>VMOF01000220.1:48354406-48529406 GCA_011764245.1 Trialeurodes vaporariorum
CGGTGCCAGCTAATGGAATATGGCAACATTGTTTTTCTCTACTCTAACACATCATGAAAAATAATCGATTCTTGGTGGTCCGATTTCTTCTTACTACCGATCACTTTTTCATGTCCCTATTTTGCGGGACATACTATATCGTTAACTTCCTTTTTACTAAAGGGGGTTCAAAATTGTTTTATGAGTATTTGATTGTTTATTACGTGCGTTTAGTGATGTGCAGTGGGAAATTCGAAGGATTTGTTCTATGATTGTCCGTAGTGGTCCCACCGCCCCCCCCCCACACGACGCACACAGGTTCAGACCCGAACTTTTGCTAGATATGGTGGAACATCTGAGAGGTTGGTTTAAGATTGTCCGTAGTGGTCCTAACCTCCCCCCCAATCGCCACACACCGGTTCGGACCCAAACTTTTGCCGGACAATTTTTTTTTAGATGATTTTTTGAGAATCCAAGGGATTGTTCTAAGATTGTCCGAAGTGGTTCTACCCCCCCCCCCCCACTCGCCGCGCACAGGTTCGGACCTTAACTTTTGCTGAACAATTTTTTTGAGATGTTGGAAAATTCGAAGGGTTTGAGATTGTCCGTAGTGGTTCCCCCCCCCCCCCCCCCCACTCGCCGCTTACAGGTTCGAACTTGGACTTTTGCTGTACAATTTTTTGAGATGGTGGAAAATTCAGAGGGATTGTTCTATGATTGTCCGTAGTGGTTCTACACCCCCCCCCCCCCCCCCCACTCGCCGCACACAGGTTCGGACCCAAACTTTTGCTGGACAATTTTTTTGAGTTGTTAGAAAATTCGAAGGGATTGTCCGTAATGGTTCTCCCCCCTCCTCCACTCGCCACACACAGGTTCGGACCCTAACTTTTGCTGGACAATTTTTTTAGATGTTGGAAAATTCGAAGGGATTGTTCTAAGATTGTCTGTAGGGGTTCTACACCCCCCCCCACTCGCCGCACACAGGTTCGGACCCTCACTTTTGCTGGACAATTTTTTCTGAGGTGGTGGAATATTCGAAGGGTTTGTCCCATATAAGATCGTATGTTGTGGTCCTAACCCCTACCCACTCGCCGCATCCAGGTTCGGACCCGGTTTTTTGCTGGACGCATTATTTTTGAGATGGTGGAAATGGAATTTGACTCATGAGGACCAAATTTGCTCAAGGTGCGCCTTCTCTGACACTGTAGTGTCAGAACTATCTGCTTGTTTCTATTCCTAACGAGCTTCGTTGCCGCCACACCGTTTACGTTCCACCCGTCCATACACAGACATACACAGACGCGAAAAAAACACACATCACGCTCACACACACACACACTCAGGGGGCTAGTGAGCCAAGGATCATCGAGATTTAAGAGGTGAGGAGGGGGATCTTCGTCCCTTCCCCCCTCTGCGCCACCCCCCTCCTTCCGAATGGCCGCGCGCCGTCTTTAACGAGATGAGTCCGGGGAGTTTGAACAACCTGTCAACGGCTCAAATCGGGTTTATCTGTCAAAATGAACATGGGGGCCCGAGGGCCACCTATCTGGAGGTGATGGGGGTGCGGGGAGAATGAAGATCCGGATGGTGAAAGGGGGGAAAGGGGGGAAAGGGAGGGAGAGATTGAAAGAAAGAAGCTAATATTATGTTCGCGAACGCTTTGCATATTCATTATTTGCTCCGTTGATTCGACTCTACATCTCTCTCTCTCTCTCTCTCTCTCTCTCTCTCTCTCTCTCTCTCTCTCTCTCTCTTTCTATTTCTATTTCTTTGACTAAATTCTCTCTCTCTCTCTCTCTCTCTCTCTCTCTCTCTCTCCCCCCCCCCTCCATGCCACTTCCTCTCCTTCTCTCTTGTCGACTTGGACTTGACTCCTCGATCAGGGCGATATCTCGACGGATGGGCGATGGTCTTGTCTCGGAATTAAAATATTAATTTAATATTTGATCGTTTGACCACGGCTTGATTTGCGGTCCATTTTTGCATCCTCCCTCCCCCTTCACCCGTCTTAGTCGTCGGCATCGCAGCGCCGCTGTGTGTCGCGCCAGGCCAGTTCAGATGAGGAGAAGGGAGGAGGAAGAGAGAGAGAGGAGAGGGTGAAGGGAAAGGGGTGGAGAAGGTGGAACGATTAAAATTTTAATCGAGGACGTCGATCCTTTTCCGGGACCTGTCTAGTCGTCGCGACGGATGACGCCGCCGCCGTGGCCGTATACTGCCCGGCAAGAACGCCGTAACGCCATTCGTTATATGTGATGTTTTTGCATTGAAATCAGAGGCTTCGTCCACACCTACTCTCCAAGGATAGAGACCCTTAATTTTGCCGCAAAAACATCGTAAATGGAAAATGGAGTTACAACGTACTTCTTTATAGCATGGCCGTTTAGTCAACTCGCGTCAACGGAGAATATGCTTCTCGAATTCGGTTGATCACCGCTATATGAAATACCAACAAAGGAGCAAAAACAAAGATAGGATTGAATAGGAAGGGAAAAAGAGAGAGAGGATGAGAAAAGAGAAGGAAGGTAGGAGGGGAAGGTGAAAAAAAACAACGAATCGACACTGATCGAATGAGCGGGTTCTCATAGAGAATCGAGTTTGTAAGTCCGTTCGAGCGATCGAATTAATCAAGTCCAGGTTTGCCGAGTCGCCATATTCGACCTCTTTTTTCTAAGAGTTGAAGATTAACCCTTTCAGTACCAGTTCGGTACACCTCCCGTATATTCGTTTACTTTAATGTATTTCACGTGGTTTGAATTTATTTCATCGAATCTTGAAGAAAGTTGAAAGTACTGGTAATTTCAAAAGCAGTCTTTGTTGAGCGCCTTCAATTGACGATATAGGCAAAAACAAGTGCGTCAAAGTAGGAACGTTTATCTTCTAGCTTAATTGAAATAAGCGCACGTGGTGAGTTGAAAACAATCAACTAGGCACTAAAAGCGGACTTTCAAGTCTATTTTACCCATTCAGAACGACGTTTTTGGATCAAATGACAAATTGCTGATTAAAAATCGAACTGTATCAACTGTTCAAGGGCCAGGTTAGTTCAAAAGAACGCCACTCATCCGTTTATAAAGGGTAGGTAGTTAACTGGTCGTACCAGGGGGAGTTTGAATTGCCTATACGTTACATTGAAGGCGCTCGAAAAATCCTTATCTTGTAAGTGTTTTCATCGATAGTCACGTTTATGCGGAATGAAAACTGAAACAATGTGAAATAGGTTAGATGAGAAAAACGAGTACTCCAGCTTGGTCCATAAAAGGGTTTAAACTGGCCATTAACTTTTACGTTAAAATTATTAATTTCAGAAAACTTGTAGCATTGATTTTTTTTTTTTAATTTTTTCTTGAGTGGCAAGGCAACGCTGCATTCCTAAAACGATAGAGGATGAATTGGCACTGTCAATATACTGTCATCCTCGACCGTTCGAAATCGTACATCGCACGACACATTTTTTGCAAATCCGATTAGTTGATCAAATTGATCGAAATATTAATCTTTTTTTTGTCGACTTTGGGGGTCCCGTGTGATACTTGCGAGAGATTTCGTGGATAGGTGATTTGAGTATGAAAGTAAGTCGACAATTCCGTGAATCGATATTATATATATACCTCTTCATTTTTTGACAGCACTTGAATTTCGTCCAATCACGAAATATGTACGACCATTTGCCTGCAACCGAAAAGGAGCAAGGCATCGATGCATTAATGCGATGGTGCTTGTAAATAATCGTACAAAAATAAGCTCGATGGAACAAGATAATTTGAAAATTTTGAAATTTTTTAATAAGTAAGATCTTTTGAGCATTCTGAACTGTCAAGGGCAATATAATCACGTCAATTTGTTGTAGAAAGTAAAGGGTTTAGGCGAAGAAACACTGTTTTACACTGAAAATGAAGAAGAAGAAAAAGGATCACCAGTTACTCAACAATATGTGAACCGAGGCAAGGAATGGTACTGCTGCCAGAATTCCAGTGTTTGTACCATAATTCTTGACAATTTTGAGGACATTGTGGTACGGTGACCATATTCTGATGGTAATACCAGAATTCCCTGGTGAAAGCACTAGACTTTCTACGGTTCACATATCGTTGTGCTTCTGGTAACATTACTAGAAGTTAGGAATTCTTTTTTTTTTCTGTGTGGATTTACTAAGATGTATAAAACACTTGGTTCTATTCTAAAACATTTAATTGAAATCAATGTAAAACCTAGCTTATTTATTTTACCATTTTCCATCAGTAAAACGGAAGACTCACTGAAAAAAAAGAAAAAAAATATCAATGAAGCAACAGGGTTTACTGAGAAGGTCTGGTAAAACCTACACGGAAAAAAAGACTGGTATAGACTTTACCATCTGCATAGCTGATTTTGGAGTCTGCCAGAAAGTATGGAAAATTTCACTAGATTATGGTAAAAATTTTACCAACAGGTTGTTAAACTTAATTTACCACAAGGTACGTAGCATTCACCATATTCTGATGTAATTTACCCAATGCTTTCTAGCAGACGCCAAAATCAGCTATGCTTAGATGATAAATTCTACCAGTTGTTTTCCGTGTATACGTGTTACTGTAACAAACAGGCACACGCCTTTTTTATTTTTCGGAAGAAGTGTGAAATATCAAAATTATAATTACAAGTCACAGCACCTCCAAAATACGAGTAAATGTAACCGATACTCGCACACGTTGGCTCACAGACGAGATGATGTTAACAACCATTTTACGAGTGCTTTTTACAGATAAGTCGTTCATAACTCGGATTTAGTTCGTGCCGAGTTTTACGGGGCTACAAAACGTTTGCTCGCATGAACTCTAGGGCTTAGCATTTATCGCGGGATTCCCTTTCCCCCTCCTCACCCCTTCCCCCTTACCCTTCCAACGATCGTCGACATTACCCCTTCACGGTTTTCGGCGCTTGAGACAACGCGTTTGCGACTTGCGGGTCGTCTCAACCTATGCACTGTCTCTTTCTACTGTGACGAGTGGTGAGGGCGTTCGGTGGGGGCGGGGAGTGCGAAGTGATGGAAGGGGGAGGGGGAGGGGGTAGGGGGAAGGTGGAGGGGGAAGGGGGAGGAGGTGAAAAGGGGTTGCCTCGGTTTTTCATCCGTAAGATTAGAACAGCCGCAATAACATCGGCATTTCCTATTCGGTAAGTATTGAATGCATTCTATTTTCAAACCTACCGCCCTCGCGGTCTCGTCCAAAGGGAACCACCTAGCATCACTTCCGTAACCGCGCCGTTGTCAAACTTATACGGGAAAAAAGACTGATATAGAATTTACCATCTATATATCTGATTTTGGATCCTGCCAAAGAGTATGGTAAACTTTGGTAGATTATGGGAAAATATACAGACGGCGAATTAAAGAATGTCAGACAGATCCTTAAATTTAGACAGCCACCTGCATTGCTTCAATGCATTGTGTTAAGTACTTCAGGTTGCCTACCTTAACCAAAATCTAAGGAGTCAACTGACGTTATATTTAATTCGTTGATTGTACTATCTCAAGTTAACTTAATTGTTTGTCTTTGTCTTACTCCTCGTCTGTTATGGGCGTATCTCCGCTACGACACTCATAATCCTAACCTCTCTTCGTTTCGGAGTTTGTTCTATAACACGTGGTGCAATGGTACCGATGAGTCCATAACCTAGAATTGTGTGCCCATAAGAAACTATGAGTGAGATAAGGACAGAACATAGGACTTTCTTCGATATACATATAACTGTGATTGTAAATTAATGCGTAATTGGTGGATGCAGCCTTCAAAAACGGAGGGGGGGGGCGAACTTACAATGGAGCTGTTGCAAACTTTTGCTCAATAGTAGAATATGGGGTAAAACCCTGTTAAAATAACGATTAGCTCACTAAAAAATCACAAAGTGCATCCCTAAACTCACAAAATGCGTTCAAAGAGACCGTAATGGCGGACGATGCCACTGATTACATTGGGTTTCCCTATCTTCAATCAGCTCCATCTACACAAGAGGTGTTTTCGCAACACCACACAAGAAGAAGAAGAAGCATACAATTGCCATAAAGCTTGGGCGACAACAGCCGACATTACGGTCTCGCGTTTGAAATCATTGTATGAGTTTGGGAGTGGATTTCGTGATTTTTGTGAGTGCTAATCGTATTTTTACAGGGTTTTACCCCATGATCAACTATCATTAAGCTTGTCGCAAAAGTTTGGAACAATTCCATTAGAGGCAAGATTGAAATGGTTTAAAAAGAAACTGATGTTTTGTATTGCTGATAAGATGATGCCCCATAGGGAAAGGAGGCCAAAAAAAAAAAAAAAAATCACCGCATCTTAATTACAAACAAAAATAAATGTACTATTTGACAACGCAGCATTTTTCATTCTGTATCAAACACGACACCACACGCAGCCAAATGATAAAATATTTACCAGATTATCAGCCTAATACCACGTTCATCGTTTGCGCGCGCGCGTCTCCGCGGAGCATCCTTATAAGCCAGCAGCACCCCGGTTGCGGCACCCTGCATTCATGCCCACCCTTTTAATTCGAGAGGTGATTCGGGAATCAAAAACGAAAACATCCCCCCTCCTCTCTCACCACTCCCTTTATACAAGAGGCGCAGTTGTAAATGAGCTAATATTCATAAAAAAAAAAATCCTCCTCTACGCCTCTCTCTTCCCATATCTATCTCGAGAGGGGTGGCATTGCATCGCGGGAAGTAGCAGCGAGCTGCGACGGCTTGTGTCGAATTGCCTGATTCCATACCGCAAGTGCCCTCTCTCCCTCCCCCCTTCACCACCCAATTTACGAGTGCACCCGCCCCAAAACCCGCGATTTGTATCCGAAATCATGATTTTTTTTTTTATTTTTTTTTTCACGGTTATGCGTTACGTTGCGTTACGTCGCCTTGCGTCGTCTTGCTCGGAGTGTGTGCTGTTGTGCGCACACGGTGATATCTGAGACCCCTTCTTCGCGCGCCTAATAATCCACCGCCACCACCACCACCACCGCGATCGTGATCCTGCCTCCGAATAAACTACTGTTTTATTTACTGTTCGTGCTGCGGCTTTTAATATGTATCCGTTTTTATTGCTCTCGCCGGGCCCGGGCGGGGATCTCTTGGATTCGATCCCTGCATCTACCATTCACATTCACCATCCCTCTGCTTTGTTCGTGATTTCCTTCGCGCGCGCGAGTCGAGATGCTTGATGCTTGCTCGTGGCATAGGCGGATGCAGGAATTCGTCTGTCTCTCTCTCTCTCTCTCTCTCTCTCTCTCTCTCTCTCTCTCTCTCTCTCTCTCTCTCTCTCTCTCTCTCTCTCTCTCTCTCTCTATCTCTCTCTCTCTCGCTCGCTCTTCACATTTGAACGCATGTGTTAGAAAAGGATAACAGAGGGGGCCATCACGTGACTTTAGCGCCTATCTCCATCATTTTCTATCACACACATTTAAATGGGGAGGAGAGAGACAGATAAATTCATGTATCCACCCATGAACTCCTTGGCTGTCGAGACTGGTTTGCGTATATGCAAGATTCTGAATTCGCGCCGTTCCTGAAGACCCTTCAGTTACCATAGGGGACGAAGATACTGGGATAAGCGCTCTTTTGGTTATGCAATATGAGTCGCACATGATTATAGATAGCATGTGTTCGATGTTGTTACGTGCTTTGAGTTTTGAACACACGCATCAAACTTCTGTTCAATACTTTTTCTTTTTTGGGAGCGATAAACTTAACCTTTTCAATACCACGCTTCAAATAATTGATGCTTTTTCGTAATTAGGTTAGGTTATTTCAATTTTTTATCGATTGTAAAAGTGACTGTTCGTATGATAGTGTTTTATCAAGCGCCTTCAATGTTTGTTGCAGACACAGCGTTATAGTAGCAACGAACTTTTCATTTGTCTACAGTGGCAGTCTAATGGTTAACAACTGCGTAACCATGGTGGTTACGCAGTTGTTAGTTGAAGGATTTTTAGGTTAAGTCTAAGGTGTAGTTTTTTCCATTTATTCCTGTGTATTTTAGTGTAGATGGGCACTGGATTGAAACATGTGGGTTCCAGCTTCTGTTCGTTGCATCAAAATACATGAGGATAAATGGACAAAATTACGCCTGAAACCTAACCTAAAAATCGTCCATGGTAGTTACGCAGGTTACCCAGTAGACTACCACTCTAGAAAAATGTATAGCGTTGTTGGTTAGGAGAGCTCGTTTCAGAAGTGTAAGCGCACCTAGACCATAATCTTTGGCGCTTTTTCAATTTTCATTTCTTCAAAACTAAACAAAGCTTTGTCTTAGACTTTGAACTTATAATTTTAAAGTGTTCTTCAATGAAAAGCCAACGCTCAAATTCATTGTCATTCATTTTTATTTTGAAACAAGAGGAATAATGTTAAAAAATTCCAAAGACTATCGGTCTGGGTGCGCCTAAACTTCTGAAACCACCTCTACCTGCTTGGTAGCGGTTTTGAGTGACGTGACCGTCATTTCAAGAGAATTTGGTCCCTTCTGCGTTCGCCCGATCCCCCCTCCCCCTCCCCCCGTTTAGCATCATCGTAAAAAGTGGGTGTAATTAGATACGTCAGCTGGTTATGGTGAAGTTTAGGCGCAAACGGCAGGGGAAAAAAAAGAGTCTCCGGTAATTATGGTATGGATGGACAAAGACCAGCAGCCATAAAAAATGAGTAAAAAAAAACCTCCTTGAAAGATACTCCAGAACTTTTTATGCACGCAGGAATGTGTTTGAAGTATAGCCGTGATCTGACAGCCTCCCGTTTTACCTGGAAAGATTGATTCGGATACCTTTTTGACCCAATGACGCATCATTGACGTTTATTTGATTTCAAGAGCTCTTGATTTCTGAATGAATCACGGCTACTTTTTGCAATTTATCCCTACGATAAAAAACTAAGGATAGTCATAAAGCTAAAATTATTGTTCTAAGTTACGCATCTCAAGTGAGTGAACGAATATAATAAAAAAGTAAGCGCCTATTTAATGGTAAAGATTTTATTTGGACGGGTTCATGTTGACTACAGTGTAATGGATCCGATGATACTTAATTTTTTTTTATTGTGGATGCATTGAAGTATCACTGACTACTTGTTGCAAAGTTTTAAAGTAGCAGCAAAACGTTCAATCCGCTGGTCTCGAAGTAAGGAGAACCTCAGTTTTATTTGAATCGGAAATTTTAGAGAATCGATGTATTATGCGACTTTTAAAAGAAGGTATCCAGGTAGAAATTTTCATTATTTCATTTCTCGACCAATTTGCGAATTTTTTTAAGGAATTAAAGTATTTCAGAGTCTCACAGTATTACTGCTTGTGACATTGCGCCTCAAAAACTTTAAAACGATGGAAAATAAAAAAAATCAAAAATTCTACCAGAAAAATTTCGAAGAGAGGACTTTCTTTTGAAATTCATAGTACCAAATGCATGTATGATTATTGCCAATTCGCAATCTTAATAAATGGATTTATGCTTCAGTGAAATATTTATTCCTGGGTTTTTGTTAAGATTTGTTTGGTACGGTATAGCAAGTAATAATTACCCCGCTCCTAAATTAAAAAATTACGTGCAAATGTCGGTTTCATTCTTTCGACAGAAGTTGATAGATTATTGACTTGTGATTAAAAACTATCAGAATTAAACCAATATATCAAACCAATTTAGCTAGGTTAGACTGTTGTCCCTCATATCCACACGTAAGTATATGAATAGGCAATTTATTTAATGAACATGATAATATTTTTATTTCGTAGGTTTTTAAGGATAGTATAGCGTCGCGCGTTTTTTTTTTTTTTTTTGGCATCGGTGCATTTTGTCCATTTACTTATATCCATAAGACTGCACGCGGCGCCACTGTTTAAAGATCTTAGCACTTTCTGACAAACAGTTGATTGACCATATTTTAAGTGACGTATGCTTTGAACGGATAAAAGTGTTTGTTAATCAGGAATATAGTTGCTTGTAAACCTATGTTAAAATTCATCTCTTTATAGGATGATTATAGTATATGCCTTTTGTTTTGATTACTTTTTTACTTGCTCAAAAGCTTTATGGTCTATCATTGGATCTGAAAAGCTTTCTCAAAACCGCAGGCTTAATTAAAATGTGACCGTGTCCAGGAAAAGGACCAATTCTTCCAAAATCCAAAATTTAGTTATTGATACCACTGCATACTGCATAGAGAAGGTCACGACGAACATTTTGAGACCAACAACGTACACAATTTTGTCATGTGAACATCTAGCAAAACGGAAAACGAGGAAAGAGTATAAGGCCCCTTTTCATGGTTCTGACAGAGTCTCACAATAGTGCCACTCTACTCCTAAAACTCTCGGAGCTTGTTTCCACTATGACTATAGAGCGTTTGCCGTCCCCAAAACTCGTTACTTATCGATCTCTTTTGCTAAAAATCACTCTTCTGAAAAATTCGCCTCGGAAGATAAGGCCCTTTTTCCTGGGCACGGTCACAACCCTGGTAAAAATGGTCCTTGAAAATCCAATCTCCATGCAATAAGGATTTCCATGAAATCATATGGATTCTCGTGTAATTGCACGAAAATCCTTATAAGTTCTTGAGGATTTCAATACATTTTCACGGAAATCCTTATGATTTCATAAAAATCCTATTTGCATGGAGATTTGGGCAAGGGTTTTCAAGGACCATTTTTACCAGGGAAATGTTTAAAACAAATTGTTTATAGTTTTTTCACTTTAGACTTCGATTCCGGTTCAGAAATCCTCTTGCAAGAGGATAGCTATACATTATACATCAGCTTTTGTTTGGACTGTTTGGAGACGTAGAACGGTTGTATATCGATAGAAATCGATTTCTGGTGCGGCCGAAAAGGTGCATTCTGCAGCGCTGCAAGTTGCTCGGCGGATGCACGCACTTGCTTTGTGCACGTGTGGTGGATTTTCAGCCGGGCCCTGTTTGGATCCTGGCCGAGCTCGCAGCAGGCCACAACTTCCCGCAATTTGACACCGAACCGGGTGACTCTACTGCGGAGTGCGCGGAGTGGAGAGTCATCACCGCCAAATGGGACGAAATTCAACGCGAGTTTATTAAATAAAACTGTAGGTAATATACACTACGAACTCTTTCTCACACAATTTTAATGCTGGGGGAGACTCCCCCCCCAGATCCCCTTTAAAATATGCTATAGAGACCCTCAGATCCCTTTAAAATGCTATGGAGACCCCCAGGCTCCCTTTTAAAAGCACTATAAATAAAATTAAATTTTAAGAATAATTTCTTACTTTTGCGTTCCTCTTTTTAGCTTGAACACCGTAAATTGATTTTTTAAACGGTCTTAAGGGTTATTTATTTCATTTATGAGGAATTAATTTTGTAGTAGGAAGGTTTTAGAATGTTTTCAAAATTTTCATCCAAATTCAAAAAGTTGCAATTTTTTCTTATTTTTGCCCATAGCCCTATTTTCATTGGTTTATACGAAAACCATTCTTCTCCACGATTACCTATTTAAAAAAGGACTTTAGGAACCAAGCAACATTCGTGCAAAACTGGATGCACATAGATCAATGGTTCAAAAGTTACGTGAGTATATTGACTGTCGGACTGACAGACGGACAGACGATATAAAATTTGTTGGCATAAAGTCCTGTCAATTTGGAAGGGAAAAAAATAGGAAAATCTGATGGAAGTATGTTCTTTTTGATAGTATTAATTAGACATGATAAGAGGCCATTACTTTGTATAAGCTATGATTGACTTAATCCTGAGAGCCAAAGTATGAAACGAAATACCTTGAAAAGCTCTGCGGCATCGCAATACTTTTTCAATTTGTCTAACTTTGTTAAAGTGAGAAAGTAAAAATAGAAGGGAAAAAAAATCCTTCATATTACAGAACAAGCAGACTTGCAATAATGCAACAAAAATCGAATAAAAAATAAAGGAAAGAATTCGACCAGTTTTCAGTTTATACGTGAGTATATACACGGAAAAAAAAAACTACGGTGAAAATAACCATACGGATACCTGATTTTGGCACCTGCTAGTTGTTATGGTAATGTTAACCAGAAGTATACTATGTTTTGACTAGGTACTAGGTGATGTTACCTGATTGCATGTCAAATTTACTCAAAGTATCGGTAAATGTACCATACTTCTAGTCAAGTTTACCATAACATCTAGCAGGTGCCAAAATCAGGTATCCGTATGGTTATTTTTACTAATCTTTTTTTTCCATGTAGATTACGGCAATACGAGGGAAAGCATGGTGAATGTAATGAAATTTCGATTGGAATCTCCCATTATTGGTGCCCAACACCTCCATTACGCTTTAAAAGCATTTAATGAGTTTAGGAGAGGATCTGGTAAGTTTTTAAAGCTATACGATCGTTGGCGTACGCAGGAATTAGTCTCTCTCGCTCTTTTCCCGTTTGAGTGTATGTACTAGAAAAGGAAAGATATAGGGGCTGAAGACACGTTCGAGCCCCTGTTCCTGTCCTTTCCCAACTCACGTGTTCAAATGGGGAAAGAGAGAGAAAGACAAATTCCTGTGTACGCTACTGATCGTTGGTTTTCAACGCTTACACCTGAATCAATCCTTAAATCGCTTACAGCAAAAGCGTGCTACAGCCCCACTGTGCGCAATTGTGCCGGTCGCGTTCCCTTTACCGGTAAGATGTCCTTGCGATATAGTTAAGTGATCACTGGCGGTGAAACACTAGACTCACGCATGCGTGCCTCCGAAACCATAAAAAAAATGGTGCACCTACAGTGAACCACACATTGCATAAACAAACATTGCCAAGGAAAACTCGAAACGTTGAACACTCGTAAAATGGATGAAAATGCGTGGCACGGTAATAAGTAATATTTTCAGAGTGTTTCTCTCTATCCTACGGCTGCCCCCCCCCCCCTTCATTCTGGAGCATCTTCAAAATCTTTGGATTCTATGTACTTATCACGAACCGACGACCGAGAAAAATAATGTACTGTGCATGCAGAGAGAGCAACTGTTACTGCTTGTAAGAGTGGTTATTGCGTCACATGAAATTGAAGGCAAAACATGCGTGTGCATTTACATCGAACAGTGATATTTCATACAAACGGGCTCTTGCGAACTTTCGCTATACGAGGGGTTGAAGAGTTAGTTGATTCTTGCATAAAAACCTGTAAAAATGACGATGAGTACACTGAAAAATCACGAAATCCACTCTCAGAATCGGGCATAATGGCGGTTCAAAGCAGGTATATCATGGAAGATTCCTACCTAAAATAAGACATATCTCTGTGTTGCCGTAGAGAAAGTGACGGATTAACAAGAATCTCCTATGATACCTATGCGTTGAAGCGCCATTACGATCTTGCCGTTAGAGCAGTTATGTGAGTTTATTACTGAATTTTAGGCTTTTTCGGTGTGATTTTCGTGATTTTCGCTGGTCATTACATCAGATTGGACCATTTATTTGCTTGTAGCAAAAGTTTGCAAGAGTCCCATTAGGTTTTCTTATCTTTCGTGGCATTCGTCGCTTATTTTTCATCCAACTTTCTCCAAAATGAAGAATTTAACAAAACCTCATTTGGCCAATATTATTTAGAATCCTTATTTAAGGGTTCAGAATCACGTATTTCGTAACCACATGTAAATGCTAGATACTGTTTCGCCTTAGATTAAAAATGAAACTGTGATCTCAAGAAACCTGACTTTTTTATTGTAATAAAAATAAAACAACAACAAAAACTATGGTTTGCGCATAGTTGGTTTCGTGAGGCAGGTCCAATGGCAACCCTCGGCGTTGAAAGACATTCAAATTAAGAGAACGGAAGAGCTCAGACAATAAGGGAAACAGATTTGGCTTGCCGAGCTCGCATTCAATACAGTTTCTGGAAGAAGGCAAGAAGGACCTATAAAACATGACGTAAGCTCTTACGAAGAAAGAAATCCTAATTGAACCATCGTGTTGATGCTTTGGAAATAGAACAACATTGTTTTTTATGGGTCTCCTCGAGTAGCTAGACTGACTGTATGAATACGTGAAGGTCAGTTGTTTACTGAAAATCTGATCTCATAATAACATCAATGGTACTTTCTTCTTTCCGCTCTGCCTTTTCGATTTCTTCATTAGTGTCGACCCTTTTTTCCTTTTTTTTCAGCGAAATTAAATGAGAACAAATGGCAAAACGCAAAAAGAAAAAACGGTAGCTAAATGACTAAATGAGCCGAGCGGATGGATATTTATGACCCTTAATTTTCTTGGTCATTGATTAAGTCGGAAAGAACGTGATGTTTTCTCACTGTAATAGAGATAAACCAACACAATAGGATTCGCGTGTAGAAGCGAAATCGATATCACGTATTGAGAAATAAATTTGATTAAATCTGGAGGTTTACAGCTCCTTGGGTTCACGATGTCTCTGGTGAGAATATTCGACTTATTAACTCGCGTCTGATTGATAAAATGTATAATTCGGTTACTTAAAAGGATTAATAATTTATTACCTTCGTATTATTCTGTTTGGGAGGTAGTCCAATGGATTTAAAACAACTTTTTTGTCAAGTCGTTTAGATATTTTTTTGCATGGCTATAAGATTGAATTCTTGAATGAAAGAGTGGTCAAAATATCACATGGAGTATTCTCGATTGTTTGGACAGAAGCTGCGCAATCAGGTGGGCGGTTTAATGGTGTTTAATTGCCCCATCATCAGATCCTCATTATTTTTGTCGTTGTTGCAAAAACAAGTCAATCGATTGATTTTGACTGAAAGTGGCTGCGCAACCTGATATTTTTTGGGTTTTATAATTTCAAGTCTGGCTATGCAGATGCGATTTCGTTTAAAGTGATGAAACAGAGGCACCAGTTTTTTTTGTATTTGTGTATGAGAACGAATCTATTCAAAATTGCAAAATTGAGATCAAACAAAAGATGTTAATTGTAAAGTCAACATGATACAGAGATTGACCACGCATTGAAAGCATGTTATTTGTGTTTATAATGTTAAAGATCAATTTTCCTTAAAATTAAGTGCTTATTTAAAGCTTATAGCTCAATAAATTGTATATAATTGCATAAATATGTGCATAGTAAAGTAATAATTATTAACTCACGGTTCCCTAAAAATGATTTATCTAACGCGAAGTCCCAGCTCAGTAAGAATCGAGAAAAATATCGCTCGAAACGCGCTTGACAACTTATTTTCAGAGTAATGCATGAGTAAGTATTATTTATTTACTAAATAATAATTATAAGTTTACACTTTTTTCGTTAAATTGAAGCGTTGTGCACCCCTTACTTTTTAACCAATTAATATAGTACATCGATCATCAAAGTCACAATTTTGAACCGTAAAGTTGTAAGAGAAAAAAATATAGCACGATAATTTATGCGACTGTTGGAAATTTGTTTTGCTTCGGTATCGCAGACTATTTCTTTGAATTTCAGAATCTAAACAAGATGTTTCATTAACACGATAAGTGTTGAAAGTTTTATACCTTTGAAATAAAAATATCAGTCAAAATCTGAAAGTTTTTCTAAGTTCCGCCCTTTCTTTTTACTACATTTTTAGACCACGAAATCATGCTCCTTTCATAAGAGAGGGACGTCAAGGCATTAAGCTCAGAAAATGTTTGCTATCAGAATCGAAATCCAGCCAAAATTTGGCATGCAGAACCGACTTTCATCCTAAACCGTTGCCGATATGATCAAACCCATTTAAACCCATCGTTGAGCGATCGACTGCATGGTCGCCTTACGACTGCACAAGGCGCATGGTGTATTAGAAATTTGGCTCATTGAATTGCTCAAGAAACAAAGGTCGGGGCCCGAAAATATGGGATGGGGCCGGAATGGCTTCAAAAAAGCTTATCGGAACAATGCTGTGGTTGGCCTCCACTAAGCCCCCGTGCAATTTAATATGTGTCCTATCTCGAGCAAAGTTTATTTCGCGAGGTTTTGAGGTTAATAACCAGCCTTAGTAGCAATCTTTCGACCCTCACCCTCGATTTTAATGGGAATGGAACCCCTCTTTAGACCTCGTGTCGCAACATTTGAGGCTGATTGTTCTAGATAAGAATATGTAAATTCCTACGAGGCGGCAAGTAAATCATTTTATTGTCCTTAAATGGTTCTCAATTATCCCTACTAAAGGCACGGGCATCAGATATGTTAGTGTATACTCGGGGATTTATAATCTTTTCCGCGGGTGTAACAAATTGGAACCCGCCGTCTAACAAATTAACAATCCGAAGCGTGCATAATTCCCATCCTGATATTTTATTTGTTTTGATCGTTAAGTTGGCAGCATGGCGAGGAAGATATGGAGATGTTATGATGTTCGGATCCTCTTTTAATGAACCTTTGTTCTTCCTTTTCCTCTCCCTCCCCAACCTCCCCCCCATCCCCCTCTTTCACTTCTCCACCTCAATTTTTCTCGCCCCTCTCCTTTTCTTAGGTTGCAGTTTGATTGCAGTTTTGAATTAGTACCTTGCTCTTTTCAGTTTCTCTTTTATGGTTGAGAGGATTCGCCGGAGCTGTGAGAGGAGAGAAGTTGCTCCCCCAGTTGCAAAATGCATGCACCATGCGGGGGGCATAAAAAATGTGGCAAAATTAATTATAACCTTCACGGTTTCATTTAAAACATCATAAGCGGGATAGAGCATCACTGTAAGCTGCTATAACTTCAATATTTACAATAACTCCCACCAAGAAGAACACAACTCGAATATTTATGATTTTTTTTTTATCTCTCCCCCTTTCTCTCTCTCTCTCTCTCTCTCTCTCTCTCTCTCTCTCTCTTACACACCCCTCCCCTCTCCGCTCCCTTTATCTTTCTCTCTGTGTCACTCAATCACGCGGTCCCCCTACCCTTTATTTTACTTTTTCATCTCAGATGCTGCCTCTTTCTTTGAAGCATATTTCAGTCCTTCGAACCAAATTTAGGACCAATTTGATTGGATATAACGGACGAGAAAAAATAATTTAAAGCAACACTTGCTGACTGAAGCTGCAATTTTTTTAATGATGACGTATGCCTAGTTTGGCTTAAAGTCCCTGCAGCAGTTCGATTTCGCTAAAGTAGACGGAGAAGTAAAATAGGAAAATATTGAATAAACCCAGGGAATTCAGTGAGCCTTCTAATTACTTGGATACCACACGCCTCACCGGAAAAAAATACTCGGTTTTTTTCTGTAAGTTTTCTTACTTTGACTTGAAAAATTTGCCAGTAGGTTTTTTGCTCTGGTTTTCAGTTATAAATCAATATTTCATATTTCTAGGCATTTTTCTTTCCTTTCTCATTGCCCTTATTACCTGTTTCAAGTAGGTACTTAAATACTGACGTCTGACTAAGTGAGAGATATCAAATTATTTAAGTCCTTAAAATAAATAAGGTCAACTGAATATTTAAGGAGCAATTTTACTGTAATTTTGATACATTTAAGCTTTGTAAACGTTGAAGTAATCCATAAGAAGATGCAACGACGTCAGACCAAAATCATTAGAAACTTCGTAAATGCTCTTAAAACTTTTCCACGGTGAATTCTCCATTCAGTATCAAGAGCTTTCAAGCTCAGTTCAAACATTAATTACATTCTTACAAGCGTGCTAAGATTAAAAGATGCTTTGTCTTGCCTTAACTTGGGAGTAAAAAGGGATAAGCATCATAATCTCTAAATCTCACACTCGATTGCAACTATTTTTAATAGTACCAAATGGACAATTTTTGACGCCATTCCTTATTCATTTTGAGCATTTAAAACGACGATTAAC
The DNA here is from genome assembly GCA_011764245.1 of Trialeurodes vaporariorum. Taxonomy (NCBI): domain Eukaryota; kingdom Metazoa; phylum Arthropoda; class Insecta; order Hemiptera; family Aleyrodidae; genus Trialeurodes; species Trialeurodes vaporariorum. The sequence goes on from VMOF01000220.1 coordinate 48,372,114, forward strand.
GGAAAGATAATTATAAGTGCAATATTGAAGTGATGATAATAAACTGGCAGTGCGAACGTGCTGGAGATCCGCTCTGGAAGCATCCCTTATGGGTACAATGGGTTGGATCGTGCCACTCATTGGACAAGTATAATTTTGATGATTTCCTCAAAAGAGTGAGTTGTATTTTTCCAAAACACTCCCTATTCACAAAAACCTGGAAATGGGTTATCAATGAAATTTTCACTGTCGTGAATTTTATTTGCGCGTATCAATAATTATAGTTTATATCGTGAAACTATCTTCTCCGAAATAATTTCTCACAGAACATTTTGGGTCTCTACAAAAACAGTCTTCTGCATAAATACATTTATTTAAAAGGGTATCACAAAGAAAAAGATAAGTCGTCGAAGCACATAGATATTGTCAATTTAGCTTATAGAGTATGTCGAATTCGTGGATGCTAATATGAATTCAGAGGACAGCAATTATGTCATTCAAGCACATGCACGAAAATACTCTCATCTGTAATCTTTTCTCAACCGGAGGTCGTATGTATCTGTATAATGTATCAGTAAATTTTGAAAATTTTCACTAAATTGGACAATTGAAGCATTCTAAACTTTCAGGGGGTATGATTACGTCAACTTGTTGGTGAAAGTAAAGGATTTACGCGGAGGAATTTTTTTATATTACTCTGAAAAAAAAAATCCAGAAGCACAATGATATGAGAACCAAGGTGAGGGATTGTGCTGTTACCTTATTTCTTGTGTTTTTACCATAGTTATTGAAAACTTTAAGGAAACTCCGAACTACTGTAACCATATTCTCATAGTAACACCAGAATTTTCTGGTTAAAAGTAATAGACTCTCCGCGGTTTTCGTATCATTCTGCTTCTGGTAATATTACACAAATTTATAAATTTCTTTTTCAGAGTAGTAAACTTAATTAAATTTTTCCTCGGGGACAAACACTTTTTTTTTGGTTTTAGTCCAAATTCCATGATTTTTTTCTTTTTTCTATTATTAAATATCAATTTATTGTCCGTATTTCATGGTCCTTTTGTTCTACTGTGTCAGGCACACAGAATGAGTGGGCGACGCAGTAAAGGCGCGAGAAAAGCCGAGAGAGAGAGAGAGAGAGAGAGAGAGGGGGGGAGAGAGAGAGAGAGAGCGAGAGAGAGAGAGAGCGAGAGAGAGAGAGAGAGAAAGAGCTAGCGAGCGAGACGAGGAACCAAAGGGATTAAGGAGCGAAATTTCGTTTGATATAAACACGAGTAATAATGGCTCGAGGGAATTGTCACCCCGGCCGACCGGACAGGATCGTGGATATGGAGGTGGAGGTGGGGTGGGGGCAGGGGCAGTGAGTAGAAGAGAAAGGGGAAAAAGAAGGGGTAAAATAGGGATCAAAAGCTGGAGTGCGCGCCTTATGACGCGTGCGGGCTTGGTCTCGCGACTGCATTTTAATGCGTGGGTAACAAACGAACAAATGAGAAGCAGAAGTTATTTTGATGAGTCGAGGTTGTCAGATTCTTGACGGGCGTGGAAATTTCTCTTAAAATGAATTTTTAAACTACACTAAGAGAATTCTTTTTTTTTTACTCCAAGATGTATTTCGTTTGTGTTAAATAAACTGCAGAGTGAAATATTGACCAAAGGGGAGTTCCTTTAACCCTAGGAAAATGTCTACTGCAACAAGTTAAAGATTCCTTATTGTGACAGTGATTCTACTTCATGCAATCAGAACTTACTTTGCGCAAGGAAAACTGCCACAAGTAAACGTGTTTCCTTGTTTTTAAAGAAGTGATTTCTCTCAGTATACTGACTACGAAGCAGCTGACAATGAGTAAATGGTATAAGTAAAATCCACTTTGAAGTACCAGTATGATGAGCGTTTGACTGAAAATTGTTCCCCCTTCCCCTCCACCACCAAATATCGGAGGTCTGGGGGGGGGGGGCTTTAGCCCCTTTAGGCCCCTCTTGCATACGCCACTGGTGACAACATGTGGCCCACGATCCCTGAAAGGGTTAAAGCTGCCAAGTCTGAAAATAATGAATATTTGTTCTTGCAAGTCTAGAAATGTACCCGATGCTACTTATTTACTATTCGAGATGTGTGTGTAGTTAAAATGAATGGTTTGAAAACATTCAAAATGAATAGAATTTATACTTTTTTCTTTTTTTTAAAAACATTTATATGGGTGGTCTAGGGGTTTTTAAGTTATATACTTATATCTTAATTTTCAAAAATTTCTAGGGAATTGTTGCTTTTTTACAGAGGCTGCTCGCAAATTCGTGGCAACAACGGATCTCTCCGTTTAATTTAAAGTAATGTAAAATAATTGATTTTCAGAACTCCCATGAAAACGATAATTCTGTACAAGAAAAACTGGCTGAAAGCATGGTTGTCAAATTGCACCAGTACCGCCCGCCTCTGCTTTCAATGCGGTTCTTGAGAAATTTCTGTGATGAAGGTTTATAAACTTTTTTTTTTGAAGACTCGGCAACACTGCAACGAGCTCCCGGCCTTTAAATGACTCCAGATCAAAATCCCTCTGATGTAAGACTGAGACCCGTGTGACGGCTAATCTAAGATAAGCTTCTGGTGTACTATTTCCATTTTACAGGGGGTGCCTTGTGCCATAGCACGGGTTTTGAAGGGGGATTTGTGAAGTTAAAATACCAGTTACTCTTACCAGATCAATGTTATTATATCACTGTATGGTGTATGTACAGCGGCGAATACAACCAGAACATACACTATATAGGAAACGTCCCTGCGAACCTCCTCAACCAAAATAAAAAAAATAAATAAAAAAGATCATTTTATAGTATAAATTGAATTGGTAATTTGGTAATATTTGGTAATATTACCAATCCAATGCTACCTCATTTATCTGTCCCAAATCTTCATCCAGTTGATCCTCAGCAGCAGTGGCATAGTGTGCGATTTGGCAATGTTGCAGTCCTTCCATTTAGACCCATGAAAAGGATAAAACTATTGGGTGTTTGGTGAGCACCTTTGCATTCGACCTTTACATAGGTTTAAATGACCACAGTAATATTACATTGCCAAATTGCACGCTGCGCCACTGTCCTCAGCCTCACTTTTCATTCACTATCGCATTATATATATTTCAAATGGCATTTTCAAGTCGAGGAAATTTCAAGGATAAGTCAAGGAGCTTGTAAAAATTCGGCCGCAAGTCACGTTTTCTTTATCGAGACTAAGTTTTAGACTTTACTTTATCTGCCCTCGTTGTTATTTTAGCATAATTTTATACGAATTTTGATGATTCATTAATTTGCCCACAGAAAAACTATTGCAAGAACTCCATTTTTTCTTAGTTTTAAACTTCGTTACCATTGAGACAGTAAGAAGAAAAAATCAGAAATCGTTATAATATTGAGAAGCAAAGTGGTTAACTCTGTCCTTATTGTATGCATAATCCTTTCAACTAGTTTAGATTTGTTGCTGTTGTTTTTTTAATATGTAAATAAAATAGTGTGTGTGTTATTTAAATAACAGAACAAATATGAATGATCGATCGATGGTTGGCTATTTAGTAGCATCATCGATTCATTATTCAGCCAGTGTAGACACGTGATGCTACATTGTCGAACCTGCTCTTGGTACTTGAGCAACGGTGTCAGATTTAAGCAAAAAACTCGTGCACTGCTCATTGTTTCACAGGGAGTTTGTATCTCTCTCTCTCTCTCTCTCTCTCTCTCTCTCTCTCTCTCTCTCTCTCTCTCTCTCTCTCTCTTTCTCTCTCTTTCTCTCTCTCTCTCTATTGAACCTTTTGAACGCATGTGTTAGAAAATGATGGAGAAAAGGATGAAAGACACGTGACTGCACCCAATCTAGCATGAATCTATCTCAAACCGTCTCTGCCCATTATAACGCATTAATTAGAAAAGTATAGATGAAGAGGCGAAAGTCACTTGACTACCCCTGATCCATCTTTTTCCGATGCACGCATCCAAATGGCAGTGGAGCCTTGTGCTATTTGACAACTATGTTAACCCCTCATCATTTGATTGTATGTAAAACAATCGATTCGAAAGTAAAGCAGCGCTTCACCATCGATCGATTGTCAAACACATAATCAAAGCGAAGACAGTGTTGCCAAATAGCACGAGCCGCCACTGCCAAATGGTGGAAGAGATGCGTTGATTTAGATCGGAAGTGCACATACTTTTCCGTCAAATCTGGCAACATTGTGTGTGCATATAGTCTCGATACTTGCGCCATTCAATAAACTTGATGATTCTTTGTAATCGGTTACCTCCTCTTCCGTTCAAGATCCATCCCATTTACGGATCTGGGATTTTTTTATATCTCTTTCTCTCTCTCTCTCTCTCTCTCTCCCCTCCCATTTGAACGCTTGCGTTAGAAAAGGACAGGGACATGAGCTATAGTCACGTGATAGTCCCTCCATCTATGCGTTCAAACGGCCGGAGAGAGAGAGAGAGAGAGAGAGAGAGAGAGAGAGAGAGAGAGAGAGAGAGAGAGAGAGAGAGAGAAAGACTGAGGGAGGGAGAAGGAAAAAAAAATATTTTCAGGAAATTCATCTTGACCGGATACACTTCCTGGTCATTAGTCAGAGCCATTTGGCGGTGGTAAATCAGGACTTAAAAACGCTGCAAAGTTTTCATTATGAATGTTTAGCGTCTACGATGACAAAATAATATGTTTAAAATATTGCCTTGATATTACTGAGAAAAAAAAAAGAAAAATAATCTTAATACAAAGACAAAAAGAAGATCATTGAAATGACGAATGAAACAACGGTAATGTTTGAACTTACAAGATGTCCTTTATAAATGATAATACTGAATAGACTCAATCGCAGACGAAAGTCGTTTCACTAAAATAATCCTGTTTATACAGTATCATAAAATATAAAGGTATTCGATTTGTTTTCTTTACAGTGTTGTTTCTTTGAATTAAAAAATGAAACGCAGTATAACATCGCAACTGTAATTGGATTTTGTGGGGTATCCTTAACCCCCTATAGTAACATGAAAGGGTAGTTATCATTTTCAGGAGTAATTTAACTTTGTCGACAGTACACAGTAGCTTTCATTTTTCAGTAGAATACACAATTAATATTTACTATTTTAGTTCTAACTACATGAAAAAGACCGAAAAACACATATACGATTAAAACGTAAATGTCGTTTTGACTAAAAAACTAAAACAAAACAAAAAAAGATTATTTCAATTTGACATGGTGAGTTTGGAACTAATCACGAACGACGTATAACACAAAGCAAAAGAGGCACTGGCGCGGCGTCGCGTGAAATCTGACAACGCTGCATTTTGTTCATTTAAACTCATGAAAAAGATCGTTTGGAGGGAGCGTACAGTACACCCCCGATAGTTCGACCTTCTTCATGCGTTTTAATGGACCAAATGCAGCATTGCCAAATTTTAAGCGAAAAGAGGGAAAATGAGAGGAAAAAGAGGAGGGCAATTCTAGTCTAGTGAATAACCTAGGCAGTAGTGAAGAGAGAGAGCAATAAAGCGATGAAGGAAGGAGAAGAACATGGAAGCTGAAAAAAGAAGATAAAATAAAATAAATAAATAAAAAAAAAAAACAAAAGCCGCGGTATGATTAATCGTTGACTCGGCTGCAAGTGTACCAATTGTTGCAAATCCCATTTCTATAAATTAATGTCACAGATCAGCGTGACTGGTCGGTTGGCAGCCGTGGCAGGACTCACAGCAGCGGACTTTGGTTCTTTGCATTTGCCGCCCGCCAACCCCTCGCTGCTCCCGGCTCACCCTTTCGAGCCGTGCGAAGCGAACATTTTTACAACTCCAACGAATTAATGTTGATGTCTGTACTCTCCGACTCAGGGTTTCGTTCGCGAGACGTATCGTCAAAGTAAGGCAGTCATAGTTGCCAACTTGGACTGAGAGGTTCAAATCATGATTGGGGTCTCTTGTAAAACTTTTACCAGAGCAATAAGTAGACTGAATTTCCACAGATTTCAAGGGTGCATTGAGGCTCTTGCAAATTTTTGCTACAGGTGATTGAAGGGTTGATGATTGCATAAATACCTGTAAAAATGACGATTATTACCTTCTTTTTTTTCTTTCTTTCCATCCTTCGTAAGTCATGATTGTCAACTTGGACCGAGGTTCAACTAATGAATGGGTCTTTCTCAAACTTTTGCCAAAGCAATAAGTAGACTGAATTTCCACAGAGTTTAAGGATGCATTGAGGTTCTTGCAAACTTATGCTGCAGGTGATTGGAGAGTTAATTCTTGCATATAAACTTGTAAAAATGAAGATTATTTTTTTCTTTTTCCCTTTCTTTCCATCCCTTTCTTGCCCTTGTCTTGCCTTTCCTTCCCTCCATCTGCCCTTTGCACGAGACTGACATCCCTCTCCATCCAGCGGCGTCGCTAGGGGGGGGCCGGGGGGGCCCAGGGCCCCGGGTGCCACCATCCTTGGGGTGACACCCGACGGAGTGAAAGAAAAAGAAAAGAGAAAGAAAAAGAAAAAGGGAAAAAAGGAAAAAAAAGGAAAAAGGAAAAAGGAAAAAGGAAAAAGGAAAAGAGGAAAAAAGGAAAAAAAGGAGAAAGGAGAAAAGAGGAAAAAGAAGAAAAAAAGAGAAGAAAATAAATAAGGGAAAGAAAAAGAGGAGGAAAACGAAAAGAAGGAAAATATAAAGGTAGTTGAAGGTAAGAGGGTGCGTGGAAGGAAGAAAGGACAGTTTGCTGTCAGTTCCACTGACAAGGTAAGGGCATATGGTGGGGAGCCTGGGCCTGGGGGTGACACTCAACTGGACCGGTCAAGAAAAACGATTCTAAATAGTTAGAAAATGAAAGTTAAAGAATAAATATCATCAGGATGGAGAAAGAACACCCCCCCCAATCGCCACCCCATAAACTTTTCTCGGTTCTCTCAAATAAAACCCGGAAACCCCGTTAAACTGGGTTTTCAAGGTGTGAAATTTTCAAAATTTTCCGGGGGTGGACCCCCGTACCCCCCGTTAACCTGGGGGGTATTCCATACCCCCCAGACCCCCCGGTGAATGGGGTGTGTGAACAGTAGGTACATCAACTCAAAAGCTCTCCCTTCCATTGAAACAATTTCTGGCTGCACCGATGCGGCTTCATTACATACTTTCTGTTAAATCAGCAAACATTACCATTATTTGATCAAATTAATAGTGAGTGTTCAAAACCTTCGAGGATACCTACATAGCAATAAATGTGCTTTTCTCTTTACCTAATGTCACTGACTTTGAATTTTTAAATCTGTATCTTCTGATGAGCGAGGATGGAAAAGGGATGGAGGAGGGGGGGAGGGGGACTGGGTGGGGTACAGGTAGAAGGCTAGGGGGTCAGTGGAAATCGTCGTTCTGTGTTAGCTTTTTGATGGAGAAAGGGGTGACACCCGGCACTTGGGCCCCCCCTAAAAATACACCTAGCGACGCCACTGTCTCCATCACACCCCAAAGTTTCATTTCAGTTTAAAATACGAGTAATCGCAGTTATTTATACTGTTAACCCTTTCAATGCCACACCCGAGTGCCACACAGAGAAAAATAATTCGGTGAAATTTGATCACCGAAGTTTTAGGTAAGAGGAACCGAAATGTTCGTCCTGAGTACCGAATGCTTCATTAGTAATACTGAGTATTAGGTAGGGGCGGAATTTGGATTATATATACTTACCGATTTCTTCGGTACTTACGACTGAATATTTTGGTTAATTCAACCGAAAATTTCGGTGATCGAAATAAGTCGAATCTTCAGTTCTAACAACCGAAGCATTTTTCTCTGTGCACGTCTTCGTTACTATATCTGGTTGACAATATTGACATTTTTTACCGACAGAAGCAACTCCAAGTTGTTGACATTTGTAAAATAGTATTTCGAAGAGCGCCTTCAACTGGAGGGATAGGCAAAACCAACACTCCGGAGTAGGAACATTTATCTACCCCGTTAATTTAAGCGAGCAAGTAGAGATTTATCTTCGTAACCTGGTTGGAAAAGGGTTAAATTCAACCTGGAGACCCTGAACCTTGCATTGCTGAAATATCTACCTATGAGCTGTAATTTGACGTATAGAAAGTAATGTACATGGGATAATGGAAGTAATTATAAGTTAAACTTAAGTAAATGCCATCAACTTCACTGTTTTACTAGTGATGAAAATAAAAAAATAAGCTTGGCAACAGCGTAGTCAATACAAGCAATAACATTGGTAACCGTAAAAAAATGCATTATTTGCTCATGTCACATCCTGACTTTGAATAGACGTGTGCGATGGGGTTACGGAGGCTACTGGCGAGTGCATTGGTGAAGGGAGGATGCATGAACTTTTTGACGCAGTCTGGTGAGAGAAGTGGGTGGGGGGGGGAGAGTCAATGGCATGGTTGCTAGAATGTGCATACAGGAAATACCGAATTGAATCTCAAATGGTCAAAGTGGCTCCAATCGTCAAAGTCAGTTTATCGAGCAGGGTCGAATTGGCTACTACAAAAATGTGTGTAATAAAGGAAAGAAAGAAAGAAACAAAAAAAGAGCAACGTTGCAACATAAAAGGTACACAAACAGCAACAGAATTGCCACCACCTGATAAGAAGAAACAAGACAAAGAAGATAGTATCTATATGTAATGTGATGAATAAATGTGAAGCAAATGAAATTTATGTTTTGAAAGTTGTACAATCAAAGCTTTTAAATTTCTTTCCACCAATATTTAAATTTAAATAAATTTTTTTTCACCCTTGCTTAAGTTTTAGGTACACTTTTTTACTTTCCCACGGCAACGAGGTTAGAGATTGAGAAAGTATTGTGATGACGCAGATTTTTTTTTTTTTTTTTTTTTTTTTTTTTTTTTTTTTTTTTTAATCACCTGTAGGCTCTGAAATAATTTTAAAAAGGAATAAAAGCGAAAGAAAATGTTCTTACATATCTTTATAATTTTAACTTGTAGTCATATAACGAACAATTTGTTTAATTCTTTTCAAAGTTACTAAGATATGTTGAAAGCAACATGTTTAACGCCTACTATTATTGTTGAAAGTCTTGAGATAGTGTAAAATGGGAGGAAAAATGTTTTTTTCGAAAAAATCTGCTACTTTAACGATTGGAGCCAATTCGGCTCCGAGTCAATTTGACCTACCTCTGCTGGAGCTAATTCGGACTTACCAGCGCATTAAAAGCTCCAATTTGCCCGCATTTAAACCAATGCAATATCGAAATATTTGTCTGCACAATTTGACAATCATGGGTTGGAGCAATCAATCTGACGTCATTTTAAGTATAGAGAAAAGTCCATATTTTGGATTTTCTTTCTTAAAAAACAAAGAAAAAAAAAGGAAGAAGAAGAAGAAAGAAAAAAAAAGTATTTTGGCGCGCACCGGAATCTACCTTGAATGTGGATTTTATGTGATTTGTCTCAGTGAACGAATATTAAGACTGAGGGTTGCATTTGTAAAAACTGTCGCAAAAATCTGCTATAATAATAAAACGACTGGAGAGAGGAAGGGATTAATTAATGCACATTTTGCGCGCAATAGCTGTAGCGAACGCATAAAAGAAGAGAGAAAGAATTTGGAAAGTAATACATGCATCTATTAGAATCCCAAAATTATGACACATTTCGCTCAAAGAGGAAATATTTCTCGCTATAGCGCAGTAAAAAGTTGAAGTTGGCACGCGGTATTGAAATTGCGACCGTCTTATCTTTCACCCGCTAGTTCAAGTCACCCGCGCTCCTTTCAGCACGCGGAAGTAATAATTGTTCTACGTACCCGTTGTCCAATTAGTAAATTAAAATCTCTGAGAAATGTGAACTTGGAGGAAAGATTCTTTGGAATATAATGAGCGTATGGGCATTAAATACACTTCTTTTGCACGCATACCAACCGAAAATTGCATGTAATGCAAACAGCAATGTCGCTATTCTTTATTTTTATGCGAGTAGTCAAATTATTATTTTTAAAGACCTGGTCAGGTTTTTTTATTTTTCGGATGTCGTTCTTAGAAAAAGTTTTTTATCCCTCCATATTTTCAAATATTCTTCATATTCTTCTGTGTGAATCCAGTTAACGAACCAAAAGACTATTATTATTATAATGACGAAATGTTTCAACAGAACATTGATGCACATTGCGAGCCGTATCTGAGACGATTTCAGAGATAGTTGATTTTCTGATTAATTAAAAATAATGTTTAAAAAATTAAAACAATTACAGACTATAAATGCCAAAAAAAAAAAAAAAAAAAAAAAAAAAACGCACGTAAAACAATTTTAGTTGGTTAACTGTGTTTGAAATGGTCTTCGTTTTTTTATCTTGGGTTACCCTGACATTGGTGTTTTCTAACTGTAAAAAAAAATCATCTCAATATTTCAAACATATCCAGAATGTTTGGGTTAAAAACTATAGCGACTGTAGTCGCGGTAAGACTATCTTTGCTTTTCGGTCGGTTTGACTGAAAATTTTGACAAATTATTTAGTGTCTCCAAGTATATACAAGGTTAGGGTTATTCAAAAGTAACGCCCACTCTTAACTTGTTTAATAACTGATAAATGAATACGGTTTGGACCATTCTTATTTATATCAAAGGCGCTTTTTAAGGGTACTATTTTAGATGACCCCCCCCCCTCCTTCGGGAGGTGGGGGGAGTCAACTATCGATGTTCATTTTCGATATATCGCCCTACCTTTTATCTTAATAAGGAAAAAAAATAGGGAAGTGGGGGTAGGCGTTACTGTTGAATAACCATGTATATGATTTTAAAGTCAACTTTTCTGAAATTCATCTCAGCGAGCGAGTTGGCCTCGTTTAACCAATTTCCCAACTTTTCCCTTTCACCTTCTTTCTTTCCCAAGCGCCGCGCAATACCTCATACAGTGGCGACGCGTGCAGTTTGGCAACAATGTGTTCCATCCATTTAAACTCATGTAAAATGTCGAATTCAGGGGGTGCACAGTGCACAAGGAAAATTCGATATATTTAATGAGTTTAAATTGAGCAGTTGCATTGTTGCCAGATGGCACGCGACGCCTCTGCCTCATAAATCATCCGAAAAATTACTCTTCAAATCTAGAGACAAAACGCAAGAATAGGTCAAGAAAAACGACGGGATTGTACAGTGTAGTAGGTACACCCTTCAAAAGAACTAAGAAAACAAGACATAATGTGGGAGAAAGAAAAGAAAGGGAGGGAGGGAAAAAACCCTGCCAAGTTTACAAGAAAAGGAGAAAAAAAAAAAAAAAACAGATGAGGGACGTAGGTCTGCAAGTCGGGAACCATTTAGGGGTAATCAGTTCTTGTTTAGAAAAGTGAATGAGTAGGATACGAAGGTTGAAAACTTGATTCCATGCGGAACAGAGGGGGAGGGGCAGCCATAAGGCGGGAGGCAAGGGGGTGTGGAAAGAACTGAAATTAACAAGGTATGATTTAGAAACATATTTGAAACGAGGTGCTGACTGCCGAGGAAAAACTTCGGCTCCTCGAACCTACCTCAGAAAGAAAGAACAGAGCGCGCACTGAATTTATAGATAGACGCACTGAAAAGTATGTATACGTTGCGGTCGTATGCTCACAAAGGTTGCCTATATATATATACATATATACATACTATTTATAAATTTATCTACCTATATTCCTAGTTGGCGGGAAGATTTGTAGCAGTTGAATCAGTAATTATAGGTTTAGTTGACTGGCCGGAGTTCTTTTCCTTCCATTACCTGACTGGTTTTGCCGCAAACCAATTTTGAGCGTCCTGTATATAGATATAATGTCGGTGCAATCTTCGGTCAAATAATAATAATAAGAAAAAAGAAAAGAAAGAAAAAAAAAACAGTGTATCCGTAGGTACTCCGGAGCACTAGCACAAGGGTCGCTAACTTTAGTGAGGTACTGGAGACTGTAGTGAGAGCGCATCATTTATTAAATATTGGGATGTTTAATTGATAAACGTTGAGCGTATGTTAATCCTAATTCTCAATCTGAATGGCATTCCTGAGATTTTTAATTTTTGATCTCTCTCTCTCTCTCTCTCTCTCTCTCTCTCTCTCTCTCTCTCTCGCTCTCGCTCTCTCTTTCTTTCTCTCTCTTTCTTTTTCTCACTCTATCACTCTATCTGTCTCTACCACTCTCTCACTCTCTTTCTCTCTCCGCCCCCTATTTCCTCCATTTCCTCTCTCTCAGACTCTTTTGTTTTTCTTGCTCTTCCCCGTTAATTACTCACGGATACATTGTTTCCGAGCGTCTCCGCCTCCCGCGCTACCTGGGCATTGCGCCACCAGTGGAGGTTGCCAGATTGAAAAATACGATGCTGTTATTTTCCCCATTTTTTCTAATTTGAAAAGAGGAATTGAAATTATTCGTGCCAAAAAACCATATGCAAAAGTAGGTACGCATTTAAGTAATCCTCGCTTACTATAAATTAGCAAAAACATGTACACTGAAAAAAAGCGATGGTCATAATACCAGATTCTAGTCATAATACCAGAAGCACGACGATATATGAACGACAGACACTCTAGTGCTTTGACCAGAAAATTCTGGTGTTAATACCAGAATATGGTCATAGAACTAGAATTTCCGTCTGAACAATTTCAAGAATTATGGTCAGTACAAACACTAGAATTCTGAACTTCTGGTGGTTGTACTATCCCTTACATGGTTCACATATTGTCATGCATCTGGAAAAAAAAATTCAGTGTATAGAAATCAGATATTACAATGTCAAAAGCATCTCAACCCGATGTTTACAGACTTTCTTGGTGCGAAAAAAAATGTTTGTGCTTTTAAAACTTTCTACCTTTCTTGCGTCAATCTGCTTGTTATGTTTTACTAAAACGTTTTAGATTGGCAATATTTTAAAGATATTTGTTTATGACAAACTCAGGACGTCCTCAAGACGTTCAGACCCCATTTTTTCGCTACGTTCCAATTCAAATTATAAATGATTTGAAACATTGAACTGAAAGCTACTCGATTATTCTATCGAATCAATATGTATTCTGGGGTTTGGTGTTTGCTGCTTTGATACAAGCATCAGTGGCGCACCGAAGGGGGTGGTTTTAGGGTCAAAACCCCCCCCCCCTAAGCATCAATATTTTGTTCTAAAAAAGGTCATCTTCGGCCAAAATTGCTTTCAAAACCCCCCCTAAGGCCTCAGAAAATGGAAAATTTGCGGTAAAACCCCCACCAAACTACATTTCTCGGTGCGCCACTGACAAGCATAATAAAAAAATACTGAATTTTCATAACTTTATTCTTGTACTGAATAAGTATAGTTGAGGAAGGTAACGGACAGTTGTAACGCAACTACAAATAAATCAATATTGTGAGTTGTTTTTAAAGGTTAATATTTAAAGTAAGTTTCGATAACTATACTCCATAGATCAAAATCCAAACCCTACAGCAAACAAGATCTAGATATATATTCATAGGTCATGATGGATTAAAAAGCTTTATTTGAATTATAAGCCTGTGCGTGTCGTTTCTTATCTTAAGTTCAGCTTTATCATGCCACTAGGTAGCCAGCCTTTGCACGTGGAGCTTTACTGGATCACCCAAATAGACTCTTTGAGTACCAAAAGAATTTTGAATCATCTATGTCATGACTCATACACTGCAAAAAATGTGCTGAATTTAACTATTTACTTGTTAGTGAAAAGTATGGATAACCCTTAAAAAATAAATGTGTTAATTTTACCATTTGAAATAGTTAAATTACCTTCGTCCGTTGTTAATTTAACTATTTCAAATAGGAAAACTCTGATCAGTTTTAAAGTGTTATCCATACTTTTCACTAAGCAAATAGTTAAACTTAGCTTCTTTTTTTTCAGTGTACAAATATGGGTTATCTTTTCCAGAGCATTTTTTTTTTTTTTTGGAATGAAATTTGGCAACATCAAAATCCGTCAACCATGTAGTGTTGAAGTTTCCTATTTTCAAGTACCTGACTCATTCTGTTTTTTAATACACTTAATACCCCTGAAGAATTTATATATCATTGTTGGCGGACGGACCTACCGCGTTCTCACAATTTAACGATGGGAAGTGGACTTTACGTTGAATTATGGCCACGTTGCAGCCCACCGAAAAACCCCCATTCATTCATAATAGGTTATCCAAATCAAATGCAATTTATTGATGCGGCCATGGTAGATTCGAGGGAATGAGGGACTTTTACTGTAGGGCTAAAACAATTATGTACATTGGGTTTGCGGTCTCAACTCAAAATATATCTTCATCACTTAGTGCACTTCGACATCTGATTATTGATTTTGATTTATTAAACCTAATTGGACTTGCATCCATGGGTTCTCAGAAGTAAAGCATATGTTCTTTGGAAAAATATGAATACAAAAAGTGCATTCCTTTGAAAATGTAAGAACTACAGCAGAGCTGCCGTTTTGCGTATAGTTAATGGCATTTTTCAATTCACCGGTGATTCCACCGGGTGAGACAAGATTACTCATACTTAAGTTTAGAGTATAACTGTAATGCACGAAAATGCTAGCATCTGTTATCTTTTCTCAACCGGTGGAGTCATCGATGACTTTGAAAAACTTGCTGGCTTTTTAATACTTCAACAGCGATAGCACTGATTGAGAAAAGATTACATATCACAGTATTTTCGAAAGTACAGTCATACACCGAACTGAACTATATTATATGTAATCTTTCCTCAACCGGTGAACTCATCAGTGAATAGAAAAATGTCATTAATTATACAAAAACGGCATATCTGTAAAAATGAATGACTGAAGGTAGTTTGGTGCTTGCTGATAATAACAGAAGTAAGTTCAAACTCAATAATTTCACGGGAAATATTAAAAAAAAAAAACAAAAACAAAAAAAAAAACAAAAACAAAAACAAAAAAAAAAAACGATAACAGCAACCTCTCCGTAAGAAGAATTAGATGGTTCAATATTGATATAACATTTAAAATCGTGGCTGCAAACCCGTGTTGTAATTTAAGATAATAGGATGCTAAATCTACAATATGATTTATTCTGAAAATGACAAAATACATGGTTTAATAAACAGATTGTTAAGTGACATTCACAACAATGTTGTTATAGTACTAAAGGAACACAACTATTATGCAGTCACGATATTTTAACATTATAGCTAGGGGTTGTTAAATCATTTAAGGTTTTTTTTTTTTGTTTTCTAGTTTGTTTTGTTTTGTTTTTCAGCTCAGCAACAATAATATATATTTATTTTTTAAATGAGAGGTTGAAGAACCAATTCGTTTATTCTTATCAAGCCGATAATGATACGTTACATTTGAAAAGCGCGCGCCTGCAGTATTTACCTACGCCAACCCATTTATGAATAAGAAATATCAGCTACTCAACTATTATCAAAGCGTGCAAAATTTGATCACACCTGCTATTTATACGTTTCACAAAAGAGACGTTCATTTTTGTGAAATCTGGTGATTAAAACTAGGGTGATGAAACAGGCCGTCCACAAATATGTGAATAAAATACCTTTTCGCGTGATAAAAAGTGGATATAATTTTATTCGCGGCAATAATTTTCAGTTTTGCATGTATGAATTAATATTGTAAATCGAATCAAAATAAAACACGCAATCGCTTGGTCAAACAATGAAAAGTACCGACCTCTTACTCGATGAAGTTTACTTTCCAACTCAGAGATATGGGCGGGGCTGGCGGTCAGAAAATGAATGGAGTTCATTTGAATAACCGATCTCGGTGCATTGAATTGACCGCAAGGAATAAACTATACTTATAAGGGTTTGAAAATTATATTATAATTGCTGTAATCGAGATGTTATCGATTCTTTTATCGTAAAATTATCCGAGGTCGCGCAGAACCGCACATGCCACAAGATATACACGAAAAAAAAATAGTATCACTCCTAAAGATATATCTGTATTAGAGGAACACTCCTAATTTTGATTTGTAAACGAAAGGCCCCCGTTCGATTGAGTTTGTGCTTATCTTATTGAGATTTCCAGCACGGTTCCTTTTTCGTCCTTCATTTTTCAGTCGTTTGTTTTGAATGGAACTAGTAATTAGATCATTAGTCCCGAGGCTTTCCACGTGTTCGTTGTTGGTGGCTGAACGCCGAGCCACGATGCGTTTGCGTTGGGTGGTGGCTGCTACTTCAATCTACTGTGAGCTACAGAGCTTTGACTCCCGTATAATTACCACAAGGATGCGGATATATTTCAATTTAGTTCAGGCGTCAAAAAAGGGTTTCCTTTGTCTGAAAATTAGATTTTGATGATCTCAAATTATTAACTTGGATATCATGGTAAAATCCTTGACACGAGCATCTCTGATGAGAGGGAATACTTTTATGAGAGCGAACCGCACAAATAATTTTTTTTCTGATTTGTCTATACCGTCCTTGCTTAGGAGTGCAGAGCCATTCTATGTGCACCGAGTTAACCCTTTCACGGGAAGTGGTACTCATTTGTACCATTTTATTTAACATGGGATTCAACAGGATTTAAATGGACATCTTGCAAAAAGTTGTGTAACCCATCAAAGTTCAAAGAAAATTGTTCTCTTTTGAACGGTCTAAAAAAATCTCAAAAAAAGTCAACTCCTAAAATATGTGCATGAAACATTTCAAGGTATTGAAAAGCAATAGCAAGCCTCCCATCTCAGCAAAGTTATGACTTGAATTTTGTTACACTGAAAAACAGCTATCCGTTTTACCATAACTTAATTAATGGTTTAAACTATCGACAAAATCCAAGAAAATTGTAAATTTTACGTTTTCTATGGTTTGAGATAATTTCTTAGTAAATATTCAAACATTACATGGTTAAAATTTAACCAATCCGACTTGAACTCAAACCATGGAAAACGTAGAATTTACAATTTTCTTGGATTATCGAAAATTCAAACCAAAAGTGATGGTAAGTCTTACGATATCTATTTTTTAAGTGTATACGTGGGGAGGAGAGCTTTTCATATTATTGAAATTATTTTGCACCGTTAAAAAGTTGGTATAACTATAATGTTCATTCAACTTTTTAGCTATATCGAAAAATATTGCCTGGCCTCCATCTGATGGAAGTCAATATATACTTTCTGACGTTTTAACGTTTTACGGTCACAAAAGAAATTCGCCGTCTAAATTAACGGTCCTTAATTGGCAGAGTTGCAATGCATGCTTGCAGTATGTTCATCAAAACGGACCGAGCTTTTTAGCTGGGTGCACGCATATGCATGATTAATCTTAGAAGGTACAAGTTTAAAAAAAAAAAAAAAAAAAAAAAAAAAAAAAAAAAACCACTAACTCGTTATCGCAAATGAAGAATTCAGAGGAGCAATAGCTGCGATGCAAAAAGAAGGAAGAAAAAAAAAGCCATTCGATTCCATTAAGGACATTTGAGGGCCCATTACTATAACGCTAAGCGGAGGAGCGCGTTTCCTTGATGCTTTGCCGTGCCTCCTGCGAGCAACGGGGCGGGGTAAGAAAACGGCAGTGCCAGTTGTGCACTTAAGATAACGCCTAAAAATCAGTGCCGGACGCACCAATGCACCATTCACCTACCAAATGCACCCACCATCAAGGTCCCTCAAATGAGTGCGAGTCACTTTCAATATTGCATTAAAGTTTACGACTTTTGAAGCTTTTTTCTCTGGTCGATTGAGAATCGCCGGCACGCTTTGTTGATCCATGCGCATGAGAGAGAGGAATAAATTCCTAGATCCCAAAAGCTGCCTGAGCTTCCTCTCTCAAAACAGCTGTCTCAAAAACTTCAATTTAATATTTTCTGTAAATAAATCATTCATTCTAATTTTACCCTTTTAATATTGCTGACATTTACCAAATGAACTACTATTTGGACTTGCTATTTTTATTATTATTGTTATGATGTTGTTTTTTCTTTTTTTTCTCAAAAGATGTAGGGAAGGTTGAAGGTGGCAGTTTCAAGGGTCTGAACTTTGGTGGTGGTGCCTTTGGTTTTTTCCTAAGTGTCCCGCGGTTTTGGAGATATACGCGTGTAAAGTTGCAAAAAATCGTGTGCGTATTGACGTCAAAACGCGGCATTCAACAAGAATCCAACAATTCTACTTTAGAACAATGTATTTTTGGCCAAACTCTCATCTTCGGAGCAATGGTACTTAATTAGAAACCAAAAGCATCTTTGTTCTCAGCTCATCAAGTAGGTACTTTCATTTTCTTTATTAAAAAAACGCACAGCATTTCAGACCCTTTGTAACTATTCCATTATAGAAAGGGTCGATTCGGTTGTAAATTCACTTGAATATGACATTGGGAGCCGAAAATTTACTCCAACAAGGTATAACTAACTAATATTTCTGTGGTACTCTAATAAGAACCCCATTATTTCGTTAATTCACCCGAACCCCTCACTCAACTTATTTGGAGAGCTCTGTGCCAGTCTTAATTTCTACTTAACGCACAATAACTTTTGAGCACTGTAATACATTATAAAGTATGGACTCTGCACATAAAAAGCTCACCATGAGTTAATAAGTAAGCACGTAGCAGCTCTCCATGTGACAAAACTTTTTTTTTTTTTTAATTTATGGGAGACGGGGAGGGAACAACATTGAAAGTATTGATAGTAACTCCGTATTTATAACACCATTGTAAAAAAAAAAAAAAAAAAAAAAAAAAAAAAAAAAAAAAACTCTTTTGCTCAATCTTTCTAATGAAAGCATGTTGTTCTGTACTGCGGTATAAACTGAAAGAAACATTGTCATATCACACCCTCCTCCCTTTGAAGGCTGAAAAAATGGGAAAGAATTGAACTCTTGCCTCGTCCTGGATTATTTTGCCCTTCCCCCTTCCCCATGGTATTTTTCTTGTTTTACGCTCTTGTTCAGAGGCGGATCGTGGGTCAAAAAAGTGGGGGGGGGGGGCTTGGAAGTGAGAACCTTTCTTTTCTTTGCTTTCCATTTTACCAAAAAACAACTCGAGCCTCCGAAGCCCGGCCGCCAGGACGAGCTCAGTGCTTCGGAAAAAAGTGGAGAGGGGGGCTTCAGCCCCAAAAGCCCCATACACGGTCCGCCACTGCTCTTGTTAAGCTTTATGATTCTGATAAGTTTCGTATAAGAAAAACCTCATAAATCGGAACATTCTTGGTCTCTAAGTCATTGTTAATTTTATTGATCAAAAGTATCATTTTACGAATCGTCACACCACCTTCAAACAAATAGTTCACCTTATATCCGTGATGATAGGAGCAGTTACGAGCGTTTATTGGGAAGGGGAGAGAGGACCATTGCATGAATAAACTTTAACTGTTGGTGCAGATACCGGTCCAAGAATGACCGTTAAATTTAAAATCGGAAAGGCAAGCATTTTTGTTAACTCAACTGTAAAGATTTAATTACCTTTTGTTAAAAAAGTAAAAAGTAAAAAAAAAAAAAAAGAGAGGAAAGTAAAAACGGGGAAAAAATTCGGCCGGCCGGTCCTGATTTACGACGCGGAGGAAAGCCCGAAGATCCTGGGGTTGATAATTGATCGATTTAAGTATCAATTAAAAAAAGTTCCTCCGGTATGTAGACACTCGCGTCAACACTTTTTGTTAATAGCTTCCATTGAAGAGACGGTTGTCAAATCGTGAGGAAAACCTCTGGCTATCTTTACCATGCACCAAACAATGGGGGATTCAAAACGCCCTTCTCTCTCCAAGTCCATTTAAACGCGTGTGCTAGAAAAAGACAAATCATCCCTTTCCCTATCTTTATCTAACGTATACGTTCAAGTGGACATAGAGAGAGATAGAAAAGTCAAATCCCTAGATGACCGCAAAGAAAATGAAGAGATGGCGAGTTTCATCGAGTAATTTGGTAACCATGCATCAAAGGACCCACCAAAGAAGGACGGAAGAGGGGGGCTTTCGATAAAATCTTTCCAATCCAAGATCGAGCTACACTTTACGCTACAACGAAATAGATTGATGTACTGGAAGAGAGAGAGAGGGAGAGGGAGAGAGAGGGAGATAGAGAAAGAGAGAGAGAGAGAGAAAGAGAGAGAGAGAGTGAGAGAGAGAGAGAGTGAGAGAGAGAGATAGAGAGATAGAGAGAGAGAGAGAGAGAGAGAGAGAGAGAGAGAGAGAGAGAGAGATAGAGAGAGAGAGAGAGAGAGAGAGAGAGAGAGAGAGAGAGAGAGAGAGAGAGAGAAAGAGAGAAACGGAGCGAGGAAGGAAGAAAAAAAAACCCCTAGATCTGATAAAAGTGTCAGTGTCCATAAAATTAGGTGGTAGAGAGGAGTCTTCGGCGGAGAGGTGATATGATAAGGGTTTCAGATGGGGCTCGGCAATAAAAATGCTTTACTTAATAGTTATTTGTTTTATGAATCGTTTTATTGTGGTAACCTGGCTCAAGTGCTGTTGAGTGCCTCATAATTAGGTTCTTGCTCTCGCCACTAGAGAGCGCGAGCGGAGGAAAAGGAATCAATAGCAATTGAAGGCGGTCTTCGGAAGAAACGCTCATTTTACAAGGGGTGAGCTCTTTCCTGAAAAATAGTTTTACGTTTAATGGAAGCTTTTTTAGGAGGGACTTACCCCATGTTTTATGCGAGCCTTTGCTTCGTAGATAGCCTCGCAATTGCCAACCGTTGAATAGAAGTGAATGGTGACCAGAAAAACAGTGTTGCCATTTTCTTCGGATAACTATCCGATTTCTTTGCCATTTGACTAATGCAAATGTCAATAATGGGACCGTTCAGTAAGTTTGCTACAGCAATATGACAAATTGATTCAAACGTAAAGTTCGGCGAAAATAAGGATGTGCACTTTAAAACTTTCAAAATCTGATCTTTAAATCAGGAGATCACTTCCATTTCCAACAGCCCGCGCTACACTAGACACTACTTTTACCGACGTAAGTACAACTACATAGAAGGAACCACCGCATTTATGTAAACATCAACAGAACTTACAAACATTTAAATGTTTTGTTTATAGATATGCGTACATTTCTCGTATTATTTTGTAATCTTTGATGAGCCAACTGGCTGATTATGAACAATCGTATTGTAATGCCATCTAGTCGATGATTGAGTACGTGTTATCTTATGGGTGGTATCATTCCGATAGAAACCTTCCCATCTTTGCGGAAATTCGACGATAGCTCAGGAGTCATCGGCAAATTTCCGCAGAGATGGAAGGTTTTCTATCGGAATGAAACCTATCGGAATGACACCACCCATAAGAATAACACGTATTCGATCATTGATTCGACAAAACTAGGATACGATTGTTCATAATCAGCTTGCAGAAAAGACCAGACAGTGAATGCAGCCAATATTTCATGTATTTAGAAGGAAATTCCATCATTTTGTGGTTACGATGTTTTTTTTTACATATTGTATACACACGGTGCACTGGTTCCATCTATGTATAGTAGTATGCCGTTGCAAATAGTGTGCTAGTCAGTGGCGAAGCATGACATTTGGTAACAATGTATTTTCTCCATTTAAATTCACCAAAAAAGTCGAACGCTCCAGTAATCGGTGATGACCAGGCATTTCGACCTTTCTAGTGTGTTCAAATGGGGGAAAAGGAACGTTGCTAAATTGTACGCCTCGCCACTGGTGCTAGTATATCACGAGCTGTTTGAAATCGAAGAGATTTCTTAGGAATTTTCTTAGGGAGTTAATGAGTGATGTTTGAATGTTTTTAATGTGCGCATTGTTATTTTGGCCGAATTTTACCTACGAATCGAGGTTCTATATTGTTTCAGCAAAAGTACGCAACAGACCCATTTATACATGAAAATCAGGCAACAATGTGGACCAAGGAGCACTGAGCACAACTGGAAAGTGTTCGCGGGCAACTCAGTTGAAGGGCCCGCGCTTCGAGAGTGGTTCATGATACCGCCGCGCCAGGACTCTGGAGATCACCTTCCTTCGCGGAAATTGAGTGGGTATAGATAGGTATACTAGACTGGACTCCGCGGAACTATTGAATGGTGTGAAGGCTTCCCAGAGCAATTTGTTCACTGTAATCTTATCCACTTTCCTCTCAGAGGAGCGCAGATTTCAAAATTAACAGGATCCGTTTCCAGAGTGAAAGCTCCCTTCTCAATGCTCCCGCCGCCAACATCCAGCAATATTTTAGCCGCGGTTAATTTGAGCGGCATCGGTAACTTAATACCAAGCCAGATATTAATTGATTATGAGAAGAGAAACTAGGTCGGAATGCAAATAATCAATAATAATCGAATTGGTAGTATAAATGCATATTTATGTATTAATTAACTAACAAACAAAATAAACTAAATTGGCCAAACATACAATAAAATGATGACATAAAAATGGGAACCAGACCAAAAAATGACTCGAAAAACCCGAAACTTTAGATCACAACACAGGATTCATCATCAGTCGGAAAAATTAATAAATAAAAAAAAAAAAGAAAACACAAAAAACATTAAACATAAGAGTCTGACCCAAATTACATTTTTGTTTGTTTTTTGCGTTTTTTTTTTATTTTATTTTTTTTATTTTTTATTCTTCCGACTGATGATGATTTCTATGTTGTGACCAAAATGTTTCGGGTTTTTGAGTAGTTTTTAGGTCTCGTTCTCATTTGTGTGTGTTATGATCTCATTGTATTAATTAATTTATATGCTTTCTATTTAAAATAGCATATTAAATCTAGAAAATTAGATCAGTTGCGTAGTGTGAAATTTGGCAACGTTGACTTATGTCTATTTAAACCCATGTAAAAGTTGGAACATGTATGGGATTACCTATTCTAGGCCATTCATGGAAACTTATAGGTCAGTTTTGTTGGACTAGCATGATCAATTAGTGTGTCTAGGGAACACTTGACATCGGAGACAATTTTGCTGCGACGAAAGCTGTGTACCTACACATATAAAAAGTTCCGTTTTTTAGCTCACAGCTCTTGCTCAATTCTCTAGAGAGATGCAATATATTTTTTATTTCATGTTCGCGCAGTTTAAAAGAATTTTATTTTTACTTAATGAGAAGCGTTAAGTTCGCGTATTCTCTTTTATTCATGCAATTATTTGCACAATACACAAGGCTTTTAGAACCCTCGGGACGGAAAAATCATTTCCGCTTTTGCCTTACTTGCAGGGTCTGTTAAATGGAGAAATATGTCCGTATTGGGATTTTTTTTCCGCTTATCAAGTTTCCGGCTCATACAGTTACAGATACATACATGTTCCGAGTTTTACGATAGGTAGACAATTATATATATTTACCTGTTCTTCACGCTTTTTTTCCAGAGCTGCCGTTTTGCGTGTAATCACTGCGGCATTTTTCAATTCCCCGATGATTCCACAGGTTGAAAAAAGATTACACAGTTCAATGGGTCTGTTGCAAACTTTTGCTACAACGATAAAGAGTGTTTAATAATATGTAAAATCACCTGAAAAGTCCATTGGTGGCATCAGAAAATCGTAAAATGCAATAATAAACTCACAAGAGGCGTTTAATGAAATCCAAGATGGCGGTAAAATATTGAGCAATTTGTATGCATGCACCACGAACATCCAAGTATAGCCAACCTCACAATATTGATCACACCCAATCACAACGTAAATAAACACATAACCTCTGAAGCTGTGAGGTTGCCAACGTTGGCAATCCTTGGAAGTTAAAGTTGCATGCATACAGATTGCTCGATATTTTACCGCCATCTTGGATTTCATTAAACGTCTCTTGTGAGTTTATTATCGCATTTCATGACTTTCTGATGCCACCAATGGACTTTTCGGGCGATTTTACATACGATGAAACACTCTTCATCGTTGTAGCAAAAGTTTGCAACAGATCCATTTATAGTGCATGACTGTAATGCACGAAAATACTAGCATCTGTAATCTCTCTTCTCAACCAGTGCAGGGGAGTCGTCGATGAGTTCGAAAAACTTACAGACAATTTAATCAATTAACGGCGTATCCACCGATTAATAAAAGATTACTAATCAGAGTATTTGTGTGCATTACTGTCATACACCGAATTAAATTGTGTAATCTTATCTCAACCGGTGGAATCGTCGGTGAATTGAAAAAGTCCATGATGTATACGCAAAACGGTAGCTCTGACTTTTTCTGTCAGGCAACAACTTCTACCCCCCCCACCTATTTTCACGCAAAGAAAAAAAGTTACGTCGTCTTTATCGCGAAATCATCGAGGGCACTTAAAACCACAGTCACCTCGAGAAAAACTCCTTTTCACTCCTTTCCAGGAGCTCGGTGACCATTTCGTTATCTCCTCGATACGTTGACCGTAGAGTCCACCAGCCATCACTTCCATTGAGTGGGTCAGCACGTTTTGATAACGTAACCATGGTGACCTGACTCCTGACTTTAGATGGCAACGGAGGCAGTCCAGAGCGAGCCCTTTTATGACCTGAAGAATCAGCGACAAATCAACGCAGAATTATCAGATCAAGGTTGCCCAATTGTGCAGACGTTTTTTCACCCTACCCGCATTCAAATCATTGTAAAATGAGCAGATTTTTCTGAACAATCTGGCAATTTTGATGTAATCATGATCGTCAGACTTAGTAGAAAAAAATGAATAATCTTTTATTTCCCATTTAAATCGATGTAAAATGTGAAGATTTTTCTGAATAATCTGGCAACTTCAATGTGATCATGTGGTTGTCGGAATATTAGATTATTTAGAAAAACCTCTTACTTCCCATTCAGGTTAATGTGAAATTTAAAAATAATAATAATAATAATAAAAAAAAACCATTCGAAACGACCTGGCAACCTTGCTCCAGTGCAATATGGTCTGAAATCGTCAAAAAGTGGTCAAAAGTCAGAAAGTAAATTTATCATCAATTTACCATTTATAAACTTTCAAGACCAATTTCAACTACAAATAACAATTTTAACAAGTTATTAAACATAGAAATGTCACTGGAAAATTTTATATGAAGCTTAAAAGGTCAAATACGATGATTTTTTTTTCCCCCCACTGATATTTGTCCACTTTTGTACGATCTCAGACCACAGTGCATTGTTGCCAGATTGTTTAGAAAATGTGTTACCCTTTACTCCTATTTGAAATGGCGGATTGAATGGTTTTTAGACGATCTGGAAACAGTGTGCCGAACACAGAATCAAAATTCCCCTCTTGCCATTCAATTTACTGTAAGAATAATAGTCAGATTTCTTCAGCGTTCGACAACTACGGGTGAGAATGTTTATTGGTGAAGCGGCGGAATTAATCAGGGCCGTAATGAGGCCCTCTGAGGCCGCGACGCAACGCGGCGAAGGCGCGAAGGCAAGTGACAGTCAGTTGACGCTACTTGCACTCGTAAGGCCGTTTAATCGTCAAAGCGATCGGGTTTAAAGAGAGGGTGCACGAATGAATATGTGTGCGTGTGTCTATGTGAAATGCATGTGAGTAGTGTAAAAAAAAACGTGCATTGGTGTTGATGGGGCCCAGTGTAAAATGGATGACGGGGAGCAAGTGTTTTCTTATTGGCGACCCTCCTCCGTTTGACAACGTGTCCTCTCTGAGGCCGCGGCCGCATCGTGGCCTCGGGGACGCGCGGACGGCCACGATGGACAGACGGACAGTGGAGGTGGAGGAGGACGTAAGGGCCCGCATCCCCGCAAGTGGCCGCCGCTGCTGATTGCCACTGACTGATTGATTGATTGATTTATTGATTCTTTGCTTGGCGAAGAGTGTAAACATCTGTAAGATCTGTCTCCGGACGGCCCGGCCGGCGATTTCCTCCGCGGGTGAGTCGCCGGGGTTGGAGGCCGCGGCGACGGCGATGCAAAGCCAGGTGGCGCTCAGTGGTCGAAAAAAGAACCTCAAAAGCTCTTCAAGTTTAGGAGCTTTCGGTCGAAACGATCAAACGCGGAGTTTATAAGGGTGGATAGTTTAAGGCAAAGTCTCAATTTCGTGAGAGACGCAGGTGATGATGTTTCAAATCAGTAGTGTCGCGTCAATTCGGCAACGCAGCATTTCGTCCATTCAACCCTTATTCACGGGAAGTGGTACACATGTGTACCATTTTATTTAACATGGTTCAATGGAATTTAAATGGACATGTTTCAAAAAGTCGAATGACACATCAAAGTCCTTAGAAAGTTGTCCACTTTTGAACGGTCTAAAAAAATCTAAAATCCCAAAATGCATGCATGAAAGGGTTAAAACCATGTAAAATATTGATTCAAGGGAGTGCTCTGAGCAGTAACCACCCTTATTATTTCAACCTTTTTTACGGGTTTAAATAGTTAAATTACAATATTATACAGTTTCACTTACGCCACTGAGTGGTTCAAGTCCTTTTTGAAGGTAAGTACACAAAAGCGGTAAAAAGACATGAACGCATTAAGTCCTACTTAGATAAAAAAACGTCCAGA
Source organism: Trialeurodes vaporariorum (assembly GCA_011764245.1). Taxonomy (NCBI): domain Eukaryota; kingdom Metazoa; phylum Arthropoda; class Insecta; order Hemiptera; family Aleyrodidae; genus Trialeurodes; species Trialeurodes vaporariorum. The sequence goes on from VMOF01000220.1 coordinate 48,398,427, forward strand.
GTTAGATGACTAATTCAACCGGAATTCCGATGAAGGAAGTAATACACAGATTTTTTTTTTTTTTTTTTTTTTTTTTTTTTTTTTTTTTTTTTAAGTAACCGCAGTTCTTGTTATAATGCTAACTATGGTATCAACGATGAGCACATTAAAAAATCACGAAATTCATTCATAGATTCACAAAATGACTTTAACGGCATTTGCGCAATCGCAGAGCTACACAGGTACCATGAGAGATTCCTATCTAATTTGAAACTTTCCTATGAATGTTTTTCTGTTGAGAGGGTTAAAATTAGATAAAAATCTCCTCTGATGCTTGCTTACCTCGATCTTTGCTCTTAAATTGCAGAGCTACACATCTGTCATGCTGGATTCCTGTCCAATTTGTCAGTATCTCTATGCAGAAACACATAAAAGGAAGCCTCAAAATATATAGAAATCTCCCATCGCTCCTGTGTAGCTCTGCCATTTCGCCTTAAACTTGAAAGTAATTTTGTGAGTCTATGAGTAAAATTTGTAATTATTCAATATGTGCTCATCGTAATTTTTCCTGGACGTTACTCTATAATGGGGCAGTTGCAAGGGTCTGAAATTTTGTGTTTTTTATAAAGAAAATGATAGTATTCGATGAGCGGAGGGCAATGGTGCCTTTGGTTTTTTCCTAGGTGTCTTGGTTTTGGAGATACAAACGTGTCAAGTTGTAAAAGATCGGGTGTGTAGTGACGTCACTAAGCGGAATTCCCATTTAAAACCATGTATTTTGGGCCAAAATCTCATCGTCGGAACAATGAGACTTAAGTAGAAACCAAAGGCATCTTTGTTCTCAGCTCATCAAGTACTTTAATTTTCTTCATAAAAAACACAAGATTTCAGACCCTTGCAACTGCCCCATTGTCTGTATTTAATCGCTTGTATAGCAAAAGTTATCTATAGGTATATATAGAACCATTACTTTTTTTTCTCTTTTTTATTTTTTTCCATTTTCATAATTCAACTCATAATCATCATCGGCGGATCCAGGAATTTTGGCAACCATGAATTCATTCCGTTTGAACGTATGAGAAACAATCGATTCTTGAGAGGGCCATGGCCCTTTTACAAATCGATTGTTTCTCATGCGTTCATATGGGAATGATACGCGGTTGCCAGATTGCTGGATCCGCCTTTGCTCATAATTCAATGGAGCGCGTGGACTTGACAAACGTTCTCTAAAATGGTTACTAGACCCAATGTGCGTATGACGGTGTCGTTGGTAGTTGAGAGTGACATGTAAAGCTGTTCCACATTCCTCGGCACTTGTATGCAAATCCTTAGGTTAGGTTAGGCCTCACGACGATTGGCGATTGGCGATGGCGGAATAAAATCGGGCTCACTTTCTTCTCCTGCCTTCCATCGTCCATGCATCGTCCATCGTTCATCGTCCATCGTCAGAAATCGTTGAACGACGCGACCGACGACCAAAGACCGACGTCGCGACCATCGTTGAACGCTGCAATACCACGTGGACACCGGACTGTTAAATGTTGACTGTTGAGGCAACGAATCTGAAGCATCGTTCCTCCATTCGGTTGAAAGGATTTGCGCACCGAGGGCTCGGATCTATTTTTTGACGTCCATTCCTTTCACTGTACCACCGATTGAGAGCAAAATCAATTGCTGTTGGACAAAATTCTACCCCCCCACCCCGGTTGGGCAGCGTGCAATGGGTCTGTTCCACACTTCGGATAGAGTGTTTTAAAGTATCAATTCATATGTAAAAAGATGTAAAAATAACAATGGCAGCATCAGAAAACAGCAAAATTCATTAATAAACTCACAAATTGTGAAAAACACAAGACACTATTCACCCCTGTATCTTTCCACCACGTGCACGATATTTCGCGAAATTAGCGCGGCACATTCAAATAAACACGGCTGACTGTCATCACAGCTGACTTCATAAACAAATAAACAGTAAACACGGACGGCGTCTGTTTGAATTCTTATGTCTCAATATCCTCAATTCCTCACAAAAGATAAAAAAAGGTACGGAAACCGACATTTGTGTCGAAAACTTATAAAAATGAAACAATAACACACAGGAGTTCCAAAGATGATGATTGAAGTTGGAATCATCTTTGGAATTCCTGTGTGTTATTGTTTCATTTTGATAAGTTTTCGACACATAAGTCGGTTTCCGTACCTTTCTCAATCTTTTGTGAGAAATTAAGGATATTGAGACATAAGAATTCAAACAGACGCCGTCCGTGTTTACTGTTTATTTGTTTATGAAGTCAGCTGTGATGACAGTCAGCCGTGTTTATTTGAATGTGCCGCGCTAATTTCGCGAAATATCGTGCACGTGGTGGAAAGATACAGGGGTGAATAGTGTCTAGTGTTTTTTGCAATTTGTGAGTTTATTAATGAATGTTGGTGTTTTCTGATGCTGCCATTGTCATTTTTACCGCTTTTTACATAAGAATTGATACTTTAAAACGCTCTAGCCGATGTGTGCAACAGACCCATTTGGCAATATTTAGGTCTGTATATTTAAACCTGTGAAAAATATCGAAGTCGTGGGTGAACAGAGAACACCCCTAATTCAATATTTTGCATGTAGTTTGATAAAATGCAACTTTTAAGACTGTGCACTAGGCCACCGCCTTAAATTGAGAATAAAGAACCAATAAAATGAGTGAGCAAGGAGGGGAAAGAAAGATACAGTAAAACTACAAATATAATAGCTATGAGTACTTACAGGTGATTATATTGTTGATCATCAATCGATTCATCGAAGAGCTGCACTTCTTGCGTAGATATAATTGATGTCATTTTTTTAATTCATCGATTCCACCGGTTGAGAAAAGATTAAACATGCGAGCTTTTTCGTGCATAACAGACATACACTGAACTGAAACAGTGTAATCTTTTCTCAGCCAGTGGAATCAATCATTGATGAATTGAAAAATACCATTAGTTATACGCAAAACGGCAGCTCTGGATTCATCAGACCTAAATCTGCAATTAAATGAGATTCTCCTATTGTGACTGTCTCACCCAACCGCTGAATTTGGAATTTGCCAAAACCAAACGCATTTATAGTGCTTGAGGGCGGATTTTGAGAACATTTAAATGTGATTTTCACGCAATTTTACACAGAATTAGACCCTCCATAATGCTGCGCTGTAGCAATATCCCTAGTAAAAATGTTGCATGACCAATTTTACATGGAAGTCGATCTCTATGGAAATTTATGCAATTTCCATGGAAACCAAGTATTTTCACATGACAACTGCATCGATTTCCAAGGAAAACACACCGATTTCCCTGGAAATATGAGTGGCTTCCATGGAAAAAAACTTGCATTAATTGCATCAATTTCCATGTAAAATTGGTCATGGGCCATTTTTTTCAGAGAAAACTTTGCAACAGGCTCATTCAGGTGAATTTGTGAAATAAGACCCTGTAAATACCAGGTGTGCTCTTTTCCAGGAACTATTGCATTATGGTGAGTTGCGGAATTCTTCACTGAAAAAAATAATTCCTAAATTCTAGTTATATTACTTACTAGAATCACAACGATATGTGAACCTAGGAAAGTCTATAGTATATTTTTACCAGAAATATTGTGATGTTACTATCAGAATATGGTTACAGCACCAGGATTTTCTCAAAGTTTTCAAGAACGATGTTCCAAATGCCAGAATAATTCTAGTAATAGTACCATCCCTTACTTAAGTTCTCATATCATTGTGCTTGTGGTAGGTAATCTTTTTTTTCAGTGTTCGAACGCACACTTTTAGTTCACCTACGAAGATAGGTTTTTTTTTTCTATAGGGAATTGGCTTTAGCTCGTAGAGTGTTTGTGTCCCATAGCATCGTGGCATCGCCATGCGCCGCTCCTGTCCCTTCTCTCCCCCTACTCTTCCGTCCAAGTCCCGGCTCCAGAACACGGGATTACAGGACTCCGGACACCGGGAGCTGCGGCCAAAACGATGCAATGCGCTATGCAGAGCAGACGGACCGACGGACGGCGGACATCGGACAGACACGGAGGGACCGCGGCCAGCGAGCGCGGCGTGGACAGGCCAAGTCACGACCTCTCGTCCGTGTCTTTCCATGATTTACGGTATTGCTTCCTCTGATTTATTCTCCTCTTTTTTCCATGCTTTTACTTTCGTTTGTCTATAGGCCTCTCTGTCTATACAGTATACACCCCGAGCCCCTCTTTCTCTTTTCGCCTCCTGCTGTACAGCTTCCATAGGGACAAGATGACAACTTTTGCTCATTTGAAGAAAATGAAACCGAAATAAACTTTTTTGTCAGTAAATCACAGGAAAATTGAGCCCATAAATGCCCATTATTATTAACATTTTGTGTGTGTTTTTTCTAAAAAAAACACAGTTTGAGAACTAAAAACAAGACAAAATTAAAAAAACAGAAAATTTTTGGGGCGGATAAATTTTACGAGCTAAAAACTCCCAAAATTGATTTTGAGTAAAATTGTACCAAATTGACTGAAATTTGGTCCAAAAATAACACAGCAAGTGGGTCGTTAACGATCCAATGGGCATACATGGGCTAAATAGGCAATTTCGTTTGGTAAAATCAGTGAAATGAAGCTCTAATGCTAGTTTGATGACTAAGTAATTTTTGGTAAAACTTACCAAAACTTATTGTTAATTTTCCAATTTGGATTGTAAATTCTTTTCAATTTAAATTGAAAACTTTATCATTCAACCCCCATCCCCCCAGGGGAGCCCCACTTATTGTGAATAAAAAAACAAAATTGTGTCAGACAGATCTAGTTACAGAAACTGTACTCGGACGTGGTACGCAGAGGGTTAAATTCGCGCTGTTGTCAAATATTTTGGTTTCAACCTTTGCTTCCATGAGTTATTTCAACAAAGCTGCAACACTGTCGATTCTGTGATCAAAAACTCAGTACCTATTTGATAAATCAGAGGGGGATTTAGGAATCTCTCTCTCTCTCTCTCTCTCTCTCTCTCTCTCTCTCTCTTTCTCTCTCTATCTCTTTCTTTCTCTCTCTCCCATACATTTAAACGTATGAGTTAGAGACGGACAGAGATAGGGGCCAAAGTCACATGATAGACAATTTTCTAACACCCGTGTTTAAATCACAGTCGCGAGATGAGGCCAGAAAAATATCGGATTTGTATTGTCTCTGGCTGGGATTATCAGATGACGTTTTCCTCTAATCTGGCCACTATGATTCAAGCAAGTGCGGAGAGAAAATGACAAATTCCTATATCCGGCGCTGTGATAAATTGACATGCAGGGACTATATAGCTCTGGTAAGTGTCAAATGACCCTATGAACTTTATTTGAGTTATCTTATACGAATGAGAAATAATAACTGATGAAAAAATTATTAAAGGCTAAAAATATAATGAAATGAAAATTGATCGCGTTGATGCGCATAAGCCAAAAAGGAACTGAAAATATTATTTTAGAAAGAGGCCGCGCGCGACTGAAGTTTCTTCGACGAGCGCGTGCGATGACAGAAAAGGGGTCAGATTCAGAGTGAAGTGAAGACGTACATTTCCCTCTAGGCAAATGACAGGTATAGGCCACAATTAGTCAGTGGGAAAGGATGGGCGAAAATAAACAAATAAGGGAAGGGGGGAAAAAACAAAAGAAAATAAGGCTGGGAGTTGACGTGCCCACGAGATTTGATCCGGCTGCGCGATCGTCGTTTGATCTCGGGTCTAGAGAGATTAGCTCGCAACACCCACATCACTCACCGCGCAGTAGACCCGAATTCTCAGACAAATGAAAATGAAAATAGAACCGCACGAGAAAAGTTTACATTTTTCCATGGCGTAGTGGAATAAGGGGGGATTATATAATGATGACAAAAAACTTAGCCCTTCACCGCATGATTTTTTTTTTCTCAAGCAATTGTGGATTTTTCAATTTACTAGGTGGTCAAATATATGGGAAAAATAGTGAAAAAAATAATTTGACGGGTTTTCGGTCAAAATTTTATTTTTTCTATTTTTTACTCGTTTTTTTACAAGTGATATAACACCATAAGAAATGGCGGGAATTTTTATTATTATTTTTTTTTTTTAAATTTTAATTTTTTTTTTTTTTTTTTTACTTAAATTGGATTTTTCAAAAAGCCAATGCCGGAAACTTCATAAAAATAATCAAACAGTCGTCAATTTCGATACGCGGGCAAATTTTCCCCTAACATGATTTCGATCACGAACCCTTCACTGCATGATGTTTTCTTTTAGCCAATTTTTTTTTTGTGTGTGAGCTCAAAACATATCTTCTCCCGCGTTGACACACCATGCGCCAAAGTCATAACGGAAAACGTGTATTTTATATGAGTGTTAAAGCAATTTGTTCCTTGAGAGGAACCCCATGCAGTGAAGTGTTAAATCTAGTTAACAAGAAAACAAAAAACAAAAAAACGAGGAGTTAAAATAACTCGACTTCGGCTACCAAATTGTGGTTTTCTATTGGTGAATTTTCAAGGATCACGTCCACGCCTGCAGGCTGATTCTGGTTGTTTGGACGAGACAAGATGAGATAACGAGAATCGACAAATCCCATGCGTTTAAATAGAGTAACGTGACTGATTTGAAGTTATTCGAGCAGTGGATCGACGGGATCAGAGCCATGAATTTGAAAAGAATGACTCAGATCCCGTCGATCCACTCCTCAAATGACTTCAAATCTGTCACGTGACTCTATTTAAACGCATGGGATTGGTCGATTTTCGCTATCTCGTCTCGTTCAAACGACCAGAATCAGCCTGCTGCAGGGCCCTGCTTTTTCAAAAATCAAAGAGTTCTTAGTATCAGAGTATCAACCCCCCCCCCCCCCCGACAGATGGCAGAATCCAAATTCAGATCAACTGATTTTTAAGTTTTGGACTCAAAGCTACATCATTCCCTTTAACTTCAAAGCCTCTTATAATAGTAGACCAAAAGCTGCTATAAGAACATCTTAACTTACGGCTAGCATTGAGCTTTGTGGGGGACCCCCCCCCCCCCATTTTGCCATAAAAGGGGGTATAGATGGGTGAGAAAGGGGGAAATGAAGGGATTAAAACAAAAAAAGGGGTCGTCGAGGGGCGGAAATACAAAGTTCGCCCCCCCCCCCCATTCGAGAGAGCTGGATCCGTCAATGATAAGTACGAATGTGGAACTTGATAGGTTAACTAGAGGCTTTAAAATAGCTGAACAGTTAGAGGCTGTTTCAGATAGCTTCGGTTCTGACAGTTCTTTCTCTAAATGTGCGGAAGGACAATATCAAGTCTTTAATTACGCTTTAATGTTAATATTCACTACTTACGGCAGTTAATCGAGTCTATTTTGTGGCAAAAGGTTATACTTATTCACCCAGTGAGTGGCGTCAACGATTTTACACATGTAAACAAAGAGCTGTCAGAACCGAAGTTATCTGAAACGGCCTCTAACAGGTAGTTTGTGAAACCTCACCTTAAATCGTACCAGTTTTTTTGTTCTGCAATGACATTATTATTATGTCGCGAAAATTGTATTACTATTGGATCTTATTCCTAGTCGAGGGAGAAATTAACAGACGGTAATCCAATTTAATAATAATTATCGTGCACGCGCTGGCACAAATCAGCTCCAATCCCAATTGATTAGCGAAATCTCTTGTCATTTAATATGATCACGATCATAGAAATTTACCTTTATATCTCTTTTTCCATTGAAACGCATGTGTTGGAAAAGGATAGAGATAAGGGCTATCCCGTGACGTCAGCACCTGTTTTCGGTCCTTTTCTAACTCATGAAGTTAAATGGACAAAGAGAGAGAAAGAAAAATTCCTGGCTACGGCTATGATCGCGATTGCTGTGGCGGCTCGTGATATTTGGCAACCATGCAAGTTTTCCATTTAAACGTAGGTAAAATAATCGATTCTTGCGGAGGCTGGCAGCCTCCGGGAGAATCGATTGTTTTACATTGGTTAAATAGGAGGAGGACACGGTTGCCAAATTTCACGAGCCGCCACTGCGCGATTGTGAGTCCTCAATTAAAATAAGCCACCTGTAATGTGCTCTGACGTAACTTCGAAGTAAAGTTTATCATAAATTAATCGCATAACCTCACCATAAAGTGATTACCTTTGGCATAATCTCAAATTTCAGCGATCATCTTAGTTTAGTGAGTAGGTGCAGGAGAGTTGCAGGCCGAGTTTTTTGGCTCCAATGGATGTCAAAGCGACCGTCGCACTATAATGGTCTGAGATAGAAAAAAAGTGGCAAATCAGTGGAAAAAAGTCTTTAAAAAAAATCATCGAATTCGACCTTTCCGATGATTTGAGAGCGGTGAAAGGTGTCGACTTATAAAATTTTTCCAGGATGAAGTAAAGTTCAAAACCCGTTTCAATCACGTTAGTATAGGTAAGTAACACAATTTTTTGAAAATTGAACTTTTATACCACTCTAGAGGAAAACTGATCAATTTATCGGTTTGTATACTATGACTCTCGAAAGAAAATCCTCTCATCGAAATTTTTCTTGATTTTTTTTCCATATTTTTAAATTTTTTGAGGCATAATGTCACAATAAGAAGCGAAAGTGAAAAATTGAACTTTTATACCACTCTATTAGAGCAAAACTGATCAATTCATCGGTTTGTACTATGACTTTCAAAAGAAAGTCCTCTCATCAAAATTGTTCTTGATGATTTTTTTTCCATATTTTTAAATTTTTTGTGGCATAATGTCACAAGAAGCCTAAGGGTGAGACTGAAATACCTGAAAACCGTAAAAAATCGCATTGGTCGAGAAATGAAATAATGAAAATTTCTATAATCAGGATACTTTCTTTTGAAAGCCATAGTAAGTGTTTGCCTTATGTGGAACATGTTGAGGAGAAAGGAAATTTTGAAACGCTGGAACCCCTTGTCCGCCCTTTCGTAAGACCCCCTCCCCCTCGAAGAAAGAAGCTATAGTTTTTTTTTTTTTTTTTTTTTTTTTTTTTTTTTTTTTTTTTTTTTTTTTTTAATACTAAAATGGTTAAATCAAAGCGAGTCTCCGTAAACTCTTGAGAACTTTTCCATTGTGCGGTCAACCGTGCTCTACCCTCTGTCAGAGCCTTGTTAGAATTTTGATTCTTAATTTGGGATCCAATCTCTACGCTCCACTAGTGAGTGGGCTCGCTAAATGGAACGAAACACCCGTAACCTATTAAACTGCTTCTTTACCGTGCGTTGCCAAAAATGAAAGAAGAAAGTTTTACTTACTTATACTTCTACCTCTTTTTGCTTTTATATTTTTAAGGTTTTTCTCCTTTTGCTCAAAAAATACTCGCGCCACACTCTGTTTTTGTGGCTCTTTCATATTTCAGCTCACAAATGGTCTCATTACCGACATTTTTTCCCCCGCTGTTGCACTCGCGTCATTCTCTCGGCTCGAGTCGAACAAATGATTTCTCGGGGAAAAAAAAAGTTTGTTTGACCCACTCGCAAGAAAATGTTCAGAACAAACGGCAATGATTTACCTTTTATTTTCGCTCGCGCATTTTTTCCTTCCTTTCGTCCTTCGTCCGTTTTTATATTTTTGCAGGGCTGAGAAAATAGGTTGGGGAAAATGAAAAATAAAATCAAACTTTTGCGATACGTACACTCCTGTCTTTTACTAAAAACGAAAAAAGATATAAAATGAAAACTTGCCACAACCTCCTGATTATTAATTAGGAATTAAATATCTTTTACTATCCAACTTATTGTCAGTGTAGCGCATGTAATCGGAATCCACATAATTCCTGAATTTTTCAAGGGCCGATTTTAAGAGCAAAAATGGGCCCTGTTTTGTCGAGCAGAAATAACATTACACGAAAAATACATCATATAACTTCCATAGCAGATGAAGGATTTTCAATAAGTGATTGAGGTACCTTCAAAAATATAGTGCATCATCGATGAGTTTCGTAAATCACTCATAGATCCTGAACGTCACTAGTCCGAAAATTTAATTAAAACAGGTTTAAAGGTGCTTTTCAAATAACGTGAGTAAGTTACAACCTGTCATGAACGCGTTCCGTCTGACCGACCGTATACAGGTTATCCCAGAAGCGCGTACCAGGCCCAAGTCTTTAAAACACACACATAACATCATTAAATAACATGTCTGTTCGTAAGCTAGTGGTCGATAAGATTATTAATATACATAAGTGGACAATTTTGCCGCTCTAAAACTAACGAACAGACCTGATGCTTATTGAAATGAGCTACTTGCATTTTGACTATAGGGCTTGGTAAAAACTTCTTGAACATATTGTAAAAAGCTCCCAAGGCAAGCCCGGAAGTATGAGTACTAAGTACTGACAAACTATATACTGTATAACCGAACTGAAACGAGCATCTATGCTATCGAACACTCAATCAAAAAAAGAATAACACCATCAACTTATGATAAACAACAGGACCCAGAGGCACTCTGTGTGTGCCTCCCCCTTCCCCTCTCACTTTGGAGTGTTCTACTCTCGAAAACACGCTATCATTATACTTAATGAAGGGCATACCGCGAGAAACGCGAGCCTGTGGAACACCCGTCTCTGATTGGGTGTGCGTCAAAAGTTTCATCGACCTGTAACGAGAAAGACGTGGACTGGGGGAGGGGGGGGCAAGTGGAGGAGAGAGGAAGAGAGGAAAAAGGTGCATTTTGACCGTGGTTGCCGAACTTGGAAAATGCCATGAAGACAGAAGTGCCATGAGAGATTCTCTACCTCTCTGTTTTCTCCATTGAAACACGAAAGATAGACATGGTGATACGCAAGTTTTCCCGGGGGAAAAACTGTACCCTCTGTTTTATACATGGTTTTCCCAATGATCTTTTTAATTTCAGCCTGTATTGAGCAGGTAAATTAGTATCATATTAGTTATCATGGAACATGTATAAAACTCACCGTGTTATAAACGAGAAAGAGGCATCTGAACCTGTTATGGGGGTTTCAGGTCAGTAGGTCTACAGTAATATGGACTACGGACAAAATGTCTACTTTATTTGGTCTACTGACAAAATGTCTACGAAAGTATGTCTACAAAAATAATGTCTACTTTGGAAAATGACCATATTCTTAAAACGTCTACATATTTTATGTCCACAACATAAATGTCCCCAGTATATTAATGCCTCTTTTAAAAAATGTCCACTTTTTTTTTACAAAATCGTCCACTAGACAAAAATGTCTACAATTTTGTAACAGAATTAGAAAATATAATATAAATTAGTTTACTCCCCTCATTTATAGATCTTTGTAATTTTGAATTCTAAATTTTGAAGACAGCGTCACAGAAATATGATTAATTTAATGTAGAATTCGCAAAATTAAAACCAACATTTAATTCACTCGGTTTTTAAATTGGAAAGAGACAATTTTGTCATAAGGAAGAAAATAAGGAAGAAGGCTGAATCAAAAAATAAATAATTCTATGAGAAATGTTAGAAAAGTGTAGCAAAAAGTTTACACAAATGATGTAGGTATATTGTCTGGCAACTTCGTAGTACGCCTAAAAACTAGTAGACACATTAAAATAATTATCATTCAAACTATCTATGATCAAATATTTATTTATTTCTTATAACCAGCACGCTGATTTCTTTTCCACGTGTCTATTTATATTACAAAATTGTAGACATTGTTGTCTTGTAGACGATTGTGTAAAAAAAAGTGGACATATTTCAAAAGAGGAAATAATATACTGGGGACATTTACTTTGTGGACATTAAATAAGTAGACGTTTTTAGAATGTGGTCATTTTTCAAAGCAGACATTTTTTTCGTAGACACACTTCCGTAGACATTTCGTCAGTAGACCAAAAAAAGTAGACATTTTGTCCGTAGTCCATATTACTGTAGACCTACTGACTGGAAACCGTTATGGGCCAAGCCCGAGTTTACTCGTATTTCTCCTCTAGTCTATTTCTTATTGCTCCAGTATCATGATTCAGAATAAACGTGACTCTGGATGTAGACACATACAGGATAAGGTTTCGTTTGGGCGCCTTCAATTCATCTTACAGGCAATTCCAACTCCCCCGAGTACGAAAAGTTAACTGCCCTCCCTATATTATAACGGAATAGTGGCGTTCTTTTGATCAAACCTGGTCTGTAATGGGTTAAACTACGAATACAGTTTGTCAAAAAAGAACCGCAAACGAGAGGGACGAAGAAAAACGGGTTGAAAAAAATGTGAACCAATCACCGATCTTGTCAATTATTGCTAAGTCCACTCTTTTCGGAGAGAGTGTTCTAACCCTTCCAGACCTGGTGTATACATTTCAATGTCCGTCTGAATAATATTGAATCTTATGGCAAACCGGAGGCACAAAATTGTTGAAAATAAAACGGGAGCGCCCACCATCCAGGGTTTGTGGGGGGGGGGGGGGGTTAGAGAATAAAAAATAATAAAAAAATTAAGAAGAAAAGGGGGAATCTCATGCATTGCTCATTTATTTATTTTAAATGTAGAAAAGTTTAGTTTATAAATGTAAGTTATTGAAATTTATGGCAATCTTAATTTTAAGAAGGCAGTTTAAACTATCCTTAATTTCAAATTGGGGAAAAAAGGAATATCATTATTTAAGTGTCAACAAAATTTCACTGTGGTCGATAGCCCCGATTGTGGGACTGACCAGTTTTTTAGTGTAAACATCTTTGTCAGAACATTTTATTTCAAAGACGGGTAGAAGAAAAAAAAAAAAAAAAAAAAAAAAAAATTAAAATACAATATGCACCCTAACGGCACACTCAATCCAGGTGTAGTTTCAATCCAGCTACTTGAAGGATTGACAAACCGACGATTGCCAATCTGATTTTAATCCGATTTCAAGACTGGTTTACAAGCGGCACGGGGATGATCAGCTCCGATATCCGGATTGGAATCGGCTTGAACAAGGATAAACATGGACTCCTCAAACCTATGAGAACCCGTTTTCAATCAGTATGAAACCTAGATTGACAGTCGGATAATCACCAGGTGTACAAGCTTCGTGAAAGACGGATCGGAAACGAATTTAAATCCGATTCAAACTGCATACTGGACCCTGCCACAAATTGGATCCGAACCGGTTTCAAGCCAGTTCTCTGACCATGGTTCAAGATGGATTTAGAAACTCATAAAGAAAAGGACTTCAAAACGGTTTCGAACTTGCTACAAGAAGCTTCATCAACCTAGTTTCAAGTGAGCTTTCAGCCGATTTCTTAATCGTCCAGTCGTTTGGCCAGTTTAGTGCTTCGTCTTGAAACTCGATTGAAACCGCATTAATCGAAGTACTTGCAATCGATAGGAATCTGTTTCCAACAAGGATTAAACCTAGCTAATCAATCGTATAGACGTCAGGTTCAAAGGCTCCATATAAGACAAATCAGGGACGGGTTAAAAATCGACTCATTTCGCATACTACATCATAATAGAAATGGAATCCAATCCAACTTCATGCCAGCCTTGTGAACCGAATTCAAGTCGGATTCACCCCGCTGTAAAGACGGGTTGAGTTTGGGTTGGATCACGTTCGTCAATTTTTTGTGCGGACATGTAAGCCATTTCAAGCCATCTACAATTTGCATTCTATCCGGTTCAAATAACTGTTTTGAAACCGGATTTGAAAGTAGAGTTCTTGGTCCGTTTAAACCCGTGTTTAACCCAATTGATAAAACAAGTTTGAATATGGTTTTAAATTAGTTTGAAGTAGAGTTTATAACCCTCCATGAAATCAGTTTGAATCAAGGTGAAATCTAGTTATCCAATTTTTGGTGCGGACATGTAAGCCATTTCAAATCGTCTACAATTCGCATTCAATCTAGATTGAATAACCTGGTTTGAAACCGGATAGGGAAGCGGAGTTAACTTAGTTCGCGGCTTCTGCCGAGAGAGTGCTCCACCATATTTTTGCGAAACGTTACTCGCGTTTACTTAGCCCCGAGCCGTGAACGACCTCTCCATTGAAACTTGGTACTGTAGGGACATCTCCATCAGTACTTTTTAGTAATGGATTCACCCTAGGCCCACGTAGAGTGCCTGAAAATTGGTTTAGCGAGTCTAACCTAAACATTAACTCAAGCTTGAATCTATAACTTTCTATCAGTGTGAAGTTGGTCTAGTACAGTTCATTAAGAACTTGGCTGCCATCTGGATTCAATCTGGTTATTCAAGTTTAGATACGGTCTTGTGAGTCATTCAAGTCGCTTAGCTGCACTTTGCATTCAATCCGGCTTGAGTAACCAGTTATAAAACCGGATGGGGACGAAGCTTAGTTCTTGATCCGAAAGATACCCATGTTGAACCCAACTGATGAAACAAGTTTGAAAACATCTTTAAATCAGCTGAAAGTAGGGTATATAATCCTCTTCAAAATCAGTTTGATTTCGGGTTAAATCCGGCAGTTCTATTTTTAGTGCGGACATGTAAGCCATTTCAAGCCGTCAATAATTCGCGTTTAGTCTGGGTTGAATAATCTAGTTTGAATCCGGTTAGGAATTTGGGGTTTAAAACTGGAGTAACCCTAATTGAACCCCATTAATGATTCAAGTTGGAAAGCGACTTTAAATCAGCTTGAAAAGGGATTCACAATCAACGGCTAAGATTGCTTAGATCCGAATCAAATCTAGTTAGTCAATTTTTTTTGAGGACATGTAAGCCATTTCAAACTATCTATAATTCGCATTCAACCCTGCTTTGATAATCTCGTTTGAATCCGGTTCGGAATCGGTGGTTTAAAATTGGGAATAACCCTGATCAAACCCCATTTTTGAAACAAGTTGAAAAACGTTTTTGCACCAGTTTGAACAGGGGTCTATGATGCGTGGCGAAGATAGCTAGAATCCTAGTCAAATCTAGTTAGTCAAATTTTTTTGCGGACATGTAAGCCATTTCAAACTGTCTATAATCTGGTTTAAATCCAGCTTGTGTTAATCGGGTTTGAAACCGGATTGCAAAACTGGATTGAAATCGGTTGACTGGTTTGCCAAACCGAATTGAATCCGATTTCAACCTCGAAATGTGCCGTTAGGGCACATCAATTTAAATGATGATACAGCGCTAGTATCAACCACGTTGGTCAAAAATCCGTTTCTGAACAAAAATAATGTCAGGTCTGGAAGGGTTAATATCATTATCTGTTCTCCCATTTATTCTTCGTATTTTGGGATTTTTAAAAGGTTTACATTCGTGTAAGACAAACTGTGGATAAATTTTCACCGATTAGGGGGTAGGGGGGGGGGGGCTGGGGGGGTATTTGCTAGAAGTTGTAGGGTAACATACATAGCACATACAGGGTGTCCGGTAAGTCCCGGAACGGCTGCGCCATTTCTTTATTTACGCAGATAAAAAAACCAAACTTTGGGAATGTTCCTAGATAAATAAAAACTACTTTTTGGGGGGGTCAAAATTTTGGTCGCCCCTCCCGGGGGGGCGGGGGCGCCCCTAACTTTTTTTTTTTCAAATGGCAACCCCTATCTTGTGATACCTCATTCGAAAGAGGGTAAAAAACTGAGCATTTTGGCGCAAACCGCATGTCGATATCTCTTTTAGTATTCGAGATATCGAACTTCAAAATCTATGGAAACCTATTTTAAAAAAATCATAACTCTTATTCAGAAAGTAGCTATTTAAAAAACTAGGGGTCTAAACTACTCTACGTAACAAGCTCTTTCCAGGGAAAAACACCTCTGCCCCAAAAAATCAACTTACAGTTATTGTTTTTTTTCCCGCCAAAATTTTTTGAAAAATTTTGGCGGGAAAAAAAACAATAACTGTAAGTTGATTTTTTTGGGCAGAGGTGTTTTTCCCTGGAAAGAGCTTGTTACGTAGAGTAGTTTAGACCCCTAGTTTTTTAAATAGCTACTTTCTGAATAAGAGTTATGATTTTTTTAAAATAGGTTTCCATAGATTTTGAAGTTCGATATCTCGAATACTAAAAGAGATATCGACATGCGGTTTGCGCCAAAATGCTCAGTTTTTTACCCTCTTTCGAATGAGGTATCACAAGATAGGGGTTGCCATTTGAAAAAAAAAAGTTAGGGGCGCCCCCGCCCCCCCGGGAGGGGCGACCAAAATTTTGACCCCCCCAAAAAGTAGTTTTTATTTATCTAGGAACATTCCCAAAGTTTGGTTTTTTTATCTGCGTAAATAAAGAAATGGCGCAGCCGTTCCGGGACTTACCGGACACCCGGTATATACAATATGCTCTACTTCAAACCACCGGACAAGAGCTCATTGATCACTTTGACATCACTGGCGTCGGGAAATCCAACGAGCTGGGTGGGGGGTCCGAACTCTAACCCACCGATCAGAGGCCCGCAGGGAGGACCCAACCGACGCGATACCCCAGAAATAAAAAAAAAACCCGCGGCATTCCATAACGACGTCGTCCACATTTTCGTTGGGCGGGCCCCTCTAGCTTCCAGCTGTCCCGAAACCCGCGGGGCCCAGCCCAATCGCGAGCCACCCTCCGCCCGCATCCGACAGTGTGGGTGACTTTGAAATCTTTATTATTTCGGGGTGGGGTGTGGGGAAGGGGGGGGGGGAGGTGCCATCATTCAATCAAACCGTGAACGCGTACGTGGAAATGAACCTACGTTCATCAAAATCCTATGAAGCCGTCAAACTTTTTTCAAGGTTAAACGCCAGTAGACAAGACAATTGAAAAAAGAGGGGGAAAAGCGATACCACGATACCACTGTCCATTTCTAAATGTATTTCTTGGTGAACCCATCACGATAGGAATCTCTTACTTTCCCTTTTCAACCCTTGAAGTTTTTCCCTCTGGGTGAATAACCGCACGCTCTTTGCATACGAGGGAGGTACCAGCTTGTTTATCGGGGTGTACACCAACTGCCTACACCTACACAGCGTATTCAAATGCTCGTATTGTGTCTGTTTAATCCTCAATGCGATATCTTGGTTCCATCAATTATCGTGATTGTTACTCTATTCATGAAATAAATATGAATACAACGAGAATGCAGGTAAAATGGAATATAAAAAAAAAAGAAAATACGTCACTGTTCAGGTCATTTGCATTGGAACAAGGCCATTAAACCTGAACGAAAAAAGAACAAACAAAATAGTTACGTCTCTACAAAAGTAC
Organism: Trialeurodes vaporariorum; assembly: GCA_011764245.1. Classification (NCBI taxonomy): domain Eukaryota; kingdom Metazoa; phylum Arthropoda; class Insecta; order Hemiptera; family Aleyrodidae; genus Trialeurodes; species Trialeurodes vaporariorum. The sequence continues at coordinate 48,415,503 of VMOF01000220.1, forward strand.
TCTCTATTGACCATGATGTAATTCTAAAGAGCATGTCCTTGAACGATCGATAGTAAGTACTTTTAGTGGCGATTAGGATCAAACGATTTAAAAGCATTTAAAGATTCCCCTCTTGTTATGTTAACACATTTGAGTGCACCAGAAAATCATTACGAGCAGTATACACATGTACAGTAGTCAAGTGGAGGTAATTTAGGTGGCTCGCTGAACAAGAGATCGTATAATATCTCAGGTGCGCTCTTTATCAGAAATCTTCATGGAGCTAGTACTAATTGATACCAAGTAATGAGCGTACCTCATGTTCCACTGGCTCTTATTCTACTACTCAATTTTTGATCGTTCTTAAGATATGAAGCGATAAAGAAAGGAAAAAAAACTGGAAGAAGTGAAAGTTTAAAGGAATTTCTTTAATTGACGCCCAGATCCAGGAGAACCATGATGAGTCCCTGAACGACTGAATGATACTCAGCTATTCACTCATACTGCCAGTGCCTATTTCAGATAAATACTTAGAATCAATTAATTTCATATTTTCAATCATTATTACGAACTCTTATCAATTCAAATGCATCATTATTATCATTTTAGTACTATGAAGCTAACCTACATTAACTGACAGCTGCGGCTGCACGGAAAAAATAGCTGATAAGATTTACCATCATGATGACTGATTTATGCACCTGCCCAAAAAGATGGTAAACTTTACCAGATATTGAGTTGAAAATAACAAGTGTATCTAGTTCATTCAACCCGATATATGGTTAAGTTTACCATCTTTTTGGCAGGTGCAGAAATCAGTCATCATGATGGTAAATCTTACCACCAATTTTTTCCGTGTGGTTTTGCTCCACACAGATCCACACGCGGAATTAGACTCATAATCCAACAACTCAAATTCAAGCCTCATTGCTGAAAAAAATAAATAAATATTTCTAAATTCTAGTAATACCTACTGCCAGTATCACAAATGGAAGTCGACTAAGGAATTTCAAGTACGTTTTCACACCCGACGATTCTAAAGCTTACATCAAAATCTGGTCAAAGAACCAAAATTTGCTACAAATATTCAAGAACATAGAAATTTCCTCGGTTGATATGACCCACTCAGAAATACAGACGCACGCGAAAAGCTCTTGAGTATCAAAGAAGGGCAGGAGAAACGCTTATTTATCCGCCAAAAGTTGAGCCATGGCAAATTTAAGCTTCATATAAATAATAAAAAGGTTAATGGTGTTCAAATCTTCATTTTATTTCTGCAACCACTTGTTCGATTTTTGCAAGGGCGAGAAGCAAAAAACAAAAAAACAAAAACAAAAATAACAATATAATTAAGATGCATCCGGCGAAAACTAGGTTTGGAATGACTTTCTCCCAAGTATTTAAAGTCAATTGTAAATGAAATAGTAAAAAAATGAGCTATTGTTGATTCTACTAGAAGGCACAAGGATCGTATTTTCCCCATGATTTCGTTTTTAGAAGTTTCTTTGCGAGGGATGCGAGGATGCGACGATGAGTTCAATTTTCGTTCGCCATTTTTTCGAGTTTTTTTGGGGGGGGGGGGGTTTCGTTTTTGCTTTTGCTTAGACACATAGTTTATTTAATGATATATTTTGACATTCATAAACACATCGATACTGGTTTGTATAAGTGCGGTCTACAAATTAAAGAATGGGAGTTTAATTCTAGGTATGGCAGGCTTCCTGCGATACCTATCACGATGAATTTAAGCATTGCAGAATACAGGTGGTCTACCTGAGCCAAAATCTGAGGGTTTAATTCACCGATAGTGCACTGGTGTGGTTAATGTATTCTCTTAGCAGACGGGAAAATAAAATGAAGTCATGTTCAATGACATGCCAGGATGCTGAAATTGACGTCCATACATTTTACCGGGGTGGAACTCAGTCGAGTCCATTCGTATTATTTGCACTCTGATTGGTGCAGAGCAATGCCCAAGCATGTTTGGATACCACTTTTAGATTCATCTGCCACTACTCCAGCCTCATCAGATCATAAGACCAGGGCCACCAATACTTTCTGTTGTATTCCTTCTCGACCCGATTGCAATTCAAAAACAAGAAACAAAAAAAAGAACATCAGATTAATTTTCTTTCCTTCTTCTTCTCCGAAAACATTTAATTCTCTCAGCGTGAGTATTGAGTTGGTTCATAGTATTACTGACATATTAACTGAGCCGTGTACAAGCATGAGTAACGAATATTTACCTCCCCAACCCCTCCCTCAGTTAGGCGCTTCGATGAAAACAATCGAAATGCGAACATCACGTTTGAACATGAAAAATAAAAATAAAAAAAAATAAAATAAAAACATCTTTGCGAATCTCACCCTCTCCCTCCTATCTTCAACCTATTCCACGACGCGGCGCAGAAAATATGACCTTGTAAGTCTGCGCGTTGCGCAGAGGACCTTAAGTTGCGTTGCATCGTCGTCGCGTCGCGTCGGATCACGTGATTCCACCAAGGCAGGGTCAGACCCAGAAGAAGACGCGAATCAGAGCAAGGGCCCACCCCACCCACCCACCTACCCACCCTCCTTTGGCGAAGTAAGTATAGCCGAGTGGCCAAGGTGTACACATACAGTCAGCCCCTCTCGAACGAGAATTTACGAGTGCTCTGTGTCCCTTGTCGAAGATAAGTTGAAAACAGAGCGCGTGGTCCGTAATGAACACTAAACATGTCGGTGAAATGCTTCACGTCAATAAAAATACCGTACCCCGGTGCGGTGCGATTCTGTATTGGTGAGAAAGAGAAGGAGAGAGGGAGATTCAAAAAGAGTGCAAGAGAGAGAGAGAGAGAGAGAGAGGGATCGAGGGAGCTTGGAGAGCACCACGGCATCCAGCATGTAACGAAATCGCGGGGGGTAATTAATTTAATTCGGAACACAGAGAGGGGACCCCATAACAGCAGCAGCGTGGTCAGAGACTTTGCGCTAGAGCTGCCAAAATTGGCAACAAAAAAAAATTGCAGGCTCTGTATGAAGTCATGCGGTTAATTTGTATGTTTTTTCGCCAAATTTGGCATCACTGCATTGCGCGACTGTGTGACTCAAGACTCAGGACTCAGGTGCTTTGGCTCTTATGCTTATGGTATGCTCTGGAGCTTGCGTGAGTGTGTGTTACTGTGTCGGTGAATTTATGCACCCGGGTGTGTTTGTGCGAGAATGTGAGTATGCAGACCGCAGCCTTGGGCCAGCCGCAATGTGTACAGATGCACTGCACCGGCGTGCAAGCAGAGAGTGGTGCGGGGAGGGGGGAGGGGGGGTTAGGGGAAGAGCACTTGTCAGTGACCGCTGTGCTCTATCCTTGGACCCGTTTCAGTCACAGAATAAGATTCGATCGGAAAAGTATCCGTTTAAAAAAAAGTAACTAAATAAATAAAAAAATGGATAAACAAATAAATAAACACAATCCAAGCCTCTACCACAAGTATCGTTATGTAATGGCCAAAATGTGCGGATTTGGAACGTTGTAATTCGTCCATTTAAATCCATGGGAAAGCTTGAATGGTTCCCTTTCGATCTTTGCTGCGGTTAAATGTGAGCAAATTTTAAAATAACTCAAGATCATCGACATTTTTATAAAATTTTCTTTTACATTCAACAGCAGGAGCAGAATTCAATTAGTCACTTTCTGATTCCCCCTGACTCATCCCAGTTCATAAATTCAAGTCCTAAATCTTTTTGCCTTCAAAAGTCCAAATTCCGCAGGCAATTTAAAATGGCCCTCACAGAATCAAACATGATAGTTGGTTGTTGTTTCATTCGCTCATAAAATAATTTAACACTAAAAGACATTTCGAAGAGTCATCCTGAAAAATTAAGCAATATTCCAATCCTTTTCAATATTATTATGTCACTGATTATTTTGTTTATTTATGCGATGAGCTAAGTATTTGAGAATTTTTGAATTTGCCGCCCAAATAGAAAGTTTCCAAAGGAAAAAGTTATTCATAAGTTATTCATAGCATCCATTGATGACATTTTACGAAAGTTATTTCTCGTTTGTTGTTCTTGAAATTAGGAGTGCACATTAAAGTTGTGGAAATTTAAGTACCAAAAAGATAAACATCTTTATTTTATTCAATCATTTAATGATCAAAATTACTAAAAAAAAAAAAAAACAAATAACAAAACAAAAAACAAAAAACAAAAAAAAAACAAACAAAAAACAAAAAACAAAAAACAAAAAAAACAAAATACAAAAAAAAACAACAAAAAAAACAAAAAAACAAAAACAAAACAAACACAGTTTAAAACGAGCCCGTTTGAGGATTTTTATCGCTACTTAATATCTCGATCTTTTCCCCAGATTTAAAGGGACAACATATGCTGATTTCCTATTGCATGCTTGGTCAGTATACATAAAAATTTGAACAAGGACGAAGAGCAGATCCTACATAACATACATGGTGAATACAAAAAAAGTTCCCACTTAAAAGTTAGGGTGGTTGCCGATCGAGAAATTAAAGGAACCTCTTCCATTCACAGTACTATTTCATTGCAAACCTCAAGATTCAAATTCTGTTTCACCACCTCATTTGCATGTCTTACTTCCAAAGCGATATCGTCGATCGCAGGTTTGTGCAGAAATTATCCCTCAAAATGGTAATAAAAAAACCCTTTCAAATTCTCGAGCAGCAACCGTCCAAACTTCTGAGTGGGGACTCTTTTATTTTATAGTCACATTGTTTGTATACAACCCGTCTGGTTTTAGTGACCCGATAATCAGAGATTATGGCTCTGTTTGAGTGTGACGTACATCGCATCTTCTGATGGCCGAGGCCTTCGACTGACTTAAACGCACGACAAGCGAGAGGAATAACGAGACAATTCAAAGGCGGATTTAGCAATCTGATGACATCTGTGCATTTTATTCTCATGTGAATGCATGAGAAAAAATCGATAAGTAAAAGGTCTACGACCTTTTCAAGAATCGATTGATTCTCATACGTTCAAATAGGATGAATTCATGGTTACCTAATTGCTGTATCCACCCATGTGACAATTACGACAACCAAAAAAGTCAAGTCCATGGGGAAAAATTCAGCATCCAAAAAAGGCTCAAAATCAAAACTTCGAGAAACGGTCAAGATCGGTTTTAAACCAAGCGAATGTCCGGAAAACACCCATGCATAAATAGATACACAATGATGTTGTGTCATTCCGGGTTGTTTATTTGTTTCTACTTTCGCATCGCTGTCTTTTACCTGACGGGTTCTTACAAAAGGTGACCTTAAGGTGATTCCAGGGTCGATTAGTTCCAACTTTGGACACACTTTAGACCACGTCGCGTCGCGCTGCTCAAAAAGTTAACAGTTTTTGGCTAAAATTGACGAATTCACGCTAAAAACACAAATTTCAGGAACGTCAGCACCTGCGAGCATACTTCAGGAAGATACCCTGAAAGTTTCAGGCTGAAGCACTCAAAAATAAAGCCGGAAATTATGAAATACGAAACTTCCCGTAAGCCGCAATGAGTGCGAGTGAGGCAGATAGACGTATCATCACTCGCGCTCACTCTCACTCATTAAGCTTAGGGCGAAACGAATTACATAATTTACGGCTTTAATTTTAAACCTATTTTGCTCATTTTGGGCTCAAAAAATCCATAAAAAAATTTTGCAGGTGCTGACGTTATTGGATTTTGCGTTTTATCTATGGTATCAGTTTAAAACGCCAAAAACACTACTTTTTCAAAAAGCGACTAGCGGCGCTATCCATCGGATTGAAATCTGGAAAAGTTTCGCCTAGAATCACCTTAAGATATTCTACGTACTCGCACGGGACCTTTCTCAAATTTTAAATATCTTTACCGGAACTGTTTTAGTCTTTATACTTAGATAGATACAGCGGGAAGTCATAAGGTGATTTGCCGCCTTTGTATAGAAAAAGTCTATCCTTGAAATTTGAAAAGAGAGCTCATAACTGGGGGAAAATGTGCAGCCTTTAAAAATAAATTAAAATTAACAACAAGAACATACTTCGGTAATAATCATTAATTGCGATTGACGTTGATAGATATTAACACAAACTATATTTCTTCATTGATTCAATTATCAATACCTTTACTATCATTTCCAGTGTATGTGGAATAGTCGGTCTGCAGAGTAACATAAAACTCTCTGCGACAGCATGGATTATAATAAATTCGAAGTCCATAGGTACAACGCAATTGATTCATGAGGATGTATCATGATATCTGAAAAGTTTACGCCATTAAATCACAAGCAGCTCGATTAAGATCACCGAGTACTTTATACTTTAAATCCATCAAGTTTACCATTCATCATAGATGTGCTGGTAGGTCGTATTGAATTGATTGCTTTTCATCGTCCGAAGTGAATGCGTAAATCGGTTTTTTGACATCCCCACGATATGTGTAGGAAATTAAAACTTAACTGATGAACTTACCCATCACAGATGTCAATTATTTAACCATTTCAGCCACACAATCTACATTGATGAAAATTATTTAGAAGTACGATATGTCGTCCATTTCACGACGTTGGTATATAAGTCAATTTTCATACATTTTGAGTTAAGAGTCGAATGTAAATTCCGATTTTCGATCAAATCCTAATGTTTTTATAAGATCAATAAAACGAAATAAATAAATAAAATATAAAATAATAAAATAAAAAAAAAAATAAATAAATAAAATAATAAAATAAAAATTTGCGTGATTTAGGACGTAGGGGCATGGGTGGATACAGTTATCTGACAAATGTGGATTCTTCCCATTTGAACCCACATGCTTCACATGTTGATATGGTTTTTTTTTGTATACATATATTATTTTATTTCTTTATTTATTTATCTTATTTTATTTATTTTTATTTTTATGTTACAAAACTACATTTTTTTTTGTAATTCGTAAAACTTTGCAGTTGGTGACTGAATGGGTTCAAATAGAGAATTTAAGTTGAGGTAAAAAAAATGGCGCGAAACGGCAAAATTAGGTGTTTCGTACGTGAGTCTGACATATTCCAGTCTGTATTAAAGTAAATCACCAAGTCAGATCTCTCTCACAGTAAATCCAAAAAAAAACCTTCACCAGCTTGAAATCAGACCTTATTTTTTTAAACAACAGGTCTGCTGATTAGTTTCAGATTGACAGAATCGCTTATTGATCTCCACAAGAAATTCTGCGAGTGTCAAGCTAACTGTTGTTTAACAAAATTAGATACATGTCATCTAACTTTAGTCCGGTAAATACTTTTGGGACACACTGTGTATACAGGAACTCAAAAGTGGAACTCTTCGCGAGCTCAAAGAGACGTGCAAATCCTGTCATATCAAAGTCATCCTGGACATCCTAAATAGATGTAGGTCACTCGAAGACAAGAGAGCCGAACGTGTATAAGAGGCTGAATGAACTTAGAACGTAGACGAGATGGTACTCACGAATTTTATTTCAGCGACGCATAGTGATTTGTCCATGCCTCGTTTTCTATCTCTTCTCTTTATCATCTCATCCAAATCAAACACGTGCTTTTATTTTCTTCTTACTCATTTTGAGAGCGTGAGATTACATCCATTTTTTTTCTACCTGTGGCGTGGCGTACTACAATCTGGAATTGTCCTATTTTGCCCATTTAAAATAATGCCAGTTACTCCTTAGATATCAGCATGCGTAGGCAACCTGCAACTCTCCGATTCATATCCGTAGCCAGAGTATTGGCTTACTCTCTCTTTGCCCATCTGAACACACGTATTAGAAAAGGATGGATATATAGGGGCTGTCACATGACTGTAGTCCCTGTTTCTGTCCTTTTCTAACACTCGCAGTCAAATGGGCAAATAGAGAGGAACACAAGATCCTGGCCATGGCTATACTTTGATTCGTCTGGAATTAACCAGAGGCAATAGAGACAAGGCACGACCTAGTACCTATACATATCTATAGCTCTTAGTGCAGGCAACTTTTTTTTTTCGGGGTCTCAACCAAGCAAAGTCCAGCGGCTCCTAAGTGGACTGTTGAGAAAATATGTTAATATCAGTAGCCAATCAGAAAGAAGCATCACTGTTTTGGTGGTTGCACGGAAAAAAAAACTGTACGGGTGTGACAACCATCCACGCCGGTTCATTTACTAACCGTAAAAAGACAGCTAGGGTAGCCGTGTTTCACAGGTGCCATAGCCAGAAAAACACGGTCGGAATGCCCGTAATAATTATGGTCGTGACACCCGTAACTTCACGGTGGCACAACCCGTGAAGTACGGTTACTCGAGTGCTTCGGTGCGACCGCCACCTCGCGACATCTGCTTCTTTATATACTGGAGTTTCCTCTCCCTTCTCCATGCGGTCAGCGCGGTGTAGTGGACATGACACATGACTGCGAAACGGAACGTTGCGGGATCAAATCCCGGATGAGTTATCTTACCTTTTTAACCCACGGCGCCCGTGAAAGTACGATTTCGCTCTGAACCGTACATTCACGGGTGTCGTAACTGTGTCTGGACGGCGTCCAACTTTTACCCGTGATTCACGGTTCCCGCGCCCGTCTTTTATAGTAACCGTACCCGTGAATTTTTTTCCGTGTGGTCAACAATCCATACATAGGCGCCGTTGGATATTGTTTCCCATGTTATTTTGTTAAGTCCCCAAAAATAAAATCATCCACTGCGCGATCAGTTATATTGCGAGGTCTCGAGTGTCTCTGGAATTAACCAACGTTGGTTAATTAGTCAAATCTACGGAGGTCTAAGGCCGTATACATATACTTACCTTTTGAATCAATGCTAATTATATACATTTTCATCTGAAATTTGTCAACACAGCTTCTGCCACATTGGTATGGTATCAAGTTATACTGGGTTATGGTGTGCAGGTTTGCGTTACGACCTTGCTCCGCACAGTGTCTTACAATGGTAGATCCGTAAAGATATTGGCCTTCTAATGTATTCCTTTCTGAACAATTAACGAAGTTGTAATCGCAAAATGACAATTTAAAGGGCTCATTACTGAAACACAGAAATCTAAATAGACGTTTAAAAAAAGGAAAAGAAGAAAAACAAACAAAAAAAAGTTGAATGGGACACTTCATGTTTTTTTTTTTTTTTTTTTTTTTTTTTGCACGTTCACATACTCTCTTAAATTGTGAGTCACACACAACTAATCCATTTTTTTGCCTTACTTAGACTCAAGTAACAACAGATCTGCATTTTTTTTCTTCCTTTTTCTTGGTTCTGCATAGATTCAATCATATAGTGGTGACTTATGAAATTTGGCAAATGTGTTCTTATCCCATTTAAATGCATGTCAAACAATCAATTCTTCAGAGAGCTGTCAGATTCCTCAAAAATCGATTTAATTCCTTAGAAAAATTGCATGCCTGCTAGAACATTCGGGCCACCTTTTTCATTGAGTGAGTTGGAAGCGTGATTGGATAAGCAAATCGTTTGATCTATAAACATGATGTATTGTATGTATTGTATTGTATTTTGAACGAGTGAAAGCGTAATTTGTGATGTATCAATTTGCTCGTGTTTCGCGCCGTGGTTCAAACCGTCCTAAATAGGCGCCGAGAGACTTCAACGAGGGGTAGAAAGATAGACGAGCCTACACATTGAAGAAAATACGAGAAAAAAGGATCTGTCCCATTAAGGGCCATTTTCCGCCCCCCTTTCCATCAAAAATTAAAAGTCTGAAAAAGGAATAAACTGTGGATTACCTGTGCTTGTAAGTCTAATCGAACAGAAAATATCGAATAAAATTGTTATGTTTAGTTGGTTTGTGCACCCGAGTCTTGATCATATGTGAAAAATTTGATTTTTCAAACGCTCTGGCATTCCCAAGAAGAATGATGAAAAATAAAAAAAAAAAACTGGAAAATTCATCCCCCCTATACGAGCCTGTGTAAAAGTTGGCAACCTAATTAAATAACCTCAAACTCCCGGATCCTGGAAGATGGGATTGAATTTATTTTCAAAAGTGATTATCTCTATTTTCACTGAGAAAAAAAAATAGGTCATTTAACAGTCTAAATGTTAAAAATAGTGAGTACAAACGCATTTGGTGATTTAACTAATCATTTTGTTGATTTGACAATCCAATTTGTTAAATCAGTGATCCAAAAAGGTATCAACAATCAACAATCCGATTTGTTAAACCATGAATCCAGATTATTGATTTAACAAATCGGATACTGAAATCAACAAAATAATTAGTAAAATGAACAAATGCGTTGTTACTCAACATTTTTAACGAATAGGCAGTTAAATTACCTATTTTTTTTTCTCAGTGGCATCGTGTATGAGTTTAGCTCACCATTTTGAAGTCTCACGATTATAAATCGGTCGTTGGTGTCCCAGTCTATATAAAAAAACAGTCTCTTTGCAAATAGCCACCCAAACCAAATCTTGGTGTCCCAGTCTAGAACTCATAGTTTCAATCTTAATGAGCCGAGAATCGTAGACCTGAAGAAATCTGATCCCTTCACTCTTCAGTCTCACGCAACAACCATCGAAGCCGGCGCAGACGAAAAGTCAACGACAAGCGCCAATAGCTCTGATGCGGGAGAAAGAAAAAAAAAATGATTCAGAAGACGATTTTGCGAAAAAGACGGATCGAGAAGACAGAAAGAACATCACCCCCTACTGCTAGGACATAATTATAGGCACCCAATTCTCCTTTGAGTAAATACCGTTTATCTGTTTCGGGAGAAGGATCCAGTCCCTCCATCAACCGTCATCGGTCAAGATTGTTAGTTTTTCTGCATGATTAATCGATTCGGTATCTTTTGTTCTTTCGGGTCAGCCTATTTCTTTGCTTCCCGCCTCCCTCTCTTTAATCCCCTCTCTTATTTTTTTTATTTTTTTTAATTGATCTTTATTGATTTATTTAAAGTATGATGGCACCGTTGAATGCCACCCTCCAATGTGATGTTGCCAAACTAAGCGAATAATCCAACAAGCTTTACCAATAGAGAAGCATTCTGAGGCAGTACAGAAGTATAGCCGCGATATGAAGCTCTTGAAGACATGTTTCATACTCGCTATGTTTGCTTCAAGTAGGCCTCTTTAACGACATAACTGTCCGCGAAAGCACCAAACATCAGTGTTTTTTTAAACTAAATTTAAATGTATTTCAATGACTTTTCTTGTTGCATACATTAAAAGTGTGCTAATCAATAGTATTTGGGACGCTGATTTCAAAAATGATATCATTTTTCACATAATTCGTCCCGATTTTACGCATATTCTACTTTTAAAAAATGCTCGTGATAAAGTTTAAATTGCGGAAAATCTAGAATATTTCGATCAAAACTAAGGCCAAATTTGAACTCGGCAGGTCAATTTACATCGGAATGGAACATGTTTTCGCGATTACAGGTCCAATCAAAAGAAAAAAGCCCACGTGTGTGTGTGTCTAGGGCCCCTTGTTTCGTATTCATTGGGGGTGGACACCTATGCGTTAAAGCGTAAAAATCAAACATATTTTTAACCTTAAAATTAATTTTTTTTTTCCGACAAATCCATTTGAAATTGGTTTTTCAACTAAAGTTCAAGTGTCTTAGAGTGGCTATCTGGGCACAGAAATTGATATTAGACTCGTGGTATCATATCATGCCAGAACTATTAGAACAATTTAAGAAAGGAGGAAAAAATGTCTTCATGAAGTTGGTACCAGGTAATAGCAACTATGAAAACAAAACGATGAAATTAAATCCATGTGGCCGTATCAAAAGTATAAATAGAAAGTATAACTGCGGTCTCCTTTTAATCCGAAGTTTTTTCTTATGTTTGATGATTTAATTCAAGTTTTCTGCTGCAGAGTCAAAAAATTTGAGAAAAATAATTTTTGATGAACGCAGCGCAGCCTATGAACGACTCATACTACTTTCACGTGTTGAGAAATTATCAAAGCCGCGTGCTTGGTTTGCAAAAGAAGAAACAAAAAACAAAAAAAAACTGCATTTTTCTAGCTGTAAATTGTTATTTGTATCTACGACCGCAAAAGAGATAAAAATTTATGAAGGTAAATGCGAAGCGTGGGATGAAAAAAAAAAAAAAAAAACTTTATTACTTCCATACTTTTAATCTTAATTTAATTATCGCGCGTTCTTTGAGTGCATGAGGATGCAGCTTTGATCAAAGCACTTTTTGTTATGATTATTATTTGTCAACTCTCTCATTCGCTTTATTTTTCTTTCTCTTTCGATTTTTTCCACATTTTTTTCTCAAAGGTTTATTTATTTTTTTTTTTATTCTTTATTTTTTATTCATTTTTTGTCAAAATTAGTTCGCGACTATCCTCCATCTGTTCCCATTTTTCTAGTATTTTCTCTACCATCCTTCATTCCGATTAAAATATTCCTCAGTAATCATCAATGAATTTTGTTTACCATTCAGTGGCGGCTCGTGCAATGTGGCAACAGCATTTTCTCTCCATTTAAACCTTTGTAAAACAATCGATCTTTAGGAGGTGCAACTGCCCTCCTAGATAATCGATACTTTTGCATAGGTATAAATGGGAAATAAGAATGGTTGCCAAATTGCACGAGCCGTCATTGTTTCCCTTTCATTTTTTAATCTTAAACCGACGCTGCGTCTGAGTCTCTGTAAAAGCGGACATCTTTGCTTAAGGAGGGGGTGGCCAGAGGGAATCGGAAGAATGGGATGGGGTTAAGGAGGGAGAAAAAGGGCCACCCCCTCTCATGAAACTACGGCACTATGCGTGGGCGTCAATTTATATTCGGTGCACTGCAAAATTACTCAATTTGTAGGTTCACCTCATGTTATTTTTAAAGCCCGCCTTCTCCTCTTCCTCCCCCTTCCCCTCCTGCTCTTTTAAGTACTCGCTTGAGCACGCATCTGTGCTCGCCGGGCAGTATTTAAAGCTTAGGTCACGCCTGTAATAATTTAAATCGAATGGGGGAAAGGAAGTCGATGTATGATTAAAGATGTTCCGAGATAAGGACTTCGCATCCTGAATGAATGATTTACCCCCTCTCCCCCTCCCTCCTTATCCCGCGCATCATCCCTGTCTTAACTCTTTTCTCTCCTTTTTTTATTTTCCTTCACATTCATGCAATTTGTCTTCTTCCTTTTGTTACAATATCAGTCAGTCACTGCGCTCACTCACTATTTAAATATCGTAGTTCGACGATGGGTCGATGTAGCTCTGGGAGTTTTTCATTCAGAATTTCGATTGTGGCTTCAACATGTCTTATCTGGTTCAGGTTAATATTTAGCCTTCTTAGACGATTCTGATACTGACATTTCTTCAAAGAAAATTTTGTCGATCCTTTGCCATTTTTTCGGTATGGATTAGTTAACAATCAATTAATATACCGTTTTTTTTTCATCTTCATCTCCATTTTTTTTTTTTTTTTTTTTTTTTTTTTTTTTTTTTTTTTTTTTTTTTTTTTTAAATTTTAAATTAAAAATTACGGTTGATTGAATCTATCACTATCGGCGCGGTGTCGGTCCATAACTTTTGAAATGCAAGTACGCAATTCTTAATCTGTTGGTAAACCGATCAAAATGCTGGAGCCAAAATTGAAAAGGTATACGTCGAAATTACATACCGCTTTTTCTGGTAAATGCATGGCATGGTTTAGAAGATATCGAGAGTGAATGGAAAATTCTACTCTTGAACCTACGCTTACACAACAAATTAATTCTTTGGGGCTTTTTTTTTTTTTTTTTTTTCACTCTCGTACCTACTGAGGAAATTAATAAGACTCCAAAATTGAACACATTGTCATCAATGAGCCTTTGATTTCTCTCGCTGAAGCAATCACGCGAACTGAAATTGTTGAAAGTTTTTTGTTTCAATTGGAATTAGCATATCTGTTCCAAACCGCAGCGAAGATGTAATAAAATAGAATCGTCACCTTCATAAACCAGGTTTGTTAAAGCGTTTCTATCCATACGTTCGAGTCTCTGCCCCTTCAAACAGACGAGATACCATCCTCAAGCCTTGACTTACATGTCAATATTGTGTTTAAGGCAGGATTGACACCTTCGAAGGGAAGATAAATAAATTTCAAATGGATTTGGAACCAGATATTGCTATTTTTTTGTTTTTTAAATATGGTTCTCTTGTCTATGTATTTTCACTTACAAAGTAAGCAATACTATTCAGAAAAAAATATTTGTTTACAATTTAATATGCGGTATGAAAATGGAGAATTAGTGAGAAATATTTTCCTGATTTTTACTGAGAAACAATAAAATATCCCGGAAAACTTCAAAAAATGTCACTCGACGAAAATACGTCCGTGTACACAACTGAGTGCACTATTTAACCCTTGTGAGCCTAAGGGGGGGGGGTACATTTGTACCCCAGGCCAGTTTTTTTGACGCCATTTTGTTAAAACTGCTCAAAATTGTTTGGGACTTCATGACATTTTAAGTTAGGATACTTAGAACACGTCTACCAAATGTCATTAATTTTTATGAATTTTTGTCGATATTATAGAAATTTAAAGTGTTGGGGTACAAATATACCCCCTCCTTCGTCCTGCCAGTTTTAAGTTTGGAACCATCTATTACAGTAAATTTTACGGAAATTTCATATAGATTAAGAATATTAAGTCAGATCATTGAAAAAAAATTGGAAATTTATCAAAAATGGAAAAATAATATGGTACCTCATTTCATTTTTTCCATTTTTTTTATTTTGACATTTTTTTTTAAAAGTAGGTGTAGATTTGGCAACATAGCAAAAATTTACTCAAATTTCACATAAATTACTCTCTTAGGGTACTAAGTACATAATCCATCCATTAAAGTTTCAAAATTATTGATACTGACTGTGCTGCATGAAAATATCCTTGGGGTACAAAAATACCCCCCCCTTAGTCCTTTGTGTTACCGAAATACCTTAGGCTCACAAGGGTTAAGAGGATCCAACCCCTTTGCTCCAAAGTACCATAGATAGGACGTTCTGATGTTAACATAGATTCTTATAAAACTTCAAAAAATTGACTTCCGCCACTGAAAATTATTTAAGAAAAATTCACTTAATTCTCTAGTTAAGGTCAATTGTTCGTGAATTAACTTTTCATATATCGGTACTGAAAGGGTTAAGTACACGAACTTTAAAACTAGAGTCCCTCGAAGAAAATCTGTAAAAATAATACAGCCATCTTCTCGTCAAGTTTTCATTTGTTGATTATTTTAGGCTTTCGTGAGGGGGGAGGGCGGAAAACTGAAGCGAGGACAATTTGGGCTCAACAAATACAGGAAATGTTGTGATTCCCAGGGAAAAACGGAGTGGAAGAATTTGCCGGAGCAGGCCGGAACGCCGGAAAATTGAACGACTGTTCACCGTTAAATTTGAACCTTCAAATTCGTCCATCTAACTGATTTTTCGCTTCTTTCCAAATTACAAGACTGGAGATGGCTCTCCTCCTTACACAGGCTTTTGTTCAAATCATTGTAGTTAACCTTTTTACGACCAGGTTATAAAAACAAATCAATGTTCACTCGCTCAAATTCAGTGGGTAGATAAATATTCCTACACCGCGGTGCTGATTTTGCATACACAATTCATTGAAGGCACTTGAGGAAACGTCATTTTTCAAATATGAACCATTCGGAGCCGCAATTGTTTAAAATAAAAACGGAACTGTGTGAAGCAGATCCAGTATAGCAGAAAAACGAATATTCTCGGGGCGAATGGTTAAATTAACCAAAGAATCCTGCCACTCTAAGTTCCCTGTCACCGAAAATGTTAGGCCACAGACTTTTTTCATCCGTTTTACTCCTCTGTTGGTGGTGGATCGTGCTATTTGGCAACCATGTTTTTTTGTCATTTAAACGTATTCAAAAGTATCGATATCTACGGGATGCAATTGCACTTCCTGAAGATCGATTGTTTTACATAGGTTTAAATAGAGATAATACGTTGTTGCCACATCGCACGCGCCGCCACTATGCTTTATCACAAAATGCTTTTCTTTATCCATCTACTCCCATGTTCAATGTAACTCCAACCGGGTATTTATTGATCATCTTAAAACTTTACGACTCCCTTAAAAGATCAGACGTGCAGCGGCTTCTTTCATTTTCGCGGTCAATTCGTCCAATCTTTGACCTGGCATTACGTCAGTCTCTAGACGAGTGCAATATTATTCATGTGTAGTAAAGTAACCAGCAATTTTTACAACTCGTGACGAGTTTTGAAAAGAGGAAATAAAAACGGAGTGAAGACGGGGGGAAAAAAACCAATTTCCAGGAGAGGGTGCATGCATTTGCCGAAAGTGGGTGGAAGGCAGAGGTAGCGAAATGAATTGGAGTGGGAAATGCAAGCGAGGGGAATGGTCTGGGTGGGGGTGGGGATGCGCACAGTGGTTTGAAAAAGTGGGAATCACAAAGTGACGAATGGGTCTGTTGCATACTTTTGCTACATCAATATAACTCATTGTTTCTAACGTAAAATTCGGCGAAAATAACGATGCGCACATTAAAAACTTTCAAAATCCACTCATTAACTCAGAAAATACCTTCCATTTCAAACAACCCGCACTACACTAGACACTAGACACTATATCACCGACTTATAACTACATAGATGGAACCATCTCGTTTATGTAAACATGAACAGAACTTACAAACATTGGAATGTTTCGTTTAGATGCATACATTTCTTACTTATATTATTTTATAATCTTTGATAAACCGAAAAGACCAGACAGCAAATGCAGCTTATATTTCACGTATTAAAAAAAAATTCCATCATTTTGTAGTTACGATGTTGTTTACTTATGCACGGTGGTTCCGTCTATGTAGTGGTATACCGGTGCAAATAGTGTCTATAGTGTAGCGCCGCGGGCTGTTTGAAATTGAAGTGATTTCCTGAGTTAATGAGTGGATTTTGAACGTGTTTAATGTGCGCATCGTTATTTTCGCCGAATTTTACCTAAGCATTAAGGTTCTTTATCGTTGTAGCAAAAGTATGCAACAGACCCATTCAGAATACTCGATACTTTTTAAAATTGTTTCCAAAAACAATAAAGCTTTTCTATCTCTATCCAGGACAGAGATGGGAACCGAAATTGGTTCTTGGAACCGGTTCCGAATCCAGTTAGGGTGCGCCATGCATACGCCCATGAATTTTTAAATTTTAAGCGTTTTTAAACTGTAAGAAATTATGAAGTATTTTTTGTGAAAAAGGCAAAACTCGAGTCTTCGAGTGGGGCATTTCTTGTAAAGTTTGAACCAATATTTTGAAAATTGCTTTTTTTTGGTTTTACCTTCCTTTTTCATTCATTTCTGTTCAGAAAGGGCTAATTTTCTGTTCCTAAAATTTGAAGCAATATTTTGAAAATCTATCTTTTTTTCTTTTTCGTTTTTCCTTCATTTCTTTTGTTCAGAAAGTGCAAATGTTCTGTTCCTAAGTGAGGTGAATGTGGTCGAGCTGAGATTTAAAATTTAATGCATTGCGGTTGCGTTTGATGATCGAGTGGTGTGAACCGCTTGCGCGCAAAGGGATAGAACACGGCGGTGGCGGCGGCGGCAGAGGAACGTGGAATATGGAATGAACTAGAGGAACGGTGCGGCACGGCGATGGACCTGTGGGACGGACAGACGCAAACCGGGGATATAAGAGAGAGAGAAATGAAAAATAAATACGTTTAATACTCGTTTGAAAGCGTTTACCGTATGTTTACGGCTATTAAAGGATCGTATAAGAAGAATAATATTGGGCCCCTGCGGTTTCTTCATCGGCCGTTTCTGACCTATTCCAGAGGAACACAGCGCCGATCCCGCGTTGTCAACTTTAGCCGGAAAAAAAATACATCAGTCAAACTTTCGATTTTCATGAAAATGGCTTTTAGGAATGCGATGTCAGTAAAAATAAGAATCTTTCTCTCACTATCAGACTTAACCGTTTGGTATGATGAGGAGGGGGAAACCTTCATATGCATAAACTACTTATGAGCACAAGAGCATGTATATAAATTTGTTTTTTTTTTTCAATTATTACATGAAACGATGACATTAAAATGTCTCCTCTATAAGTCTTCGTGAGAATTCAAGAACGCGAGTAAATTATTATTTTGTTAACTTGATACGGTATTTGTTGCAGATAGGCACAAAGATACAATAGAAAATTTGTCGGTTGCGTAAGACAATTTTTCCATTCATTATTTGATAGTTTTCGGGCATCTACTACTGATAGTGTGCAACTTGTACGTGAAACAAAATAACTGGTATAGTCAAACGTATATGAAGCAAGATGTATCAAATATGTATGTAAGTACAATGAATGATACAGTTTACATAAAGTTTACATGCTAAGGGGATAAAGAAAGCTCACATAAGTTTTTTTTTGAGTACAGTGCTTTTGGTTTGGACGCAATTCGGGACCTTTGGCTTGAAACCCCATATGTAGAGTGAAAGTATAATTTCATCATTTTGAATTAAGTTTAGTTGACGGAGCCAATACCATGAAAGGGCTGACAAATTCTGTTATAAAGAAGAGCAGCGATTCTTTCACGCGCACTAAACAATTTGAATAATTAGTATCTCTACCTTTTTTTTTTTTTTTTTTGTGAAGACACAATCCAAAAACTTGAGGGGCTGGGGTCGGTAAATCTTCCTTAAAAATTCAGAAAAATTTCCATGAAAGGGAAATTTTCCAAAAATTTTCGAAGCTTAAGGGGGCAAGTTCTTCCTATACGCTAAAAAAAAAGCTATCACACAATACCAGATTCTACAGTCATTTTACCAGAAGCACAACGATAAGTGATCGACAGAAAGTCTTGTACTCTTGCACCAGAATATGGTCATAGAACTAAAATTTCCTACAACATTTTTAGAACTATGATACAAAAACTATAATTCTGGTAATTTTACCAACCCTTACCTATATAGGTTCACATATTGTCATGCCTCTGGTAAACTTTTTTTTCAGTGAAGTCTCTCCCCTCCTCCCTCCAAATTACGCCCCTCTAAGGATTATTCAACTTACCTGAGCCATAGCACTCGTACAGTATGAACTAAATAATTTCGTCGACAGATTTGTATTCACTTTTCCATCTGACAACATCACGTACCTGTCAGTCCTAGCGCGCGAGCAAACCGCCAAATTGCGATCTCGGCCGAGTTGGACTTGTTTCGCGCACTTTATCGATCGTCTATTCGTCTATTATGATCTACTTTCATTTTTTTCCGTTTTTGTTTTTGTTGTTTCTTTTCTTCCATGAACACCGTCTAACCACATCTTTTCCCGATCGTGGCTTTCGTTCTCATGTTGCCAGATCGTCAGATGCAAAGATATGGAGACTCCGCATCTGTTGTCAGATCGAATGCAAAACTACTCCCACACTGAAAAAAAAAAATCGCTGAATTAGTGAAAAGTATGGACACCACTTAAAAACTATTAATTTAACTCTTTAAAATAGTGAAAAAACAGTTGAAATAACACGGCACGGAGTTAATTTTACTAATTCCAATAGTAAAACTAACAGTTTTTAAGTGGTGTCCATACTTTTAGTAGAAATTAGTTAAATTTAGCTTATTTTTTTTTCAGTGCAAACTTTTTTTTGTGGAGTTTCAAGGATTATGGATTTCTCGGCGAGTCTTAGCAAACCATTAAATTTATGTTTCCCTAAGACGTATCAGAGTTTCTTTTCTCTAACCAATTTCCTTCAGACCTTTGGCTCATGCATCATATCTGTATTCGAGACTGTGGAGGCTGCAAAGCGTGTGTTGATCTCTAAAACTTGGTGTCATGGCGTAAACAGTCAAAATTTAAACTAAGATAAATTTTAATTAAAATTTAATTTAATTAATTTTTATTTAATTTAATTTAATTTGTTTTTTTTTAATTTAAATTAATTTATTTTTTTAATTTAAATTAATTTATTATTTTAATTTAATTCAGTCAATATTTAAATTTAACTGTTGAGCTCCTTGTATATGATTGTAGTTTTAGCCTTCAATTTCAAGAGCAGGCTTTCTTGTAAGAAATAGTTAACTCTAATTTTGATGAGACAGCATCGGTTGATTAAGTAGGAAACGCGTTGTAAAGTTATCTGTTGATATAATATGTACACTTACAGTCAGCGCCTTAGGTTTTGGCTCTGGTAGGCAGGCAATCTGCATTGCTTAGTTTCTTTGTGATAGGTATATTGCAGGTGGTCTATATGAGCCAAAATCTAAAGCTTCGGCTAGCGTTTTTCAATTCGCTGGCTATAGATGGATTTGCTGTTCAAAATCTCGGTATGAGCTCCTTCAATTTATGGGGTAGGCAAAATAATCACAGTTGCGTGGACTAATGATGTTCAAGATTTCGGTTACGAATATTTAAATTATTCTCATTGAAAATGCAAAAAAATTATTTTTGATACTTAATTAGAAATCGGGCAATTTATTTTGGTGAAATTTTCACTCTGTGCCCCGTCTTTTACTTCCTCTAGAACCCATACTGATTGTCATCCCAAGTGTCACTAAACTGAGACCCAAATCGGCACTAAAAAACCATAACTTCCAATTGTACGGGGAAAAAAAAGATGATAGAATTTACCGTCTGCAATGCAGACTCTGCATAGCTGATTTTGGAGTCTGCTATCAAGTATGGTAAATTTCACCAGATCATAGTAAAATGTATCAACATGTTACCTTAATCTACCACAAGGTACGTTGCATTTACCATATTACGGTGAACCATACAGTAACCATACTTAATTGCTAGCAGACGCCAAAATCATGCTATGCAGATGGTAAATTCGACCAGTCTTTTTTTTTTTTTCGTGTGGGGAGGTTCATAACGAGCCCCGAAGGCCTATTTTCACTTATTTGCAACTTGTTTGCAAGGCACTTCAAACAATAAGTTTGGCAACCACATTCACTGGACCCATATTCCTTTCGTGGACGTTATATGAATGAGTCCCATAGTAATAGTTTGCACGCTTCACTCTCTATATGCATAGCGCGTACAATGAGAATATCTCGTCAGCTCCATCCAACCAACGCGGGCTCTCCGCGCATTTTGACGGTATCACGAATATCCGAGACAGTATCCACGTTAAGGAGACTTAAATAGTTCACATCGCTCATATACTCTCTTCGTGAAAATGTCGTCTCCTCATCGATATTGTATATTGTTGCTTGGCGTTGCTCAACTGGATTGTGGTGGACGTTGGACGGTTGGATGGTGCATGGACGCGGTGAAACGCTCAAAACAATATCTCCTGCATCTCTCTCATTCGGGACCGACCGACGGCGGACCATAAAAGAGTGAATTCAATGGATTTCAATTGCTCGCCGTTTTGTTCTGAAATAGGTACCGCATTATGGGGACATTACTTAAGAGATTTATTGATGGAAATGAGATGGCGGGAATGGTCTAGAGGGACGGTACGGGACAGAATGCTTGGACCCGACAGTCATTCGGTCACTAAACTTCAAGTCCAAGACTCGGAAACGTTGCATCAACACTACGACTGGGTTATGGGCAGAAGTAAAATCGATTAAAATACCCTACTTTGTACTGTTGGGCAATTATAAAAATGTTAATGTGTCTGTTGCAAGCTTGATAAATAGTACGAATATTATCAAAAGTGGAAAGATACAAAGCTTAACTGTATCCAGTGGTTGTTGGCGGCTCGTGAAATGCGATGTATCGATGTCTACTCCATTTAAAACTAAGGAAAGGATCGATCTTCAGGGGGTGCAAATGAACCCCCGAGAAATCGATGCTTTTCTTTAGTTTTAAATGGTGTGGGCATCGATATATCGCATTCCGCGAGCCGCCACTCTCAGCTGTGCTCTATGGTCTGAGATTGTTAAAAAGTGGCAAAAAATCAAAGGAATGGAAAAAAGAAAACTTTAAAAACTAATTTTTAAGCCAATGTGCAGTAGAACACCAACCGGAGTGTCGTAAGAAACACAGTTCCATCAATTGACATTCGTCTAGATAATGTCCAGTATGTCCACAATGAAACGATTTTTTAAACATTTCTCCAATCCAAAAGCATATACCAGAGACATTAATCGGCCTTTCTCGATGGATCAAAACACTCGTTGCTTCTGTCGTGGGTGTTGCGTTTTTTTTTATTTTGAAGGCGCTCTGCCCTTTGCAACATTGGCTAGTTGCACGTAGATTGTAGCACCATCGTGCAATCGCACAAATTCGCAATATTCGGTGCCAATGCGAGAGGAATTTTACGAGATCCATAAAAAGGGAGAGGATAAAAAGTCAAGAAGGAAAACCTCCTGACACAATGAAACACGAACTACTTCAAAGATCTACCTTGAAAACCTATATTTTTAGTCGTTATATTCTCGGTATTCCCAAAAAAAAAACCAAAATAATAAATGACTCGTAGAACAAGTTTCTTTATGAGGTGGACACTCGGGGTCCGGTATCCGTTTTTTCGGGTTTTCACTGCATCGACAAACTACTTTTGTTGTCAAACGACTCTGTCAAACAAGTCAGTGAAACGGCTATCAAACTATAAAAAGTATCAAGATAGACGACTGCTGTCCTCCTTCGGAGTGCGCCTCGGTATCAGTTAGATTGCTAAATAACCAATAAGCACCGTAATTAAAATATTAAAGTTAGCCGAATATGTCACATTGTTTGTTTCTCCGCTGGAGTGTCCAAAACATTGTGTATACATAGATGGGTTTCTATAACCTCTTTGCGTAGGTGGAGAACCTTGAAGGCGTTCAGGTGATGAAATTTGTTAGACATCGAGTTGTAAGCTTGCGCGAGAGTCCGACCGTCCATCCGACTATATCCACACAGCCGCCGTTTCCAATTTAAGCGGTTAGTCTCACGTCCGAACAGATCCCCAGAGCTTGATTCGGGGCCCTGATAGTTTGTTTATTCTTTACTTTTTTCTCCCCCCCCCCCCCTCTCTCTCTCTCTCTCTCTCTCTCTCTCTCTCTCTCTCTCTCTCTCTCTCTCCAGCACTCTTAGCCGAGGTCAAAAGGTGAAGAAGATCAGAATGAAGATAGCATCAGCAGAGAAATAGAATTTAATATCTGTTTACATACGGTCATCATGAGTCGAGTCAGGTCGGGTCGGGTCGGCTAGTCGCCCTTTTTGAAAAATGATTGGCGACCCCTGGCGGTGAATGAAAGGACTACTATAACCAAGCAGAGTGTATGGATATGAGTCCGAACTCTTTATGGACTGTATGACAATATGACCAGGGCAGGGCTTTTTGTATCAGCTCTGGCCGCACCACTGAAAAAAAAAAAAAGATTACCAGAAGCATGACAATATGTGAACTTAAATCAGGAATCGTACGTACTATTACCATATCTAGTGTTTGTACCATAGTTCATGAAAATTTTTAGGAAATTCTAGTTCTACGCGACCATATTCTGGTATTAACACTAGCATTTTCTGGTCAAAGCACTCGACTTTTTGTCGTTCACATATCGCTGTGCTTTTGGTAATATGACTCGCTGATATTATCACAGAATAATACAATCAGAACGGAAACTCCCATAAGAGCCAATGGAAGCGAGTTTGGAATTTAACGGCACCAATAGGCAACGCTGTGGTCCTATATCCCAACATGGCGGACGTGTGTGCGATTTGTGTTAAAACTCATTCACTTCTGTAAATTCTGGAAAGAAATCTTAAGTTTCCGCCCTCACTTTTATTCAATTGGCATTTCAGAATGAAAATTTCACGGATCATGTCCTAATTTTTTTTTTTCGAGCGCGAATCTAGATGTAAACATCCTATATCCCAACATGGTGGACGCGAAATGAATTTGCTTCAAAATCCGACAGAGTTTCCGTTCTGGTTGTATTATTCTGTGGTATTATGACTATCGCTTTTTTTTTCAGTGATGCGAGACTGGTAGAAATCGTCATCATCCGCCTAAAAAGAAAAGAAAAGAAAAAAAAAAACGTAATCAGTTCTCAGTGCATAGATTTAAAAGTCAAAAATATGTATAGTGATAATAGTAACAAGTGTACGTTGAAGTTTATACTTCGAAATTACCTCACTTATAGAATTTACCTAACAAGGTTCTAAGACAAAGCGGCAGATCGCGTAAGTGGTGCTACCGGCGCGGCGTGGCGGCGGACGTAGCCGTGCCTTGCCGTACGGCGTTTATACCTGCCGTTCAAATCTCCGTCGCTGTTATTGTTTTTCTTTAACTAACACACCCCCTTCCCCTTATTTTACGAGCCCCTATATCCTACCTGCATCCGTTACTATATTGTTGGTCATTAATCATTATAGGATCGTTTCGTACGGGCCAGAGGAAATAGACGGATGGTGTAGGTGAATGGTGGTGGGGGGGAGGGGGTGATATTCAACTTTTTTAGCTTTTGGTCATAACTGGAATTACTCATGGCTTTGGTGGTTGCACTGACTCCCGGCCCTCGAGTCTCTCCTGGTCTCGACGCAGCAGAAGTCCGTCTTCATTTTAATAATCCTAACCTTTCGTTTGTTAGTTTGTTTGTTTGTGAGCGATCGATTACCAGCGTGCGTGTGTTGTCTAGCCGGAGCGGATCGACGCAGCAAGCACCCACATCATGAGGTGCTCGCAGGGTAGCAAGTGAGCGAGACGGAGCTGGAGGGAGGAGGGAGGAGGGGATGAGAAATCGACATTGAAAAATGGATCTCAATCCCGATTACAAATTGATGTGATTAAAATAAAATGAAAAAAAAAAAAAAAAAAAAACATGGATGAAATTTGTTTTGGATCCCGCTTGTGTTCTTATGTGTTACTAGTCGTTCAGGCGCCCTTCGGGCGCCCTCCACGTCTAGCATTCTAGGGGTAAAAGTTAGTCTGGGTTTAATTTTTTTGTTTTTTTGCTTTTTTTGTTCTGGTTTTTTGTCTTTCCCAACAAAAATAAAAGCTCTCTGCCTTGTTACAGGGTTGAGACTGTCATCAAAATTAATGCCCTCATTACTTTTTTTTTATTTTATTTTTTGTTTAAATATAATTAACACGTATTTACATCATAAGTAATTTCCCGTGTCTCGTATTATTATCAAAATGCTAAACTGATCAAATCTCCAAGAAAAATAGCTAAATTATACCGAAAAGACACGCGTGAGTAAATACATATTTACAAACACTGTAACTATCTCTGTCAGACCTATTTCATTTTCGACGCTTGAATGTTATGCAAATCAAAGCAAGAAAGATTTCTAAATTATATCGAAAGGACGCCCGTGAGTACACCGAAAAAAAGGGAATTGCTGGAATAACAAAACATTGTTTGCAAAATTTGCATTTACTTTTTTGGGAAAATTTAGCGAGTACGTAGGTAAATGAACAATTTTATTTTTTTAGAAATGCTAAACACTTAGTCGCTAAATTAGCTGGCTAGAGATTTTGTTGTTTTCGCATTTTGGATTGTTATTCTTGTAAAATAATTTTGCTGAAGTGACATTCTTCACTCTTTGTTATACCCACATTCTAAATGTTTGTAAAAACTGTAATCCAGAATGATAATATATCAATTTTTTGGATTGTAAAACTTCCAAAACCTTGATTTGTAGAATTAACTAAATTTGGCTTTATAAAAACTGCAATCTAAAATGAAAAAACATCAATTTCTTGGATTGTAAAATTTACCAAATCTTGATTGTAGAATTAACTAAAGCAGGCATTGTAAAAAGTGATATTCAGAATGAAAAATCATCAATTCTCGGATTGTAAAATTTTATATTTAGAACGCAAAATCGTTTGATTGCGCTCTCTGGTTGACAAAGTTTGAAGTACTCTTCCGTTTTGTACTCACTCGGCAGTTTACGCTCCTCTGCAAGGAACTGTGCCTTAAGATGCGTATTTTATGCTCTGAATCATTATCTGCTGTGATAGCCTAGTTAAAGTGCTGGACAATCACCACGGCTACCCAGGTTCAAATCCCGGGACATCAGGTGAATTTATCATCTCATTAATTCATCATACCTCTGTGCCATGCCTATACATATAATGTCTATATGTAATACTCTCTGTGAAATCAAATCAATACAATGTAACTTGTACATACACGAAGCCAAAACGAATGAGTACTTCACACGTTGCCAACCAGAGCGCGCAATTGAACGATTTTTCGTTCTGGATGATATGGAATTTTACAATCCAAAATATTGATAATTTTTCATTCTGGATTGCAGTTTTTACAATGCCGGATTTTGTTAAATGTACAATCAAGATTCTGTAAATTTTACAATCCAAGAATTTATGTTTTTCCATTATGAGTTGCACTTTTTACAATGCCAGATTTTGGAAATTTTACAATCCAAGTGTTTCAAAAGTTAACAATACATATAGCTGTCACGATTTTTTAGGATACTGGATTGTAAAATTATCAACCCCCATTGTAAATTTAACACTTTTGTTTCCGGTGTATGTACACATTTACAAACATTTTTACGAATCTCTATCAGACCAACACGGTAAGACGATTTATTTTGTGCAAATAAAAGCATAAAAAATACCTAAATTATATTGAAAGGACGCGCGTGAGTCTATACACATTTACATACAATATAACTAATCTCTACCAGCCCAATATTCACCGAAGAACTTCGTTGTAAACGACGTTTTTCGTAAACACAGCTGCAGTTCCTTCAATCAATGCTCCTTGTTTTGAGGTACCAGTTACTTGGACTTTAATATCAGATTTTCTTCTTACGCGAGTTAATGCAACGTACAGCTGGCCGTGGGAAAAAACAGGGTTTGGAAGGAAAATCGCTACTTTGTTTAATGTCTGGCCCTGAGATTTATTAATTGTAATCGAGAATGCAAGTTTAATTGGAAATTGCTGCCTTCGTAAAATAAAGGGAATATCGGGGTTTGAGGGAGCTAAATTTCAAATCTTTAGCTCCTCGGGAAGTGCCCTAAAGTACGTGAAATGGAAGTGTGGACAGAAGGACAGACAGAACAGACAGATACGCCACGGCTTTCATATATGTGGACACACACTTTCACCCGCGCTTGACCTTATGACAGGAACTTTTTTTTCTGCATATTTCAACGTGCGCTTTTCTATTTACCTGAAATTCTCTACTTATTTTTTAAAAGTCCAGTGGGTGATTTTGTTTAAAAAAGGACTTTCGTTTGACCCTCGTGTTTTGTGCTTAAACGTCAGTAAATAGAGGTGTTTTTTGTTTGTTTTTTTTTTTCGTTTTTCCCCCGTTTTTTTTAAAAAAAAAAAAAATACTCAAAGTTTACGAATTAATATGTGGAGCAAACCCAAAAAGTAAGCAAAAATTTTAGCTACCAAAAAGTTCGGTGAATTAAGTAGCGAGTATGCTCCCAAAAGTACAAAATGTCCGCAGACATTGGGGTACTTAGGTGCGCACCGATTCTACACATGTTTTCAAGCTAACGTTAAAATCAATTAAAATAATCACAAACACACCGTGAGAACCATGCGCGTAGTTAAAAAAAACTCTCTCGATAACTATTAGCGACCGACGGTCTATCGATTAGAAGTGTCCCGCGGGCTAAGAATGATAAACACACTAAGAGCTCAGTGCTTCGACACATTCGACCCAGCGTTACTCCTCTGAGCCGCAAATTTGCAAGAGAAAGAGGGCCAAAATAGTTCTCCGAGAGTACAATATTCAAAACGTCGAGTACGTGCTCAAATCAGGTGGTCAAGGATTAAAAATGCGGCGCAAACCCGAAGTTTTGAATTATACTCTATTCAAATTTAGCTTGTTGGTATGAGAGTAAAAGTATAGTGGAAGAAAGAGAGAGGAAGAGAGGAAGATAGAAGTGCGGAGGCAATGAGAGTGAAAGCAGTGGAAGAAAGAGTGAGGAAGAGAGGAAGAGAGGAAGAGAGGAGCGCGGAGGCAACCCCTTTGAGGCAACGTTACCGCGCTACCTCTTGAAGACTTGAAGTCAGTCTTGACTCTTGATTTTGACCCTTGTCAAAAGGATTTGGACACTTTTATGAGTCTCCGGACCCTTCGCTTTCCGTGACACTCTAATTCTCTTGCACCCTCTCTCTCCCACTCACTGAAACATCTCTGTGTCGGAATTTCTAAAATAAGCCTCCTTTCAACCGCTTAATGAACCATGAAGAAATCTCCTGACCGATGGAGCCCAAAGGCGAGGGGCAAAGAGGGTATATGATGAGGAACTTCCACCCCCCTCCTGCCTTGCAATTTCGACAAAATTGGCTGTAGCGGCGCTCCCTGTGAATTTTTTTGAAATTTGGATTTTTTCTCATAAAGGGGCGGTGGTCAGGAATGTCTACACCAAATTTCAAGTTTCTAGCTCATCTGGATATGGTCGAAAAAAGTCGGTACGGACGCTACCACAGCGATTTTATATATATGGATTAGCTCTGGTTGTTGAACAACTGATGGAAGGGTTAATAGGAGATTTTGTCGGTTTTTCCTGTCCTATTTTATTTTTGTCCCAACATATATATCACTACAGTTGTTTTGTCCGAAAAATGTTGTCCTCAATCTTTGCTTTCAGTTGAGGAAATGGTCCCTGTCCTTAATTCACCCTGCAAAAAACCGTACATTGTTTGAATGCCAAAGAGGTTTTCTCCTTAAGGACTTCTTTGATTTTTTTCCTTGATTGCCTAACCTAACCTTACCTTAAAAGAAGGAACGTTTAAGGAGTTTGGTTTAAACCTGCTTTGGTTTATCCTTTTTTTCAAATGTAAAATCTTTCAAACTTTTCCTCAACAGAAAGGGGACTTTAATATGATAGTTTTTCTATGGGACTATATATTTTGACGGGACAGTTTTTAAAAATGTTTAAAATTTTAAAAAGACGACAATTTCAAGACTAAAATAGCTTAGGATGAGGAAAGATGAAATAATTTGGACGAAAAAACAGGACGGAATCTCCTGAAACCGATAAACATAAATCAGAATTTTTCAATCTTTCTCCTCCTGTCTTGCTCTCATCAAAAGTAAGTAGGATTTGTGAATTGGTGATTCTTTAAACTGCAATAATACTGCAGGTTCATAAGAACTCAAAATTATTTTGAGAATTGTATCTTACCGAAACGAAAAAATACAACTTTATAACATATCTTTAGAATCTGTCAAGATGGTCCTAAATGCGTAAAAGAAACATTAGCTGTGAAATTCAAGCAGTGAAACCACATATTTATAATATTGTTTTTTTTTTTTTTAATTATTATTAGTATTTTGATATTAAAAGCTCATAATCTCTGTTTTTGTTTTTACTTCCGTCGTTTTTGTAACCATCTATGATTAGAAATTTTACTATTTCGATCCGAACAGTTAATTACTCCGTTTACACGGTGGAAAAGTTCGCCAAACAAAAGAGTTAATGAATGATTTTATCCTCATTAAGCAATTTCGTAGCAATGCTCTCTGGAACTTCAGAATTTTATATTTAATAATCTGAGTGAATATTTGTCAAAAACAACACTGTATTTAAAACTCACAAACTGCTCTTTTTGGAAGAGCTTTACTCTTCATCTACTACAGGTAAACGGCGCCGAAATTCTCAATTTCACAATTTGGATAAAAATAACGTTGATTTACCGATTCCAGTTGATAGTCGCAGAGCTGTCGAATGAGTTTATATTTATAGTTTCTTGCGCAGTTAGACCTGATTCATTGTATTATTTTGTGAACAACGTATTTTAAGTACAAAGTGAAACACCAAGTCACCTTAATTCAATTTAACGCGACTTTTTTTTGTCCGTTGAAATAATGTAGTCTCGGCTCGTTTCCATCATGGACAGTCATTATTTAAAAGCCAGAGTGATAATCATAAATTATGGTCATAGTTGCTGAAACCGCACATTTTGAAGCTCCATAAATCACGAGTTTAGTAAATTTGAGAGACATTAGTGTCGGACCATTTTTTTTTTTTTTTTTTTTTTTTTTTTTTTTTTCAAAACGTGTGATAAAAGTTCGAGTAAAAAATTGCAACTAATTAGGTCCAAAATCGTCGGGAAGGGGTTGAGGAAGTGTGGGGAGGGGAAGGGGGGGAGAAAAATGAAGAGTCATGAATGGGCTTTTTAAACGTTATGACACTGTAAACCGTACGCTGCGCAATTCCGTTGTTCCGCAGAGATATATTGAGGAAAAACACAAACGGATAGAAATGAGCGCGGACAATAACATTTTCACAAACCCAATCAAGCCTCCGGTGAGGCTCAATTGTAGCGCGTCTGGGTGCAAGGTAGCCAGATTTAAAGAGAAAATCTGTAATCTTTACCTTTTGCGCTTATAATAAAGGGTGATCTTGGTGACACGTTTTTTTTATTATTATTATTATTATTATTATTTTTTTATTTGCGTTCATTAATATAGTATGCATTCTTTTTTCGTTTAAAATATTTAGGATTTTAAGTATTCTCGAAATGAGTTCCCAACTAAAATACGGACTTTCCCGTCGTTAAATTGCACTGCAGTCCCCAGTAATAATGACACGAATCTAGACAAAGCACTTCACTAGTGATTCTCTGATAGCTGAATCCATTTGATCTTTGGCTAAAATAAAGTGAAGTTACTTAAATCTAGCAGGAAGTAACAAATTATCTGGAAGTAACAAATCTGTGTTTACGTTTTCCCAATTTTCCCCCATTTTTCCCCGTCTTTTGTTTTTAAATGCAAAATCATAATTCATTACCATGCACTTAAAATAATTTCCAACGAACACCTTAAGAGCTGGCAACTTTGCGCGAGGGAGTCCATGCATATATCCCCCAGCGATTTTTGTGGTCAACGAGTGAATGAAAACGGTTCTTTTGCAAACAATGGCCGATTTACTGAAGTCTCGAGTTGCGCTAGCCTTGTTAAAAGTTTGATGAAATAGTTGAATGATGGATGTGGGGCATTTCATCTCCCAACGCGACGTCTCA
Organism: Trialeurodes vaporariorum; assembly: GCA_011764245.1. NCBI lineage: Eukaryota > Metazoa > Arthropoda > Insecta > Hemiptera > Aleyrodidae > Trialeurodes > Trialeurodes vaporariorum. The sequence continues at coordinate 48,446,279 of VMOF01000220.1, forward strand.
TCCATGTTGTGAAACGCGACTTTCTATCCTTGATGCGCTTTGGAGCTGTTCGTTAGAACTTTTTGGAGATAGATGAAAGAGCAAATGAAACGCAAGGGATTACAAGCAACTTGAATAGAGCCCCCTCCCCCCATGGAAAAATTCAAATTTGTTATAGTCAGAAGTAAAAAAGATTAAAATCCAAAATTTAAAAACATACAAATGGGGCTGTCGCACACTTTTGCTTTAGGCTGTCCCAGGAATGATTGGACTTGACAACTGTAGCTTTGAATGAAAACATCAGCTTCCATCCACGCAGGTAGGGCAACCTGATTGGTCAAGATCAGTAAGAAGCTGATGTTTTCATGAAAACCATAAAAGTATCAAATCTTTTCTGGGACACGCTATATAAGCGATTTAGTAGTCGATACTGCTGTAAAAACCTCCAAAATTAACGATGGCAGCACTAAAATTTTCCGAGATCCACTCCTAAACTCAATAAACGCGTTTATTTGAGCGAGCGTAATAGTAGGATAGGGCAGTAAAAATGGGAGATTTCTATCTTAATTTTATCACTTTCTCTATGCTGACAAGGATGTTTCGCAGAGTAATAATTGAGGAGGTAGCTGGAAAAACGGCCTAAGTAGCAAAATCGCGTTCTGAGAAAACGGCTGTTAAAGTTTTTATTTTAGTGCCAATCTAACATAGATGAAGAATCAGGCTTGGGTTGGATCAAAAAAGTTGATCCATACCCTCAGGTTGAAGTTGGTACAACTGAAATATGCTTTGGCTGTATAGGAAAGAAGAAATTGGATAAATACGAAAGGTCTACTAAGGTCGTTTTTCCATAGAACGACCTGTTGCACAGAGACGAGTCCTCACTAAACGCTGAGTATTAACTCCGTTTTTCCAGAGAACGACTTTCTGCATGGAACATATGTACTACATGATAGATGTAAAAAAAAACCAAAAGTCTGCAAAAAAAAGAGGCGAATTCATTAGAAAATAAAGAATATAAAATTATTCGTCCTCGTATTCACTCTCGCTTTCACTGTTGCCCGAGTCCTCTTCACCATCTTCAATTTTCCCCATTATGGTCATTATAGTCGCCAGCAGCTGTGGCAACCTCTTCTCATATAAACTTCCATATCTCACTCAATTTTTGACGTACGGTCATGAAATTTTGTGGAGATATTATTAAGCCTATGTTCTCTCAGAAAAGTTGTTCTCCGGAAAAACGGCCTTAGCCGGCTAAGGCCGTTTTTCCAACTAGCTCCTCAATTATAGTCATCAGAATAACGATCCACATCCGATGAATGGTAAACTGTGACATCAAGTGACATCGGTGACAAATGAAAGTCGTCTCTTATTGGTCACTAAACTTCTTGATGTAGTTACAGTATTGTTAGATGGAAATCTCCCATTATTACTGCCCTAAGTTACCATTACGCTCCCTCAAATACAGACGTTTATTATGAGTTTAAGAGTGGATTTTGGTAGCTTCTAGTGCTGCCATCGTTATTTTTGGAGGTTTTTACAGCAGAATCGACTACTGAATCGCGTCTAGCAAAAGTGTGCAAGAGTCCCATTATTGTGAAAAAAAAAAAAAAAAAATCTTTGGTAGAAAAAGGACTCAGTGAAAGACCTTATAGTTGATGATCAAACGAAATCTTTGGTTTACTCAGTAAAACTTATAGGCGTACAAACCTTTCAGTAGTAAAGTCTTTTGCTGGGTCTTTCTAAAGGTTTTGTTAGCGCTACCAAAGCTTTTTTTTATGTTATTTCTGTGTTGTATAAAAAAAGGGGAATCGTCCCGTAGTCGATATTTGATAGGTTATTCCACAACATAAATGAATCGATTTCCAAAAGTATATGTCTTTGCATGGTTTTGCTTTCAATCGGGGGAGGTGGGAGGGTGTCGAGAGGAGAAAAGACCGGTGAATTAGTAAAACTTCCCACTGTGAGTCGAACATCAATAATCGTTTCGAGCGTTGTCTTTTCATATAATAAATGTCAGCTGCGGCCACTAAGGTTTAATTAATTATAATTATACGCTACAAATTTCGTACGAACTTGAATTTGGCGCGAGACACTCGTAGTACGTTAAAAGTTCGGTCGTTAAACCCAGTGTTGTCAAATTTAGCCGGAAATTCTTGTAAGTTTCACATTGAGTTAAACGGGAAAATACTCACTTAACTATATGCAATACGGCGCGACACGGCAGCCGTGCGTGTGAAACTCTTGTTTCTGGGTAAACAATATAAGTCACTTCTAATTGAGGCAGTCTCCGGGAGAAACGCTCGTAAAACTTGGGATGTACTCCTCTGAAGAAAACCCGCTTTGAAGTAAATGCTTTTTTTCTGAAAAGAGCACACCCTTTGTTTCGTGACTATTTTATTTTTTCTACAAAAATCACCTCAATTTTTGTTTGATTTTACGGCCTACTATTTGCTCTTTTCTAATTGATTGATTGAAACCCTCCGGCGAGGAATGATAATCTATAGGTAAAACCGATACCGTATTAATTGTTGCCTCAGCATTTCCAGTGAATGCCATAAATTGGTTGGTCGATAAAAATGCGCGAAATTTATCTTTTAGTTCAGAGATAACAACTAACTACGAAGCGGAATCAATGTCGAGACAAATAAAACGTTGTCTACCTTCTAGCAGAGGTTTACATCCTGGTTGAAATTTAGGAAGAAGGACGGGTGGTCAATTTGGCAGGAATTCAGTGATTCATTGACGAAATCCGACTTTCTATCTATTGTTTTTAGTTTTTACGGTCAGGAAATAAAATGGACTGTTGAATATTTCCAGTATTTTACCATAATCATTTCTTTTCTGTAATGACCATGGAAAATAAAATGCATGGTTGAGGAATACTGAGTTTGAATATTTATTCTATCTTTGAAACGCAGTGCTCGAGGTTTTAAAAGTCAGGGTTTTTTTTTATACAGATACTGAAAAAATGCTTCAGACAATGAGAAAAACATTAGCAACAGTGAAACATTGCGATGTTTTATATTATAATTCCCACTTCTCATTTTTGAGAATTTTTATTTGCATGTACCTACTTTTCGAACAATGTATGTACGATCTATACCTCTTTTACATACTAACGAATTTGCATTGAAAATTCCAGAGCGAAAGACTGGAATCTGTGGCTCGTGAAATTTGGCAACCATGCTTATTTGCCATTTAATCCTTTATATGGACCAATCCCGAGATTCGATTTTCTCCTCTACTCTATTTCACATTGTTCCGGATAAACGCGATTAGCGATGAAAACACTTACAAGATAAGGTTTCTTCGAGCGCCTTCAATGTATCGTATAGGCAATTCCGACTCCCCCGAGTACGAACAGTTAACTACCTATCCTGCATAAAAAATAATGACTTTCTATTGAACTAACCTGGACCTGAGAGGGTTAAACCAATGCAAAAGTTTCGATAAGGGGTTGCAATGCTACCTCTTGAGATCGATTGTTTTATATAGGTTTAAATGGAGAAAACACGCTGTTGCCAAATTGCACGAGCCATAACTGAGTCTGCAAAAAATGAAAGTCAAGAGATTCCTAACAGATATCAACCTCTTTTTACATTAAAAACATATAATTGTCAAACATTTTACAAAGACTCTCGGGAGAATTTTTTTGAAAATTGAAAACGCATCTTTTGATAGAAGTAAAAAAAGAAAAAGGAGAAAAGGCTATGATATTAAACACCCCTAATATAGTAGTTAGCTACCTAGTTTTCTTTTAAACCTTGCAAAAGTTCATAGAATCAATTGATATTGTATACTGAATTTAAGATATCTTGTCATTCCAGTACACGGAAAAAAAAAAACTACGGTGAAAATAACCATACGGATACCTGATTTTGGCACCTGTTAGATGTTATGGTAATGTTAACCAGAAGTATACTATGTTTTGACTAGGTACTAGGTGATGTTACCTGATTGCATGTCGAATTTACTCAAAGTATCGGTAAATGTACCATACTTCTGGTCAAGTTTACCGTAACATCTAGCAGGTGCCAAAATCAGGTATCAGTATGGTTATTTTCACTAATCTTTTTTTTCCGTGTATAAAAAAAAAAATAATCCGTACAGGATTTTTTCACTTTATACCGAGGCGGGCGGGGTTATTTTTTATTGACTTTTATGCAAATATGCTTAGAGCCCCGGGAACAAGTTAAAAATAAATAAAAATAAATAAAAAATAAATAAATAAATGATCAAAATCAATGTACAATATTTACTTGTGTACGCTTTAATACATGAAAAATTTAATCGAATACGTGAATAAAAGTAAAATTCAATTTGACCAGAGATTATGGGATCTTGATTGTGATTTATTCGGTTAAGACGTTACAGTACCGCGCCCGCACCGTTGCATAATCAAGGGCCAAATCATCTCTTTATTTCCTCCTATTTTTTTTTTTTTTTTTTTTTTTCCTACTATCATTTTCGACAGGACCGCGAGGGCCCCACGCAAGTGGCCCCGCGGCCCACGCGCTTGACCTCCCGAGTCATGAGAACGAGATGCAGGAGTCTCTTGCTTATTGGACTCGCTCGTCTTGTAACTATTAGAAGCCCCCTCCCCTCACCCTCACCCACCCCTCCCCTCCCCTCCCCTCCCCTCCCCTCCCCCTCCCCCTCCCCCTCCCCCTCCCCACCCCTCCCCTCCCACCTCTCCCCCACCCCTCCACTCCAACACAAAAAGTCTCATCACGAGGCACTTGCTAGGAATAGCATCAAAATTCATACCGTGCAAATTGAATCTGACGGACGCGATGTATAGGCAACCTGTAATGCATGTATTTTTCTTATGAGTATTGCACGGTTGCATACCCAGTTTTTCCGATTCGGGCAATGGTGTAGCATAAACTATGGCAAAGTTGAATTATATCCATTGAACTCATGTAATATATCGAACTATTGGATGTAAAGTGAACGCTCACGAATTCGATCTTTTAAGAGTTGGAATATACGAAATCTATCTTTTGCCAAAGTACACGGCGCGCGCCGCCTCGGTACTGGAGTTAGGTTCAATTTCCTCGGAATGTAATATGTATAGTACACGAAAACCAATGAGTTGATCTTTGCTGAAAAGAACATTATTTCAAACGTCTGTATACTTGAATAACGGAGGGTGGGGCTAATTACAATGCTTATGTAATTATTGAGGGTTCTTCGTAATGGGTGACTATTTCGTTACTTACTATGCGTCATCGACCATCGACCCGATGAATAAGCCATAAGTGGTAGTTAAGTTAATTTTGTCTACTTTTTTAGGAGGGGAAAAATAAAATGGATTGACTCCTTGCGCCTTTACCGACTTACGCATATAGATACGTTTTCTTTTAGGTATAACGTGAGAACTTTTAAGAAATGGGCTTTTTTGACATCACAGATCGGAAGAGCGTAGTTTCTTACTTTAGAAATTGATGAAAAAGTCAAATGTAAGTTTTTCCGACTTACGCCTACACGTCAGCTGGACGATGAATTAATGCATGTGAAAAAGTCCGGAGTCTGTATATGTGACTGAATTGTTGCAGCGGCTAGAGCTCCATTTAAATCTTAAAATTGTCAAAAATAGAGTGATTAGTACCCGTAGAAGTGAAGAATTTTAATAATGCATAGGTCCTGCTAAATTAGATGATGTATATGGGCAACTCTGAAGTCAATACCTATGTCTTTTTGATTTTGAATGCAGAGGTTTTAGGTTTTTGTGATTTGATACAGATGGCAGCACTGTCCTAATTCTTAGCTTCTGACTCGACCAGCGGGCGCAAGTGTTTACATTTATTCTTAATGCAGAACTCATCATCTTGTCTAAAATATTTTAAAACCATCGGTCAGGTTGGTTCGGTCGGAATGAGAATAAGCAACTGTTTATAGGAAAAAGCTTGAGTTTATAAGCATAAAGAAACGAGCAATGCGCTATCGAATGCATGAGTGGCGTCATAAACGTGGAGCTTGGAAGCAGAGCTGCCGTTTTGCGTTTAATTAATCATGTTTTTCAATTCACCTATGATTCCATCGCTTGAGAAAAGATTACACAGTTCAATTCAGTATATATGACTGTAATGCACGAAAATACTCTGATTTGTAATCTGGTCTCATTCGTTTGAAACACTGTTAATTAATTAAAATATCCGCAAGTGTTTTAAAGTCATTGACGACTCCACCGGTTGAGAAAAGATTACAGATGCGAGTATTTTCGTGCATCACAGTTATACACAAATTTGAATTGTGTAATCTTTTTTTAATCGGTGGGATTATCGGTGAATTAAAAAATGCGATTTATTATACGCAAAACGGCAGCTCTGCTTGGAAGGCCAATCGTGGAGGAGAGGTGTGGAAGCAGTGATGGCCGAAAATGCTTGCGCTTTTTAGTGTTGGATACTTATTTCGGAACATAAACAAACACTCCTCGCGTTGCATCGAAAGATCGGTCGCTCTCCCGAAATTGATCGGGAATAATAATAATTGCGAGATGCTTGCGATACGATGCGATTCGATGCGATGCCCTTCGAGCGCCCGGGTTCGGATCAGCTAATAAAACAACGCGTTGTTGGCGAGTGAAAGACCGATATAATGTTATACCATCATGCACGGGCAACCCATTGGCAGGTACAGAGAGGGGAAGCGAAGGGGGCGATCGCCCCCCCCTTTGGCCACAAAAGGGGGAAAAATGGGGAAGGAGGGGGAAAGAAAGGTAGAAAAACAAAAAAAGGGGTCGCCTAAGGGCGAAAATTCTAAGTTCCCCCCGTTCCCGAGGGCTGGATCGAGGATCCGCCAATGGGGCAACGATCGAGAGGTAAGCTTCCACCCCACTGAAAAAAACAATTCTTAAATTCTACTAGGAAAAAAATGAAATTACTAAAAAACATTGCACTTTTGTAAAATCAGTAAAATGAAGCAATCGCTAAGTTTACAAGTTATTATTGATAACGTTTCCTAAACTCATTTCTAATTTTTCAATTTGAATTGTAAATTTTGCCTAAGTTTTATTTCTTAGTTTTAAATTGTAAATGTTACATTACAAAACATTGTGACTTTTTCAATTTGTATATGCTCGTCATGTCGCGACAGCTTTACTATAGTTGCACGTCAAAATGTCTTTAATTGTAAGATTTACAATGTAATCGGTAAAATTTCCTATCAAAATTGGGTTATTAATAAAACTTGTGCAAAATTTAGTATCCCAAACGTAAAATTTAATGAGCTACGTAAAAATAGTCAATTTTACCAAAAATAAAATTAGCATTTGCTGCATTTTACTGATTTTACAAATCTATTTTTTTCTGTGTTGTCATACTTATTTGATCCTGTGTGGCTAAAATTACTATTTAAATTTTTTGTTATGAATATGAAAACGTAACAAGAAGAGACCTAACTTAGTCATTGCTAGTTAATTCAAAAATACAGCATCTCTTGCAAATTTTCTAATGATTAAAATTTCAGAGAATTGACCCATATTTCACTCAAAAAACCTTTTTAAGATTTTTTCGAACCTTTTACATCAACCTGAGATTAGTCTCTGGGACCTGGGTTGTTGACTTTCCCTTGTGTTTTTAGTCTCAGCATAAGGGTTTTTAGGAAAAAGACAAAAAAAAACCAATGTATTTGGTTTTATGAACTTTTTGGAACAACCTTAACATTTTGAAAAATATCTTTGTTATACGTCTTTGCTTTGATTTTTGACAATTTGGCACCACTTTAAGTTGAGACTAGGAGCCACCGAACTCATTGTTGAGATTACGTAAAACTGCATCATACGCCAGTAGCCCATTTGAACGTTGAAACTTTTATTATTGGCCCGCTCCGGCGAAAGTAAAGTAATCGTGCATACACAGTGCAAAAATAGCCTCACGACCATTTTGCATACGAGTCAAAGCCTGCGAAAAGCAGATCCCAGTCGTTAAAAATAGTTCGAAGAATGTTTTTGGATAAATTCACGATTTTCGTTGCAATAAACTTTGGCTTTATGATGTTGTAAAGATGCCGGAACTAAAATTCTGCAACTTATTGATTTTGGCAAAGTTTGCCCGAGGAAGTTTACATTTTACATAGTGAGAATCCTTGTGTCTGACGAGAATCTCTTTTCTTAGATAATCGATAAAATGCAATATTTATAGACATTGGATGGTTCTTTAATCCACTTTTCATGCCAATTTTTACTCCTCAAAGTTTCCAAATTTTTAGGATATTGAAGTGTCGCGTCGATTGGACAAACAAATTATGAGAGCGTTATCATTTTACATTTTCTCCGATAGGCTTTATACATACGATTTGACACTTTGACAAATACTTATTTTTGAGATCTTGGGTGTTCCGTCAATTTGGGTAAATTTTGGAGCAGTTTCTTGTAACCGGCATGTATTTATTAAATGATGGAAGTGATTAAAAAAAAAAATCTATATATTTAGGAAAATTAAAGATAACCATATCAAAAATCGAGGTCTCTAAAAATGAACGTATCAAAGAGTGCATTAAAAATAACTTAATCATGATAGGCAACAAGTATACTTCACTGTCTTAAAGTTAATTCTAATGATTTTTGGTCCTTATCTGCGTTTCTCCTTATCTATAGTAAACGAAGAGCTACAAAGAGGGATCCAGCAGTTTGGCAACAGCGTATTATTACCATTTGAATGCATGAGAAGCAATCGATTAGTAACTAAGCCATGCATGGCCCCCTCAAGAATCGATTGTTTCTCATATGTTCAAATGAGATGAATTCATGGTTGCCAAATTGCAGACGCACATGGTCAGAGCTATGGACATTGCGATCTCAAAAATACGGACATTTTTAATTATACTTGATCAGCAATAAGCAGCCGTTTTTCTCGACGCATCATTGAAACGTGATGGAAAAACGTGAATCATCAGTGTAGGTCCTTGATTAATTGTGGTTGGAGCTCAGCTGAATTAAAGAAAAAAAAAAAAAAAAAAAAAAAAAAAAAAAAAAAACCCAAATTTTTTATGAATACTTAGCGATTGAGATTCGCCATTATTCGCGCAGTGAAAGTTTTTTTTTTTTTTTTTTTTCGGGGGGTCACAGAACGCATGAGAATAAGCAGTAAGAGGATACCACCAACCAGGTAATTAAAACCGAAGATTCTCTATAGTGTACCAGGTTGCCAGTAGTGACGACTCATGAATAATTGTTATACATCTCGGTACTCTCCGTATAAAAACTCATGGACTGGTAAGAATCGACCTTTATTCAAGATTTATTTGGGAGGAAAAGGGATATTGACTTTTTATCAGCCGCATTGATTGCTAGATGAGTGAAAAATATGTAACTCCATATATTTCAGAGATACTTACACCAAGCAAACTTTTTTTGAGATTTGGGGGAGGGGGGAGGGGGGGATAAAAATCACCAAAAGTTGTAAAGTTTTTCAAAAACTTTAAGCCGAACTTTGGGGTGGTGACCCCATCCTCTGGTTACGCCACTAGTAATAGTTACTTTTGAAAAGGGAATAATCATAGTAGACACCGATGACCCGCAGTACGTATTATATTCTGCACAGTCAAAATACTAATAGAATTTACCATCTGCATAGCTGATTTTGGTATCTCTCAGACAGTATGGTAAAGTCAACCGTAATATGGTTAATGCAACGTACCTTGTGGTTGAATAGTTTAAACCTATTGGTACAATTTTCCATAATCTAGTGAAATTTACCAAACTTTTTGACGGACTCAAGAATCAGCGATATATAAATGCAGATGGTAATTTCTACCAGTCTTTTTTTCCGTGCTTCTAGGACAAGAAAAGCTATACAACACCTGGCAACCAAGCGTTAAATGCAGATAGAATTCCCCAAATGGTGACGTCCTATGATCGCCATCTACGTCAGTCCGTTGCCCAGGGGTGTCCGTCAATCGCACTTTGATGGCGGCCTACCAAGCAACGGCAATTAACCAAACCGCGTGAAAGAACAATGACGACAACCTTTATATAGTGGGGGCAACCTGCATGGGAGGTATAACCCCTACCAAAAGAAAAAAAAAAGAAAAAAAATTCGGCTGCGGCGAGATAACCCTGCGCACACCACTCGGGAGTTGAGATATTTACTGAGCACGCTGTAAATTTGTCCGCACTTTTATGGTCTACAAAACGAATCAAATATCCTCAACGAGGAACGTTGCATCGTATAAAGGAGGAATAGAAGAAAGAAAGAAGATAAAAAATAAAAGGAAGACCCCACGTTTTTCGTTCCTTCTCTTAACCATCGTCGTATTGTCTTGACGAATTAACCATATTTAATTAGGTATACACTATACAACCTATCCCATCTCCTCAACTTTTATGTGCAGTCCAAGGGAAAAGGAACCAAACGAGACATAGCTTATAGCTCTCAAATAGCTTATGGGCGAGGAGGCGGGCTTTGAAATTCAATTTTATTAGGTTCGAGTAATTTAACATCGCTGACATGATTCCATTGTTTATAACGTCCTAGAATCATATTACACGCGCGGTCACAAGCGCACAGTAGTGATCGTGGAAAAAATAAAATTACCATCATGAGCATTAGCGGAGCCAGGAATCGTCCTTCTCTCTCTTTTCCCATTAGAACGCTTGTGTTAGGAAAGGACAGATTATGGACAGTCACGTGATGTTCACCCCCTCTTCAATGTATATCCTTTTCCAACGCTTGCATTCCAATGACCAGAGAGAGAGAAGGAAAATATCCTGGATCCGCCAGTGACCATGCGTTACCGTTTCATGGTCCTCCTTGATCGTTTTCTGCTGAGTGAGAAATGACTATTCAATGTAAAGTTTATGAAATTCATCGGATCAGTATTTTTGACCGCTTTTAATTTGGCCATCAATACAAGAAAAAAAAAATGAACGAAACAAAATATGTATAGCTGCCAAGTTCTTCATAAGTATGTACTTTCCTACCATCTTGGAATGTGATTTGCTAAATTCCTGAAAAAATTGAATTCAGAGATCAAAATTACCCCCATAGTAAAAACAATTCCATCTATTAACTTTGATTCATCGCATACCTAATTCTATATTGACAACGACTATGAACGATCATGTAACGAGAGTATTTTGAACTGTATAGTAACTTTTTCCAGGGAGAGAAGTTTCGAGTAAAAGACGTTGCAAGTCTCTTCTCCTAACAAATGAAAAGAAGTTACTATATCAGTGTGAAAACCAGGAGAAAAAAAGGTGATAAAAAAAGAGCGTCCTAAATCTACTCAATATAGTTGTTTAAAAACACCTTTCTACCTGATAACAGTGACCTCTCAGGAGTTAGGTATGAGCCGATATCTAATTGGTCTTTTCATCCCTTATAGTGAAGGAGATTCATAACGAAGGTATGTAGTGATCTTTTGTGACTTCGCAGTGCAACATACGTCAATTGTACAAAACATGAATAAAATCATTAAATGTAATACCATCGAGCTAAAAGTAGGTAACTTCTCATTTAATTATCGAATCACAATCTGAAAACCTCGATTCAAGTAAAACAGTCTAAAGTTTTTTTTTCAAAAATGTATCTTACTGTGCCACTGTGTGGCTCAGGTGCGGCAAAGCACGGAGGCCCTGCACGTCGACGACGCTTCGGAAGATCTTAAATCACCCGCCTTTTAAAGTTGGCTGCAAAAGAATCTAAGCTGACATTTCTCTCTCTCCCTCTATTCCCCTTACCCGCACCTCTCTCTCTCCCTCTCTCTCAATCTCAATCTCTCTTTCTCTCTCTCTCTCCTCCTACTTTATCTCTCCTTTTTTAACACTGGTAACTCATAAAGAGAGAACATAAACGCCCGAGATTGTTACTCCTGGATGATATTTTGCACAGTGCGTGCATGGTTGAAAGAAGAGTATGTCGATAGGAAATTCCATAAGGACGCCGCTCGATTAAGCGATGTTCGTAGAGTTGATTTGATGATTAAACTGTTCGACTAGCTCCGCTAGATAATTTTTAGACCAGCCTCACTGCAGTATTTTTCAATAACATTTCAGGTCCGATTTAGTATAAATCCGATTTTTCCGATTTTTTTATGGTCACCCGTTCAAGAAAACCATAGTGAGCAGGTTACGTGAAACACCCTGTATAGTGAATTCATGAAAGGCAGATAGATTTTTCTTCAAGCCAATTTCTAACATATTCAACTATATATAATATCTCAAAAAGGTTTTCTTTGTTATTAAAAGGCGTCATGGCACCCTTTCGAATTTTTAACACTTGCACACCCCCACCCCATTAAGATATCTGAGATGAGATTTCTCATAAAATAGGAGTCCAAAGGTCTTACCCAAAACTTTTTTATTTCGATTTTATCTCACTGACACCCAATTTTAAGCTACTACACGGTCATTTTTTTTTATCGACTTTCATTGCAATAATGATAAGTTGATTTATTTTTATTTATGCACCAGACAAGCCTGTGTGCCAGTCGTTACACCATTGAAAAACCATATACTGGGACCACTGAACCACCGGTGGCCATCGCACTCGATTAATTACTTTACGGTTTTTTTTTTTTTTTTTTTTTTTTTTTTTTTTATTCTTTCCTCGTGAAAGAGAGAGGGGGAAATAAAATAAGTTCCCTATTGCAATTCCATAGCATTCTTCTTTTCCATCGCGTCGTAAAACGGATCCCGTCTGAACTCGAGTGGCGCACCTTTAGCGGTATCGCATGGGGATGCCATGAAAGGGGGGGGCTGTAGGTAAGGTCCTGAGAATGAATTCTACCAGACGCAAGGTATCGCATTGCTCATCGGACTTCTATATATATCCAGCTTTAGCGCGGGTTGTTGATGTGGAAGCGGTGGACAGACTTTGTTTATGGAAGTGCTGAAAATAACATTAAAACTAGTGTCCTAATCCTAGAAAAAAACACAAAGATTGCAATTCAAAAATGTTGATGCGAACTAACCTTGACTTGAACTTGACTCCTAAGATGCTCTTTAGAGATTTAAGGAAAAATTGTCCTTGAACTGACCTCGACTGCAAACTCGCACGTAAAAATCGAATTTAGGTGAGACACTTAATCAATTATTTTACATGAATTTGAATGGAGAACATTCGATATGGTGCCAAATTTTACGAGTCGTTGATGTAGCCAATGTTGAAACGTTTCTGAGGCGAAAAACAATTTTTTTTCAAATACGGAAAAACATGAACACTTTTCAATATTTCAACACACTGTACACGGAAAAAAAAGATTAGTGAAAATAACCATAAGGATACCTAATTTTGGCACCTGCTAGATGTTATAGTAAACTTGACCAGAAGTATGGTACATTTACCGATACTTTGAGTAAATTCGACATGCAATCAGGTACGATGACTTAGCACCGTGTCAATACATAGTATACTTCTGGTTAACATTACCATAACATCTAGCAGGTGCCAAAATCAGGTATCCGTATGGTTATTTTCACCGTAGTTTTTTTTCCGTGTATGCCATTTTCAACAAATTTAGTTTTTCAATCCTTCAACGTGGTCGAATTTTATCAAACAAACAATAAAAACTGCACGGATTTAGTTTTCTAGATTAACTGCAATTCTCGAATTTTTTCTCCTTGAAATCCGACAACCGCAGGTTTGACGCAGTCCGCGGTCAGTCGACGGGTCAATACAAAATCGTAAGAAAAGGTCGGAGTATAAGTAAGAACATAAATTATTCGATCTTAAATAAAGGCATTAGTCGCTCTGATAAACATCGAGACAAGAATCGCTTGATGGTTTAATCGGTAGAGCACATTTTTGGCATTTTTTCGAAGCTTCAACACTGCGTCATTCCATAAGAAAAGTTTACATTTTTGTGCGGATGCCTCGGTTCAGCCTCTTTTAATTTATATTCTTAGCTCGGTTGAAAAACTCTCCTGTTTGTTTTCCAAGTTTTGTCTCTTTTTTTTCTTTTTCTTTACTCCGTTACACATTCTTAATGATGTCCATAAAACTGTTTAATCCGAACAAATATGCATCATGATTCATCTCGTTTGATATTACTCAATAACCATGATTAAGACCGGTGCAATTTTAAGTCGCTCAAGCTGTGACGTGCGAACTCGACCGGGACTGGGCCTCTGAGGTAAACAAGTTCTCTCAGATTTACGGGAGGCCCAGCATGTGAATCATAAAACTGATGATTTATAAGTGTGATGAAATGTGAATGAAAACGAGAGTAAATATAAGGAGTCAAGCACGCGCCTACTGATATTGGGAAGAAGTTTAATTCCTGCTCCATTCAAGATATTCGTAAAAATGAAGAAAGTCAGTGATATAAAAATAACAAAAATGGCACTTTTATCCTCAATTGTGAAAATAAAAACAACACTTGAGAGCAAAAAGAGGTTCCTCCCACCGTATGCTTTACTCTTGTCATAATCTAAATGACAAATGATCTAACATCTGGAAACAAGTCTCATTGAAAACAAGTCTGGTGACCCAACAAATACATCAATCGTAAATATTGAAATAGAGTACCATTAAATTCATTACTTACCTGGGAATGTAATTTTTTATAGAATTTGAAATTCACGCATCAGTTTTATTGGTCAAGAATATAGGATGTAGAGATAAATGTGGTTCTTTGACAATGAATATCTCATCATATTTGGCCTTAAAATTGATGCGGGGTAGCTAAAATAAAGGCGCTTGAAACATAAGGCTTTCTCCTCCCGAATATTCAGCATCATGGTCGAATTAAGCTTCTCCAGAAGAGCACACCCGTTTAAATTGGTAGACCTAGAAAATATTTCTGTGATTGGGGGGGGGGGGGGTAATGGAATTTGAAATTTGAAGGTTCGCGTCGCGTTGCAGGAAGCAATCTAGAGGGCGAAAACTGCAGTTTAAAGTAGAGGTCTAGATAAAAATGGAATTCTTAATATGTTGTTATTAATCAATTAATCAATTCTTGGTGTAACTATATTCAGAATTTTTTCCGACCATCTAGAACTCCAAGCCGCAATTTTGATTTCGGTCGATTTCACCCCAATCTGAAACCTGTATCTCAACCCCTATTTTTACTTTCTAACAAAGTTAGACATTGAGAGAGTATTGTAATGGCGCAGATGTTTGTCTGTCTGTATCCCAGCATAACGTTTGAATCATCTATGGTCTATATGCATCCAAATTTTGCAGAGAAGTTACTCTCAACATTCCCCAGAGGAGCTTTTTTAGTTTTTTCGAAATTTTAAAATTGTAAGCACACTGAAAAAAAAAGTGGTAAAGTCAAGTTCACAGGGGGTTGATTTAACTATTTCAAATACTTAAAAGTATGGACACCACTATTATTACTTGATTGAACTATTTCAAAGTGAGTTAAGTATACTCTTCGGGATTAGTTCAGCTAACCTCTTCATTTTTTGAATCAACTCAACCTATTGGTCAAAATTACTATTTGCCGAATAATCTAAGTTTTCGTCATTGGTAGTTTTTACTATTTCATTGGGTCGCGGAACCCATGCTAATGTCTGAATTTTTATTTGCAATGAGTTAAAAGAACTAATTGCAAATGCTTCCACCTACAAATTCTCATGCTAGAAAATACTACTTGAGATGCTTAATTTTACTATTTCAAAAGCTTAATTTGACAATTTGGAATGCTTGGCTTCACTATTTGAAAAGCTTGATTTGAAAATTTGAAATGCTTGACTTTACTAATTCACTAAAAAAACGTAATAAATAGCGCACTCTGGTTGTGAAATTGTGTACTAATTTCACTTGTCGTTGTTGTTGTTGTGGAACAGTTGTTGGACATGTAATTACACAATTCATCGACATACAGAGGATACACATTGAAATTACATACACAGACATATAGACATATATTAATTGCAGTTACAAATTTTACCTGAAGGTGGTGAGGTTTGAACCCGGGTTGCATCGGTGACAGACAAGCGTCCTATCCATTGAGCTAGGATTGCTCGCGTAAAGTCACGACGAATATTTCCTATTTATTATAGTTTTATGAAATCCAACTAATCAAATGCTAGAAGTTACTAATTGGAAGAGTTGTGTTGACCATTTTCATACTCCATTCAACTCATGCAATTGTTTGATTTTACTAATTCTTCGCAGTTCATCTTACTTTTTCTGATGGTTGGTTTTACTATTTCAATGCTAGAAGTTACTAATTGGAAAAGTTGTGTTGACCATTTTCATACTCCATTCAACTCATGCAATTGTTTGATTTTACTAATTCTTCGCAGTTCATCTTACTTTTTCTAATGGTTGGTTTTACTATTTCAATGCTAGAAGTTACTAATTGGAAAAGTTGTGTTGACCATTTTCATACTCCATTCAACTCATGCAATTGTTTGATTTTACTAATTCTGCGCAGTTCATCTTACTTTTTCTAATGGTTGGTTTTACTATTTCAATGCTAGAAGTTACTAATTGGAAAAGTTGTGATGACCATTTTCATACTCCATTCAACTCATGCAATTGTTTGATTTTACTAATTCTTCGCAGTTCATCTTACTTTTTCTAATGGTTGGTTTTACTATTTCAATGCTAGAAGTTACTAATTGGAAAAGTTGTGTTGACCATTTTCATACTCCATTCAACTTATGCAATTGTTTGATTTTACTAATTCTTCGCAGTTTATCTTACTTTTTCTGATGGTTGGTTTTACAATTTCAATGCTAGAAGTTACTAATTGGAAAAGTTGTGCTGATCATTTTCATACTCCATTCAACTCATGCATTTGTTTGATTTTACTATTTCTTCGAAGTTCATCTTACTATTTCCAGGGGCGCCATTTCAGACTTCCCTTGGGGGGGGGGCAAGGCCCTCCAAAAATTTGGATTACTTTTTTTTTTTTTTGCCGTGCATCTTCAAAACAATCTCTCTGACTTGATTTTTCGGCCACCTTAAAAATCCTTGTGGGGGGGGGGGGGTGCCCCCCTGCCCTCCCCCAAATGGTGCCACTGCTAGCGCCCAAGGCTATAGCCTATGATCTAAACTCCACCACCTTCAGGTAAAATAGTCTATTTCTTATGGGTTATAGTAAATACTTTTTTGGAGACAACATAGAAGGTTTAACATAGATGTTTCCCCCACCCCCTGTCTAACTTTTGAACGAGTTGAGATAAAAAGTTGCAATTTAGACCATCATTCATCGTTTTAGATGAATTTTTTTTGGGCGGTCAACCCCCCCCCCTCCAACAGGGCCCCCAGGGGGGCTTTCTCAAAAATTTCAAATAACAACCTCTATTTTGTGATATCTCGTTCAAAAGGGCATAACATTCTAAGACTGTTTGCGCAAATCGAAGGTCAAATATGCAATATCAACTCCCTTAAGCACGAATAGTTATCTATCTATGTAATGCTATTGTTGATGTTAAACATATACTCTGTTGTCCGTTACGGCAAATGCGTGGATGTGAGGTATAAAAACCTAACGAGTAACAAAACTGTGGTACAAACTTTGCATGCCCAATATGATGTCAGATTCAACGCACGCCGAGTTTGCTTTGGTGAGACATAGAACTGAAATGTACCATTTATCAAATGTACAAACAATAAACATTCCTAACAGTGTAGGTATATAATATTAAGTGCCATGCAAAATGCATAATTCAGCAATTTACGGCGCTTTATATGTGAAACGGTAAATTTTCCTAAAAATTAGTAGATTCAAGATATTACATTTGTTTACGTTAACAAAAGGAAATGTCGGATCTAAACATTTCAATTAGTACATGGTGTCATGCAAAATGCATAACTCAACAATTTACGGCGCTTCATGTGAAATAGTAACGTTGACTCAATATTAGTAGATTCAAGACATTGCATTTGTTTAGGTTAACAAAAGGAAATGTTGGATCTAAACATTTCAATTAGTACTTGGTGTCATGCAAATTGCATAATTTGACATTTCCGGTGCTTTATGTGAAATAGTAACTTTGACTCAAAATTAGTAGATTTAAGACATTATATTTGTTTGGGTAAACAAAAGGAAATGTTGGATCTAAACATTTCAAATAGTACGTGGTGTCATGCAAAATGCATAACTCGGCAATTTACGGCGCTTTATGTGAAATAGTAACTTTAACTCAATATTAGTAGATTCAAGGCACTGCATTTGTTTAGGTTAACAAAAGAAAATGTTGGATCTAAACATTTCAAATAGTACTTGGTGTCATGCAAGAGGTATAATTTGATATTTACGGCGCTTTTTGTGAAATAGTAACTTTAACTATTTCCGATTACTTAAATCAACAATTTTTTTTTTGGAATAACATTATAAATAGTAAAACTGACTAAGCGGACAGTTGGTTGGTTTAACTTTTCTTACTAGAGTAGAACTAACTATTTGAGATTGGCTAAAGTAACCCGCTGCTGCTTTAAAACAACTAATTTCATCTTACTATTTGCAAATAGTTAAGGTTACTCGTTCCTTTTTTTTCAGTGCAAAGTTATGCAAGATAAAACATTTCCATTATAATAAATCAATCATTAAACATAGGGAACATTTCAAATGTCGCTATTTGAATTTTGACTTTGCAAAAACATTCTGCAACCAGCCTACTGTAAAATTAACCCCTTAAGAGGGGGAGTCTGGGGGTCGGTCTCCCTCAGAATATTATAGGGGATCTGGGGGACACCTCTAGAATCTTAAACGGGGTCTGGGGGTTTTCCCCAGAAAATATAAGGGGGCCTGGGGCTCCCCATATTAAATTTGATGCGAGGAAGTGCTCGTGGGGTATTCACAGTGGCGGCTCGTGCAATGTTGCTACAACGCATTCTCTCCATTTAAACCTATGTGAAACAGGGTATTCACAGTGGCGGCTCGTGCAATGTTGCTACAACGCATTCTCTCCATTTAAACCTATGTGAAACAATCTATCTTCAGGAGGTGCAATTGCACCCCCAAGATATCGATACTTTTGCATAGGTTTAAATGGAAAATTAGCATGGCTGCCAAATTGCACGAACCGCTACTGGGTATTCAACACAGTTTATTTACTCTTGTGAAGCCTCTACTTTCCCCCGTTTTCCCCTCTTAATACACGAGAGGTGGTCTTTTGGCCTCAGGCAATGATAGAGCAAATGCTGATGGAGTGAACGATGAAATTAATTTAATACTTAAAAAAAAAAAAAAAAAAAAAAAAAAAAAAAAAAAAAAAAAAAGTTTTAACATGGCCGTATTGGCCGTGGCTTGGTGGCTTGGTGGCTTGGTCAGTGAGGCAAAGAATTGACCACATAGAGGGGATGAAAGGGGTCTAAAACGGATGAGAGGAGGGGAATAACTTATAAATGCAACTCGTTTTTTCAAGACGGATGAGTATACGGACAGATGATTAGATCGAAATTTGGTCGAGCCAAAGAGGGATGGGTAAGGTGGAGCTTGAGAGGGCATCTGCTAGAGAGAGAGGGGGGTAATTGTTGAAGGAAGTAAAATGATTTCGATCAAGTATCAGATACTCTGGCGGGCGCGGGTTTGAAAATAGAATGAATCAGAGGGGAGGGGCGAATGAGCATGCTAAGCTTGAGGCAGGTCCGGACTTAGTGAGGCAGGCACTTGAAGAGAGCGCAAGCTAAAGTAAAGAGCACTTGTTGCAGTCCCTATGTCCATCGCAACTCTACTCACAGTGGGCAGAAATTCTCGGATTTTCAAACAAATTCCTCAAAAATCGAGCATAATAAAAGAACTAAATATAAGGTTGAATGGCTTCCCTTTTCTAGTCCTCAGAGCTTTTTCTTAAAATTCACCCAGTTACAACCGTTGTGCAACTTTTATATGAAAACTCATTTTATATAGTAATGTAGTTTATAATAGTTTTTTTTTTTTTTTTTTTTTTTTTTTTTTTTTTTTTTTTTTTTTTTATAATAGTTTTATATAGTAATGGATCTGTTATAAATTTTAGCTTCACTGAAAAAGAAAAAAGATTACCAGAAGCATGGAATTATATGAACCTTTGTCAGGGATATGGTACAATTACCAGAATTCTAGTATTGGCACCATATTTTTTGAAACAAATGTAGGGAATTCTGATTCTACGACCATATTCTGGTTTATTAAAACCAGAAATTTCTGGTTAAAGTACTTGACTTTCAGTCGTTCACATATCGTCGCGCTTATGGTAATATGACTAGAATATGATATTATGTCTTTCGCTTTTTTTCAGTGTAAATCGTAATGGTGTGTTGATTCCTATATGCAAGATATCACCTGAAAATATAACAGTGAGAGCATCATAAACAGGGGCGCCATTTCAGATTTTCCTTGGGGGGGGGGGCAAAGCCCTCCAAAAATTTGAATGACCTTTTTTTTTTTTTATTTTTTTTTTTTTTATTTTTTTTATTTATTTTTTTTTTTGGCCTTGCATCTTGAAAAAATCTCTCTATCTCTCTGACTTGAATGGGGGGGGGGGGGGCTTCATAAATTTGGATGGCCTCTTCTTTTTTTTTTTTTTGCCGCGCATCTTCAAAAAATTTCTCTGACTTGATTTTTTGGGCACATTGAAAATCCTTGGGGGGGCAATTGCCCCCCCTGCCCTCCCCAAAATGGCGCCCCTGATCATAAATTTCTGTAAAATCTACCTACAAGCGAAATGAATGTGTTTAGCAAAATTATAAAATGGCAGAGTGAGCAGATGATGATAGTGGGGGAGTCCAATTTAATTGCAGCTTTATTTGATGAGAAAATTGATTCATATATTTAGTAAAGAAATCTGCAAAAAGAATGGGACTCCATCATTGCCACCTGCTCACATTCTACCGCTATCTTGTAATTTTGTCAAACGCATTTATTGAGTTTGTGAGCGTATTTTGGAAATTTTTGATGTTATCAATGTTAGTTTCAAAGGACTTCAGTGGAAATACAGATATAGACCCTCCATAACGATGTAGCAAAAGTTTACAACAGACCCATTCATTCTTTGAGTGCAAACATTTTTATTTATTCTCGAAAGAGCATTTTCCATCACATTCAAAGATAACACACGGGAAAAAATGGTAGAATTTACCATATATGCATAGCTGATTTTGGAGTCTGCTATCAAGTATCGTAAATGCAACGTACCTTGTGGTAAATTAAGATAATCTGTCAGTACATTTTACCACAAGGTACGATGCATTTATCATTTGATGGTATTTACCATACTTGACAGCAGACTCCAAAATCAGCTATGCAGATGATAAACCCCACCAGTCTTTCTTTCCGTGCAAAAACACAGTATGTTTCTTTTCGTAATTACCTAATCATCTCGGAAACTGCTGCAAGTGCCAACCTTCAACTAATGTGACAACATATGCTTAACGCTGATCCAAGCGCCGATAAAAAAAAAAAAAAAAAAAAAAAAAAAAAAAAAAAAAAAAAAAAAAAAAAAAAAATATCCCAAAATTTCAAGAGATACCTTCTATTTTAAGTAGCATCGAATTACACAAATCAGTTTATTTCATTGAAGTTTCAAAACTCAATTTATTTCAACTAATCATATAAAATATGTTAAAAAAAAAGGCTTCGATAAAAGACAGAAAATTGTACCTCGCTTTGGCTGTGTTAATAAATAAACGTTTCTAAGAATTTTATTTTTTGATTTTGTTGTACCTTTACTTTAAATAAACTTGTAAAAAGTATCGAACTCGACCGAAAAACATTTTTTTGTTGTTGTTGTTTTTTTTTGCAAAAAACATGTTAAAAAAAAATGTAACTTTATTCAATTCAACAACTTTCAGCTGTGCTGGAGTTTCAAAACGTCTGCTTATTTAGAAAATCTCAAAACTTCTGAAGCTTTCTCAAACCTTTCTGACAAATCACAGTCCGCAATACTTCTTGCTGGTTTTTGTTACAGTTGTTGTGTTCATAAATCCTTTCACGGTAAGTGCGGTACACGTATGTACCATTTTATGTAACGTGGGATTCAATGTAATTTAAATGGACATTTTGCAGAAAAAAAAAAAAAAACAAAAAACAATGTGTGACCCATCAAAGTTCTTAGAAAATTGTCCTCTTTTGAAAGGTTTAATCAAATCTCAAAAAAACTCAAATCCAAAAATCCGTTAATGCATGAAAGGGTTAACTCAAGGCGCTTGTTAGCCTTTCCTCTGATATAGTCTCAGCTTAGAGAAATGTAAATGGATACATACCACCGTGCGTCGACTAGAAGACGCATACCTTGATTAAACAATGTAATTACCAAGCTATCCGCTACGATGCTGTTCAAAGAGCCTTTTGACCACACACAAACTCTATTGATGGCAAAATTGCAGCTTTACCCCAGCCCCGATCCCCCGACACCGGAGACCTTGTAAAATAAAATCTAAGCCTTAATCCTTATTTGTCTAAAACATACACAACTCACCTGTAGCTTGATAAACAGGTTCCCATAAGTTATATTCCGCTAGTTTTCTGCCCCCTTTCTATCTCTGTCCCTCTCTTTCTCTTTCTCCCACTCTCTCTCTCCCTCTCTCTCTTCTACTCTCTATCTCTCTCTCTCACTTTGTGTGTATCCTTTTTTTTTTTTTTTCAAAAACCCTTCTAGGTCTTCCTCTATTATCATAATGATCGCACGATTTAAGAGGAACTTGTACGACTCACCAGAAAAATCGGTTTCCATTTTTTGTCGATATTGCCCCAGCGGTTGAGATTTAAGAGTCACAAGAGTTTTTGAGAGGCAGCCATTACAAATCGAGACGTCTTTTCCAGCAGCAAGGACCAAAAAACATGAGACGTAATCTTTCGAAGGAATTAGCTTTGTGATCCCATTAACAGTTCTGTCGGCGAGCACAGCTGATTTATGCTCTCTCGGACTCTTTAATTTAGAACGACTCAATGGGTCTGTTGCATAAACCATCCCAGCAAAAAAATGGACATTCAATGTCCTCAGGACGTCCGGAGAACATTCGAAGGAAATTTTTGAAAAGTCTTAAACTGATCTGAAATGCCTTCTTTTGACATTAAAAAGGTGATCAGCGAAGAAACAATAATTAACGTTCAAATCACAATTTTTTGCCCGGATACTATTGCTGTTTTGAAACCGCTCGCTTCGATTCGTCGTCCATCCGACTTACTGACAGAAGTCGATTTTTGCAACTTTTCAGAGGAGCGAAAAGTTGACTGTCTCGACCTTGGTTTTAATGACTTACGAGTACGCCCGTACTTTTTCCATCAAAACTTGGAAAATAGATTGAGGATTTGGAATTCTTCATATCACAGATCTAAAGAGCGTCACTCTTTACATAGGAATCGATGAAAAACTTAAATTTGTTTGTTGAATTTCCGACTTGCGCTGGTACGTCAGTGGTGTGTGGCGTGAAATTTGGCTTCATTTGTATCAAAACCATTTAAAACTATGTAAAAGGTCGAATGTGAAGGAAGGTGTTCACCGATTATCGAATAGTTCGATCTTTTTTATGGGTTCAAATGGACGAACTGAACGGTTGCCAAACTATGCACGCTACTCCACTGCTAGGTCAGATGGAATAAATACGAATTGTTAATTTGTTTGCAGTGTACCTGAAAACTGCAAATACTGTTTAAAAACATGCGAGAGGTAAAGAACAGAAAAAATCCGCATCACCTGCAAAGTTTCGCTTGACTTTAACAACAAAGCTAAACTAACATGTTACACAGCACTTGCATGGTATTATATCAGCCGCACAAAAATATATTGTGTAATCTTGACTTACGGCTTCCCTCATGTCAGCAATCATTAAGTAATTAGTGAACCTTGGTGTTGCATACATCAGTTGGGAGGTAAATAAATCTCCATGACTCCAAACCTAGTTGGGATGAATCAGTGGTAGATAATTTTATTTATCTTCCCGAATCTTTGGCCTTTCTTTGTCCGATAAGTTGTCAAAGAGAGACGACGCAACATGCAAAGAAAATGGCGCAATCAGCTCTCATCATTTGAAAGCAATTTGAATTGAAAATGAATTCGTAATGAAATTCGAATTCACTTTACTATTCTCATCTCGCTCTCTCTCACCTTTTCCTTCGCTCTTCTCTCTTTTCATGAGAAAAAAAAGGTGCGAATCCTACGCGCAGAAAGATCAACCACAACACAAAACTGATAGAATATGGTAATGAGTGGCTCCCGAACTGATGTAAAATATGTAACACTAACTTCTGAAATTACTTAAAAATTTTGCTCTTTATTGCACATTCGTAAACGTTCTCGGTATTTTTACGAGCAAATATTGACATTTCACGCTGGTCATTTTGAGGCAAGGTAAATATTGTTATTACCGGAATGAGTTATAAATCGCCTTTTTTACGACCCGCGTTGGTACGTCGGTATATGATACCGCAGCCCTAGGATTTAGCTTTACAATGAGGTATGAGGCAGGTAGGCTCGCCCACTTTTGAATTTAGCAACATAAACTCGTCGATTTTATACCTAAATATGTTGGATCTACTCTAGTGGGAGCTCCAAGAAGCACGCTGTATCGAGATCTCCTTCATTTAAACCAATGGAAAAGAATCGACCCTCATAGGTGGTTCAATCGATCCTCCAAATAATCGATACCTTTGTGTATGCTCAAGTTGGAAAAAAATTATATATTCAGTAAAATTATTCACAAGCCGTATTTACGGAAGGATGCTGATGCTTTGAAATAAATTTCAATTCTAAAAACGAGTTTGAATATTACGGCTTTGCTTTAAGTTTAGAAACGTTGCATTTTCACAAGTTAAACCAGAGGTGGGAATAACGTATAGTCTCTCCATTTAAACCTATGTAAAATAATCGGTCTTCAGGGGGTGCAATTGCACCCTCAAGATATCGATACTTTTGCATAGGTTTATATGGCAAGTAAGTATGGTTGCTAAATTACATGAGTCACTACTTTCGAATTAAACCCATGCAAAAGATCGACATTTTGGATGTGCAGATTGCCGAAAAAGCAACTGAATTTGAGGGACTGAGGAATTAGGAGCAATTTTGAAGCATAAACTAAAAAAATTGTTCGATGATGGCTTTGATTTGAGTATTCTTAAGAATTTCTCTTTTAAACTGTGAAGAGGCAGTTTAAGTGCGAAGTCATTTGTTAGCCAACAAATACAGTATACACTCACCTGCAGTGGCGTACGCAGGACTTTTCTTGGGAGGGGCTCACACTGATAAGCGTTTGACTGAAAATAATTCCCCCCTTCCCCTCCACCCACAAAAATCGGAGGTCTGGGGGGGGAGGCTTCAGTCCCCTTAGCCCCGTTAGCCCCCCCCCCCCCCCCCCCCCCGCGTACGCCACTGCTCACCGGTCACAATTACAGCTGCGAAAAAAATCTTGCTGCGTTCTAAACTAAACTATCCCTCTCAATCTTCTGTGGCCTTCATGGCATAGATATATTTTTCTAGTTCAGAATTTCGTATACAGGGCCTTGTATCACGACATTCTCAGATCCAAATCGCATATAAAATAACTCGAGAAATTCATTCCAGCAAAAAAAAAAAAAAAAAAAAAAAAAATGTACACAAAATTGTAACTGTATGAGATATTAGCGATGAGACTGAGATAGCAGGAGGTGCACGTGGGAGTGAGAGAGCTAGTTTTGTAAAGATTAACGAACTTTTTCAGCGGATGAGGTCATTACTGAAACCGCCATAGTGAATTTGGAGAGGCCGCTTTTGTATCATCAAATGCCCTCTCCAACAATGTATATGTATTACCGTTTTTTTTTCATCTAAGCCTCTGCATGAATAACGGCCAGTTCATTTGAATCACCCTAAGATCGATTCTGTCTTTTAGATATCGATACATATCGCAATTCGCGAGTCATCGCTGCCGATGCCGCAATTTAGAACCACTTTTTCAAGACAGCTGCCAATCTTCTTTGAAAAATAGCCCTCAATACTCGTACATAATTTGAGGAGTCAGAGACGGATCCTTTTCAATCCCTTTCGATAGCTGTTCAAATGGGAAAATATTAGGAATTCTCAAGTCAAAAGCCAACTCAAGGAGGATTTTCGTAGAGATCTCTGAATTACACCCAGAAAGTGAAGAGCTGCAATTGACTATAACTTTCTGCAACCACTTTAATGAAGATGGATTTTTTTTTTTTTTTTTTTTTTTTTTTTTTTTTTTTTTTTTTTTTTTTTTTTTTTTTAAATATGCAGAAGTACATATCATTTGATTGAGGTGAGCACTACGGATATGCGGATTCCCCACGTCAACTCCAAAAAACTGACCCCTTTTTCACTGCTCAACCTTTTCACTCCGAGGAAAAAGTTGCACCAGCAGCACCGATCGCGATGGACTAAGAAAAAGTAGACGAATCGAAATAATTTCTCTTTGCACCGACGTACAAACTTGTCACCCGCGCACTTTCTGATGTCAATCATGAAAATTAGTCTTTCTCATTCTCACCAACAGATAGAGTATATGGTTGACTAAGCTTACAGTGACTGGATAAACCACAGTGCGGCCATTTGCCCTCCATTTTTAGGGCGGGGGGTTGCGATATTTTTTTCTAGTAACTCACGAACACACTTCTTCCCTATGGTGCGGCGCCCGTGTTAAGTTCGGTGTGCAATCGCGGGGGGTCAGTTACGGGGAATCGTTGATTCCTCTTAATTTTGCGAACCAACATGTTTCAAATTTCACAGAAGACCTTCTGTTGTGTCTAACTTGCGTTCGAGAACCCTATAAAACCGTAAAAATACTTCTAAATGATCAAATTCGCGATCTAAGAAATCCGACCAATCAGGAAGACGACCAAAATGACCGCACTGTGGTTTATCCAGTCACTTTAACTATGAAGGGTGCTGCTGCGCCGGCGTCAGAAGGCAACCTAGAGTGACGTCACAAAACGTATGTATACATATACGCCCATAGCCCGAGGGAGTTCTGTTTGCTGCGGGCGTATTTACACCAACGAGCTATAACTTTAGAGTGGCAAACAAATCAAGGAACGTTCCGCTGGTTCACTGTTGTCACCTAAGGCACCGCCATCTTGCCGTAACAATCGATTTTGAGGTTAAATTTGTAGGTTGTTTCCGGTCGTCTTGTAAACAAACTCAGGCATCGCCGGAAACGACCTACAAAATGTAACCTCAAACCTTGGAATCTGCCGTCCAAATTCCGCTTTTTCCCGGGATTCCTTTTTCCCTGTGTGGCACAAGGTTGACCAATCCGCTGCCACTCTAAATTTATAGCTCGTTGATTTACACGCCGATAGGAGTGAAAAAGTTAAGACGGTAACTTATTTGAGCGTCTCTTCAGCATCTGGCTGACGCGTCGCATCATCGCTTGTCCCTTTCACCCGAAGAGATATCAGGTGAGACCCACACTGAAACGCATTCATCTGATTTCATCCCCATCACGGACACGGTACGCGCAAAGATGAATCGTAAAATTGGAGTCGCGGACGACGCTGCAGCCAATGTCTGATGGACGCACTAACACACAAACACACACAGCCATTACACGAACTTACACGCACAGAGCAACAGAAAATTCGCAATTATAATGCTAATGCAAAAGAGTGGTGTGTGACCCATTAATTCTGGCCGAGGCACATTACAACGCATTAAAACGTATAATCGCTGTAATAATGGAGGGTGTACAACAGTGTTGCCAGATAGGGGTGAAAAAGCCGTATGCTTTACATTGATTTAAATGGGGACGATACGGCTTTTTACCCTCGATTTGGCAACACTGGTGTACAACGGCCGGCCGAGACGCGACGCGACGCTCGGGATCTATGAGCTACACGAGGCAAAAGTATTTAATTTATGAAACGAAAAAACATGAAAGCAAAAAATAAAAATAAAAATAAAGGAAGAGGAGAAGAAAGGAAAAAAAGAAAAACTTGTTTCAGATCGAGATTCAGATGGTCTTTGGAGTCTCTTCGATGCAATTAAACAGCGCCGTGTTGCCAAGTCTATGTCTTTTTTACCTTTTTCCGGCTCGTGAATTGCGATCTATCGATGTTTGATCCATACAGACGCATGCAGAAGAAGCTATCAATCCGTCGTTCATCCAGTGGCGTCGCGTGCCATCTGGCAACAATGCAACTACTCCATTTAAACTCATTGAATGTATCGAATTTTCCTTGTGCACTGTGCACCCCCTGAATTCGATATTTTACTTGAGTTTAAATGGATAGAATACATTGTTGCCAAATTGCACACGACGCCACTGCGTTCATCTGACGTTTACGCTTAAGTCGAACCCAACGTTTCAAAAGTTCCAAACGTAATTTTCATTTTTTCTACCACGATCAATCATCCAGTGGCGTCGCGTGCAACTTGGCAACAATGTATTCCATCCATTTAAACTCATGTAAAAGATCGAATTCAGGGGGTGCACAGTGCACACGGAAAATTCGATATATTTAATGAGTTTAAATGGAGCGGTTGCATTGCTGCCAGATGGCACGCGACGCCACTGTAATCATCCCATGACTTCAATCAATATTCTTCTGTGATTTTATGACTCATGAAGAACGAAGTGAAAAATATTCATGATTCTTCGCTCATGCATTGTTCTTCGAAAAATTTAAAACGAAGAAGATGATCATGAAACGTTGAATTCGATTTACGCCTATACGTCAGATGGACGACGAATTGTAGGCACAACTTTGAATCCGAATAATCGATACTTTCGCATAGATTAAATCGGAGAAAAACGATAAAAGGCTGTTCACGTGAGCTTCCATACCGCACCATACTGACGTATGTTATTGCCTGGTCCTGAGGTCGAGTCCCGTACTACGCACGAGTGCACGTAGCCAGAGCTGTAGTTAGGAATTTCTCTCTCTCTCTCTCTCTCTCTCTCTCTCTCTCTCTCTCTCTCTCTCTCTCTCTCTCTCTCTCTCTCTCTCTCTCTCTCTTCGCTAATTCAAACAGATGAATTAGAAAAGGACACGTGATAGCTTCTAACCTCCATCTTTTTCGAACGTGTGCCTTTAAATGAGGAAAGAGAGAGACAGAGAGATTCCTGGCTGCGTCTTTGCACGTAGCCGACCGATGGAAAAACAGAGGAGTCATCCGTCTTCAAAAAGAAAAAAAAAAAACCCCATTCAGCACGGATAATAAAACGTCACTTCTAGAAATGACTTCATAGTTATCGCTGCATTAATCGCTTTTTTTTCCTCCCCCCGTTCCGCGATCGCTTATGCAATATGCACGCTCGCGAGCGCGTGTCTTTTATCTCGGCTCTTTTCCTGATTGAATTTCTCTCCTTCGGTGCAAACGTAAATTGCGATAGGACGAGGGAAGTCGCGAGTCAACCCCTCTCTCTCATTTTCCGTTTCAATCTCGTATTTTAACTAATTGTAAGTTAGTTGCAATGTAGGGTGTGGATTTTTTTTTTTTCCCCCCTCACCCGTTCTCTGTTTCAGAAACATATGAACCATCGAGATCGAGACAAATAATAATAATATGGGAATTGAAATGTTTCAATTTCCATATTATTTTTTTGTTTTATTATTTTTTGTCAATTTAAACAATCAGCAAATTGCCTACATGAAAGCTGTAATTGTATAGAGATGACATTTTAGTGGTGTTTCGCGTAACTAAAATGATTGCAATTAAGAAAAGAAAACATGTAAAAAACTCACGTAATACATATGAAGGGGGTCTAAAATTCTCCCGATTATCTGCATACGCAAGTCCTTTCAAATATGCAATATCATCATCATATATTCATGTCAAACTAACGTAAATTTGATGTCATTGCAAATGACAGGGTCTTGAATCAAAACCATGTCATTGCAAATGACAGGGTCTTGAATCAAAACCGACCAAAACCTATTCCAACGTTTCAAAATGTCCTTTTTTTTTTGTCTTTCTTGCCTTCCAGGTTTTGTTTTTTACATAAATTTAAGATTTAAAGAGTATCTTCAATTATTTTAAAAACCTCACAAAAATTATTGCATTTACGTACTTTTTTTAAAAAAAAAAAGTTCAAGAAAACTATTTCAAGGAAACTGTCGATCAACAAAAGCAGTGAAAGATTGCACTGTCAGAAACTCTGGGGCACTGTAATCTTTGTACTAACGACCCTTCGAATGTAAACAAATGTGCAAAATCTCATCCAATGGCGGCGCCCATGGTTTCACTTGTCATAACTCTCAACATATAGGGACTCTAATCAAAACCAAAGAACTATAGCAATTTTCATGTGTCCGAGAAAATCCATACTTTCAACCCAGTGTGAGACGAGAAGACAACACAAGGAGCACGCAAGATGCTCAAGACGGACGTAGAGTGATCCAAAGTGAAGTGACGGACGAGTGAAGCCCATAAACATCATAAACTTCATAGACGGGATACGCCAAAATTTATGACTCATTTCTTAATTCAATTATACCTTGCGCATTCCCAGCTTTTCCTTTAGCTTTGACTTCGCTTTGTTTCTCCGCCAATTCCCCTTTACTTCACCTCCTGTCCTAATGCTACCTGGACCTCTTCTTTGAACCACTTTCTTCTTCTTCCTTTTTCATGTCTCACCTTAGTTCACGGCGCAGTGCGCTATCTTTCCGATCGTTTTCGCAACGATTGGGATCACGAGCTATAGGCAAGTACGGCGCAGTGTTGCCATTTTACGGATAAAGTTATCCGATTTTTTCCACTAAATACACAATTAATGTAAACTTTTATAATTTGCAGACAAATCTGGCAACATTAGTACGGTGACTCGTGAACAATCTATAATCGTTTTTCTTCAGTTTAAAACTGCGTAGGAGTAGAGAGTATCAATTATTTGGTCTCGACTGAATACCTATCTTAAGAATCGATTCTTTTTCATGAGTTTTAATGGAAGGAATGTCGATAGGTCGCAATCAGTGAGACACCACGTGCAGTGAGCTGTAGTACAGTTGCGTAGCGTCAAATTTGGCAACGTTGCAACTATTGGGTGTTCGGTGAACATCTTTGCATTCGACCTTTTACAACGGTTTAAATGAACACAATGCAACGTTTCCAAATTGGACGCTACGCCACTGCTGTAGAATGGTCTCATGATAAAGATATCTCAAGACAATGGGTTGAAGACAAACTTTTGCTGTAGCTATAGGTCAGTTGCACTGTCAACAGAATCGACTTTTGACGCTCGATTCTTATAAATTATGCCGAGAAAATAACCATCAGTTTTGTGCCATCGAAATCCGTTCAGAAATAAGCGAGATACATCCATTTGAAAATGACGACATTATTGCGTTATTTCGTCGTCAAGTTTGGACCGACTTGTATGTTTGCACTACAGTTAAACGTCGACCTGTGCAGTGCTGCCAACCACTTTGCTCACGAAAGCTCGCCACCGTATTTCATTTTTATTGTTTATGTTCACGTAGTTGTTGCTGTGTACGTGGCTATAGTGTTATCAGGGTGTGCTTTATTATTGTTTATCATTTATTCACGGTAAATTAACGGATTTTAAAGTAAAATAGTTTGAAAGTTCTTTGGCAATCGTTGTTTTTTTTTAAAATGACTCATCATTGCATCACTGCGCGCTTGGTGGAAAGATACACGTGTGGCGGACAATGGTGGAAAACGACGAAATGACGCAATACTGTCGTAATTTTCAAATGGATAAATCTCGCTTATTTCTGGACGGATTTCGATGGAACAAAACTCATATGGTTATTTTTTCGGCATAATCTATGAGAATCAAGCATCAAAAGTTGATTCTGTTGACAGTGCAACTGACCTGTATCTATAGAGGGTCTATTCAAGTGTGCGTATCGTTGCGAGTCTCAGAGAGTTCCAAAATTGCGACTCACGAACTCAATAAATGCGTTTGAAAAGTGATGAGGAGGCAAAAGCGACCTCTTTTTTTACATATCAAATTTTCAAATCGTCAAAAAAGTCAAGGAAAAACGAGAATAAAAAGGAAGGAAAATGGGCCAAAAGGTGAAGGTTGAAACAAAATTAAAGTTATGAAAGAAAACATAACAGAAATAAGCAGAAGTTTGCAGGAATTTTGCACTCAAATTATGGAGCACTGCAAATTTGAGTTTTACTATTAAAAGTTTCACTTTTATCACGTACAATGACCTTCAAAAGAAAGTCCTCTCATATAAACTGTCCTTGATTATGCTGTCCATTATTTGCCAAAAAGTTTTAGATTATTCCAGGCATCCTTTCAAGTGGCAATGCTGTGTGACTCTGAAATACCTGAAAACTGCGAAAATGTTTAAAAAATTAGTCGAAAAATTGAAGAATGAAAATGTCTAACAGGAAACTTACTTTTGAAAGCCATATACATAGTACATACAATCCAATTACTGTCACATTTCAAAAATACATTTTCTTACATTCCATCAGCTACCGTTTTTTGTCTGAATTGTTTATGTTTACAAAAATCCTTACCCCCCCCCCCCCAAATGACGTTACAGTCTTTTACTCAGTTTTAAATGGGAAAAAATGCGTCGTTGCCACGCTTACTCGAGCCGCCACTGTCGAGTTGGTGGTGATGCCTGTGTGAGAACGTACTTACAAACCCTGAAATAAAATACTTTTATCATGACGAGCTTCTTCAGGACGAGCGACGGATCGGATCAAGTAAGGAGGGGAAGAGGGTGAAATGTAAGTTGTTTCAACCACGGAAGGTCCATTTTCTATCTGGTCAAAAAATCTTAATGCATCCGAGTGACTTGCAGAAATTTTATGGGAAAATGTGAGTTCTTGGTCTCTCTTGACCCGAAGCTCAGGCTCAGCTCAGCTCAGCGCAAGAGTAAAAAGAAGATACTGGATCTCTTAAGTGCGAGACAAAAATATAATATCTGATTATTTGATTAGTGTATTCAATCTCATAAAACATTTAGTAACAGTCCTCGGTTAGTTTGGGAGGCTCTTACCAAGTAAGTATTTATTGATCTCACAGATACAGGGCTCTGCAGGACCCCTTAATTGAATGGGCAAACACGAGAAGATTTTGACGTCATGTTATTAGGTCGAATACTTCTTGAGGCATTTCAGAGTGAAGGTATATTTATAGAGCTTTTTTTTCTACATTTTGTTTCATTCTTCTCTCTCTCTCTCTCTCTCTCTCTCTCTCTCTCTCTCTCTCTCTCTCTCTCTCTCTTAAATTCATATGTTGTTTGGTATCCAGAAGGGTGCCAGATTCAGTTCTGGTATTTGTTAAGCACAAACATACCTTGCAAGTTTGAATTGTTTCTTTTCACAGATATCTTGATGTAAGATTTAGACTTATCATGTTTGTCGTTTCGAGTAACTGGTCCAGCAATGAGGAGGTGCTTTACCCTGACCATACGTACTTTCAACTCTTTTCTAAATCTAAATGTATTATTACCTACAATGAAAAAAAAAAAATATATATATTGGTTCTCCCCAAGATTTCTCCCCAATATTTTATTAGGTGCCACAGCACCGTCAATGGCTTTTTGCAACCTATACGAAAATTATAAATAAATCGTTTTACATGAGTGTATAACGTGATACGGTTTACTACATTCCAAAAGTTGGTTTTTGTTTTTGTTTTTTTTTTTTGTTTTTTTTTTTTTTTTTTTTTAATATAAGGAGTACATTTGAAGCTGAAGTTGTTACTGGGTCATCTGATGCTAATGAATTTTAGTTGAAGAATGCTTGTTTGAAGATTGTTTGCCAGAATGACTGATAGACGATATGAAGTTTTGGAATGTGATAAATAAATAAACGAATATTGAAGAAGTATCGAGCGTCAAGTGTCAATTTAGTTTTCACAATGGAACCGAGTGGGTACCTATAAATGACAAGGATGAGGTATTATTTTCCATGTTGGCTGTTCTGTTATGAAACTTTGCTGTTCGAGTGCGTTCATTCGTAATGGGCAAAATATAATATTGCCAAGTTGCAAGAATCGTTGGTGATACTACTTACTTTATATTCAAGGTATAATACTTGTTGAATTTCTATTATTAAGAGAAGCTGATGAGTGTAAATAGAGAGTGTAAATAAGGCACATACTCGATTCTTTTCTACTCCAAATTGTTCCAAACAATGACCCAGCGAAAAATGGAAAAAGTAATATCGACTGATCAAAACCTCTAAATGGATTTGCTATAGCATTCCTTAAATATAACTGCCATGTCCCCTGGTCTATCAAAGAATTTGTGGGTTTCAATTCGATAAGGAGTCGATGGCGACACGTCCTGAAAGGTTTTGTGAATGAAGACTGAAATACGGGAGACGTGAATCGCATTTTGAGAAGCACGCAGCATCGCATTGTTGCTTGGAGTTCTTATAAGAAAGGAAAAGTGAGTGACTTATCTCAGCGAGATCTTCCCGAAGGGGTCCAGAGAAATGTGAATGAGAATTAATATCATCCAGATTTTTCGTGTCTCAAAGTCCGAGCTACGCACCTTATCTCGATCTGTTTGGGGAGGTTTGTTAACCAAGTCTATTAAATATTCTGTTTTTGTCATTGCATCGGTCTCAGTCAATCTCACCCCCTGTTTCTTATCGTTGCTGTTGTTTCTTTTTTACGCATCTGGAGTTTAATTTGATTCCCTCTTTTCCTCACTCTGTTCATTCATTCATTATTTTTTCTTCACTAAAATTATTCCTCCTGTTCAAGTGTTTGTTTTTTGTTTCCATTTCTTTTTCCACCTTATTTCTTCGTGCTCAGTTTCTATTTTTCCTTATTTTTATTTACTCACTCTAACAAAGTTAGGAAAATTGAGAAAGTATTGCGATGGCGCAGAGATTTTCAAGGTATTTTGTTTCGATACTTGGGCTCTCACGACTAAAGTCAATCTTGAAAAATACAAAGTAATGGTCTCTTATCATGTCTATAACAATCCAAAATAATATTCTGCTATCAGTTCTCAATACTTCTTAAACCTTTCAAATTTACAGGGTTTTGTGCAAAAAAAAAAAAAAAAAATTCTGACCTTCTGTCAATCATTCAGTCCGTCAGTCCGTATACACACATAATTTTTGAACCCTGCATTGGTCCATCTGCATCCAGATTTTGCACTATAGTGTTTCTAAATTCCCCATCAGATGTTTTCGTTTGGTTTTGTTTTGTTTTATTTTTTTTTTTTGTTTTTGTTTTTTTTTGTGCAGAAAATACGTGTGCATCTGTTGCGAGCTCACGCAGTTTTTCGACAACATCATAAGAATAATGACCATTACTTAGCTTAGTTTTCTGAAAAGCTTGGCAACACCATTGCTAAAATTGAGTGTATTGTAAATTGAGGGGAGGAAATCGAATGTTTTCCAATAATGTGTTGGTTCAACTCTTATAAACAGTTCACAGACCCTTGAATTTGCATGATTAAAGTCTCTGAAGAGAAAGAAAAAAAATAAAAAAATAAAATGGTAAATAAAAATTACTTCGGTAAGAAAGTAGTCCAGTTCTGAAAATAATTTTCTTGTGTCTTTATTCGCATACCTCCATCTCTCTTTTCTCATCTTTCCCTTTTCTGCGGTAACGAAACAATTCGTCAATCTTGACATCGCAAAATAATGTTGCAGGCAAGATCTCGCAAGTATGTAGGTGCTCGGTCTGAAATACTCGTAGACGCGAAAGAGGAACAGAGGGAGAAAGAAAATTAAACCAAAGGTAAAGGAAAAAGAGATAAACAAATGATGACAAACGTGGAGTCCTTTCAACCAGCGAACGAGTGCAATTATAAAAAGGCAAAAGATTAAATGTTACATAACCAGTGGGCTCCTCGTAGATTATTGTGTATGATGAATTCGTTCACCTAGCCGTGACATCTAAATGATTGATGGTATAATCTAGCTAGTCTCAAGAAGAATGGCTCATAAAACAGCAGATGTGCTTTCTCGAAGAAATTCTAAAAGAATATTAAAGCTAATTTAAAAGAACGAGCACACCTGTTGTTTTATACGTCCTTATTCCTGAGACTTGCCACTTTCCGCGCCGTTACCAGGCGCCTTTATACCTAATGAAAATGTTGTTTCGCTCTCTTCAACGTAACTCGTAAGTGAATACTGCATCTAGAGTATTAGTGCAAGTACATGCATATTTGCTGATGTGTGAGTGTCTAAGTGAAAGAAGTGTTGATGCGCTGCTCATTAAATACGCACTACTTCCTTATTAAGAAGAAAAAGAATTGACAGAAAGCATGATCGTGTTAACTGATACCGTTATTTAAAACACAGACAGGAAGGAGAGGAAGGTTTGCTATACATACATGTATAAAAAGTAGTATTTCTCTTTCACTCAAGAGCGCCTACAACTTCAAGAAGGGCAGGCAAGGAGAAATGATATCCATGTCTAGGTAACATGTCAATTGAATTACCTGCTTTGATGTTCTTTGAATTAGAAGAAAGAAGTAGCTCGCATGCTTGTCTCGGTCCTATACAGTGGCGTCGCTTGTAATTTGGCAACGCTGCAATTTTTCCATTTAAATAACTCAAAATATTGTCAACTCTCTCGTAATTTGCATAGAGCCTCTCCGGTTTAAGAAGCTGTTTTAGAGGTGACTGCAATGATGAATACAGGTAATTTCCTCAATTTGCAATCTCTACCCCCAAAAACTTTTGCTCAAAAACCATCTTAAAATATCCTCAATCCCCTAGAACTTTGCTTAGAGCGTTCTGAATGGAGGGGGGGGGGGGGCACTGTGGTAACGATGGCAAAACCTTTGGTTGAAAAATGATCCAGCACAAGACTTTAGTTGAAAAAGTGAAATCTTTGGTTCACCCAGCGGAATACCTTTAGTTAGGCGTACAAAACCTTTGTTTAGCTGAACCAAAAGCCTTTTGCTGGGTTATTTTTCTAACAAAGATTTTTTCTGTTTTTCCTATGTGAGTGAAGTATGCTCATGCTTGTGAAAATGGCTCTCACTGAAAAAACAGCAATTGAGATTTTACCATAACTTCGTTTAAATTTTCGAAAATCCAATTAAAATTCTAAATTTTACGTTTTCCATGGTTTGAGCTCAAGACATATTAGTTAAATTTTAACCATGTTGGTTGGATTTCAACCAAAAACTCAAACCATGGAAAACGTAAAATTAAATTAAACGTAAACGTAAATTAAACGTAAATTTTCTTGGACTGTCTAAAATTTAAACCAAGTTTTATGATAAATCTTACGATAGCTGTTTTTTCAGTGCTCGAACTCAAACCATTTGAATGTCTACGAGCTAACGTCGGTTAAAATCTTTCACGTGCATCGTGATGCACGCATATTCATTGACAGACACTTTAATTGCCGCATAGTTTCAATCGTAATTATCTTACGTCACATTAAAGACTAAGTGGTCAAATCGTTTTGATGACAAGGTTCCCGACCTCTCGGTGGACATTTAGCCACGAGGTGTGCAAGCATGAACTCGGTCAAAAAAAGCTCGGGACGGAAAGCGAAAGTACTGGGATAAGATCGTGTGGACAGCCACCTCCCCCACTTTGGCGGAGAAGGGCGGAAGAGACACGGCCGCGAGGGATGGTGAGGGGGAGGGAAGGGAGGGAAGGGAGGGAAATCTGGGTCAGATTACGGGAGGAATCGAAAGTGCGGTGGTGGCGGTCTGTTGTGGTCACATGCCTGCGGCGGAGGGGTGGGGCAGCAGGAGACATCGTTGATTAAAACGAACCGTTCCTTTGAACAAGACCTTCAAAAGTGAACGAAATGGGTTGTTGTAGAGCATGGTAATACCACTGTATCTATAAACCAGCATCGAATCAGCACAGAGTGGTAGTTAGTGCTATGTGGCAACTACGGATTCTTTCCATTTACGTAAAATAATGGATCTTCAGGAGATTCACCGAGTCCCTGAGAAATCGACAATTTTGCCTAGGTTCAAATAGCAAGAATACGTGGCTGCCAAATAACACGAGTCGTCACTGGGGCCCGATCAGTGGCGTAGCCAGGAATTTTTCTACGGGGGGTCCGAGGTCCGAAAATTGTCATGGGGGGGGGGTGTCCAAAAATACTAATTTGGTCAAATTTGTCTGAAAACGCATCAAATGACCTTTTTTTAGGACAAATTTTGGTGTCAAGGGGGGGGGGCCCTGGACCCTCCCCCTTGGCTACGCCACTGGGCCCGATCAAGTTGGGGTTCGATCTAGTTCAACCGATGAGCATCAGTCAACTTCGAGTCAATCTTGAGCCACACTAGAGCTTGACTTGAGTGAGTTGAGGGCCATCGATGCAGTTTGATGAGCAAAGAGTGAGGTTATGCTAGTTCTAGTCAAGTCCGACTTTTCGCCAACTTAAATGGGCCCCTGAGCCAGCATCTGATTGTTACACAGTATATGTCTCAGAAATCCGTTCCGTGCTGAAGTTGAAAAACACACATTATATTTCGATAGTCAACAGGTTTACTATACCAAGTTTTAGACTTTTTTAGTGTACTTTTTGTGATTTTCGATGGTTAATACAACGGATTTAACTATTCATTCACTTACATCAAAAGTTTGCTGGAGTCCCATTTGATGTTGCCAAACTTTGCCCCATAGATATTGAGAGAACGAATCTATTCACTGAACTGAATCAAACCGGTTGAACCGGCGCAGCATTCCGCTTAACTCTGGACCAAAGTTGATAATCCGACAACCGACCCTGGGCCAGCCATCAGGGGGCAATTCCACAAGCTTAAAGAGCGCGAAGTCCTGAGTCAGAGTCTTTTTCTGTGGCGCGGCCGACCGACCAGACCGCGGACCCAGAGCTCGCAGGTAGGTGACAACGTGGAAAGTACCTATCGGTGGGCATTAATATCCGAATAATAACCATTATCACTCAGGCCGTTGTTTACGATGTACTTGGCGTGTCACATTTAATACGTTGTAGAGTGTTAGCAACAAGCAGAGGAGGGAATAAAAATATTGTCGCCTCGATGTTTAAAAAAAAAATAAATAAATAAAAAAATAAAAGTACCTTTGTTGCTACTAAGCTGCTTATAAAGCAGTAAGCACATACACTGAGCGTAAAGAAAGGCTCAGAGAAAGAAAGAGAGAGAGTGAAAGAGATAGAGAGAGCGAGGGGGGAGAGGTAGACATGGGACACGGGACACTGGTCACCAAGAAGCAAGGCGCAAGGGTCGACGGATGACCGCCCCGCAATACAGCGGGCGGGGCGCCGCGCCACAGATCAAATGAAAAGAGTTGCCAAATTTCTGAACTTTAGTTTAACTTTAGTTTAGTTTTAACGTAAAGAATCCATCGGGAGAAATACGCGTTAAATGCCACAAAAATTAAAATTAAAGTTTTCAAGGTCATCTAATGGGATACGAAAGAACAAATTTGAATAGAGCTCGACGAAAGCGCATGAAAATCAATATTGATGGATAGAAATACATTGAATTCTTATGAAGAATGATAATCTCCAAAATTTATTTCTCCCATTTTTTCCTGCTTAAAAAGAAAAATGAGTTATTGTGACTTAAAATTTATCCCCTGATTGACCCTTCAAATTTCACCAGATCGCAATGTAAGTACCAGGCTCAGCGTATCTCGTTCATGCTCACGCTATAATAATTTGTTCAGCGCCTTCAAAAACACATACACGCCACAAGGAGAACACGAAACAAACCTCGTGGCTTTGACTTTGCGCTTATGATTGTGAATCTGAGGTTGGAACGCCTTCTTTGAATTAGATTTTCGATGTTTAAGCAACTAGGGTCGACCGACGGCTTAAAACCGCTTGAAATCATAGAGAACAAATAGAAGAGCTTTTTTTTTTTTTTTTTTTTTCAGCTCAGCAAGCATTCTTGCATTTTTTGTTTTGTTTTTTGTTTGTTTTTAAATTATTAATGTATTTCTTTTTCACAGGTGGATTTTCTGGGGGTGGCCAGGCCCCCCGCCCCCTTCCCTCGTGGCCTCATT
This sequence comes from Trialeurodes vaporariorum, assembly GCA_011764245.1. Classification (NCBI taxonomy): domain Eukaryota; kingdom Metazoa; phylum Arthropoda; class Insecta; order Hemiptera; family Aleyrodidae; genus Trialeurodes; species Trialeurodes vaporariorum. The sequence goes on from VMOF01000220.1 coordinate 48,485,940, forward strand.
GCACTATGGTCCCGCGAGATTATCAACAAGTGGCAAAAAACAGAAAGTAAATTTCTCTGTGATTCATTATTTATAAACTTTCAATACCAATTTTAATTGCAGAGGATAATGTAAACAAGTAAGTGATTAAAACCTATAGAAATGTCACTAGAAAGTTTAACATTTAGCTTAAAAAGTCTGAAAACATGATTTTCGATTACTTTTTTCCAGTGATTTTTGGGCTTTTTTTCGATGTCAGACCACAGTGCAATCATACCTACGCCCATGAGCATATAACGGTTTATCATCCAATATTGTCGGCTTAAATCAGGCAACCAGGGAAAAAGTGTGCTTAAATGTGTGAGTGCTGATAGAAGTATCAATTACGGTATTATTACAGCAGCAGCTCTCGATGGACTCGCGGACACGTGCCTTTTTTCTCTCTTATTTATGCGCTGGAGTGCCCAGGGAATTATGAAATAATATCGCCTCGTAAATCTGCTTTTGTTTTCTGTCTTTCATATACGCCTGCCTTTAGATGTGGCCAAGCATAGAAAGTATGGTACTGACTTTCGTTTTCGGTGTCTTTCGTGCTTCTCCAAGCTTTAATAAGTAATTCAAGACCTCTAACTTTGGAATGATGTAACTCTCAGAGGTAATCCGCTAAACTGCTCGAGCAGAGCACTTTGAGAATATACACATAAGAAAGGATTAAATCGATAAAAATAAGAGTGAGAATTAAAGTGCATCTGAGGCTACGGATGTGTAAATCATGACACCTCCATTTTCACATATTTTCATGGTTTATCTTCAGTATGGAGGCGATTCTAAATCAAAAATCAAATGAGATCACAGAATACTATACTTATAAAATCAGAGTAAAAACTCCCGCAAGAGCCTACGGAAACATTTTTTTCGGTCTCTTTCGGTGACTGTTCAAGATGGCGCACATATCTCTGTCCAAGCCTTTCGCATAGTTTTGAATGGTGATAGTTTGGAACTCCTCAATATGGCTGACCTGAAAAGTGAAAATGGTGCTTTAAAATTAATGGAAGTTTTCATTCTGATGACTGCATAGTATTTTGTGATGAGGTGAAAATTTTACTAGACATCAACATAAGCTACATTATTAGAATCCATTATGACTAATTATATTAGATATCATACAGCAGAATGTAGCAGTACATAGATTACAATAATGATGTATAACTTATAATTTAATTTTTCCAAACCACCTATAGATTGTCAACGCAGTTTTTGTCGCAACCTCTGCGGTGGCTTATAAAATGCTATTTATATCGATCCCACATTATCACCTGAATATAAATGTGAGTAAAAAATAACCACAGAAAAATTTATTGTCATTGTGCAATTGTCATTTTTCCCCTCTAATCACCACGAAGGTGTAATTTTCAAATCAAATTTTATAATTCCTCTCCATTTTTTTATCACTGAAGATGATTAGCATTGGCTGCCGAAACGTCCGATTGATTAAAAGTATCATATTTTCTGCCGTGTACCCGTGCTGTTCCTGTTGTTATTTTTAAATATGCTTTCTGCTGCCTTTGTTCTCATTTGTCATTGCAAATTTATATATTGTATATAGGAGGAAAAATCGACTCTGCGTGGATGCAATTGATCCCCCAACAAATCGATACTTTATCATAGCTTCAAATAGAAGAAGAACGACAGTAAATTGAGGACATTTCCAGTGGAAGGGTCCATGGAACGACGCGGGGATGCCTTCCAGAGAATGAAGCTGTTGCAAACTTTTGCTACAGGCTTATTAATAGTTGAATATGGAGTAATACCCTGTAAAAATAACAATTAGCGCACTAAAAAATCACGAAATCCACTCCTAAACTCACAAAATACTTTTAAATGCAAGACCGTAATGGCGGCCGAGGCCACGGTTTTCTTATGGCAATTGTATGCTTCTTCTTCTTCTTGTGTGGTGTTACGAGAACATCTCGTGTAGATAGCGCTGATTGAAGATAGGGAACCCCAATGAAAACCGCGGCCCCGGCCGCCATTACGGTCTCGCGTTTAAAAGCATTTTGTGAGTTTAGAAGTGGATTTCGTGAGTTTTTAGTGCGCTAATCGTCATTTTTACTGAGTATTACCCCATTATCAGCTATTAATAAGCCTGTAGCAAAAGTTTGCAACAGCTCCATTCTTTATTTTGGTCATAAATGAACGTTTTTAGTTATAGAGCACACCGGTTGTTATATAGGCCCCTCTTCCGGAAACGTCCTCAATTATTCTCGAGGCAGCCGGAGAAAAGTGCATCCGGTCCATTCCTTCAAGATAGCGGTATAGCGCCATATGTAGAGGCTCCCAAAGTCTAACCTTGACACCGATCACTTGACCACTGTCCCCTGTCCTAGCTGCCTATCCTTCTCGATGGTATACATATACATTATACACTCTGCGCAGGAATGTTGTGCGAAAATTCCGTCTCCAAGGAAAAACGTGAGAACGAGTGAATAAATATTCAATCCCTTCCTTATTTACCATTTGACTTCACAAAGGCCCAAAGTTCGCGTGAGCGTCACTTCACGTCACACGTGCAGTGACACGTACGTCACGTGGATGCCAGATCGAGGAAACAATTTTTTTAGGACACCTCAGAGAGAGGGAGAGGGAGAGAGAGAGAGAGAGAGAAAGAGAGAGAGAGAGCTAGGGAGGGCGAGAGAGAGAGAAAGAGAAAGAGAGAGAGAGAGAGAGAGAGAGAGGGAGAGGGAGAGAGAGAGAGAGAGAGAGAGAGAGAGAGAGAGAGAGAGAGAGAGAGAAAGAGAGAGCTAGGGAGGGACAGAGAGAGAGAAAGAGAGAGAGAGAGAGAGAGAGAGAGGGAGAGGGAGAGGGAGAGGGAGAGAGAGAGAGAAAGAGAGAGAGAGAGAAAGAGAGAGAGAGAGAGAGCTAGGGAGGGAGAGAGTAAGAGGGGGACAAAGAGATGCAGACTGGACTTTCGTTGGACGTTTGACGTTTGACGTCGCTACCGGTCAACGCGCCACCGCCGTCCAATTACCTCCAGAGCAAACGTGTGAAGAATGCAATTGTCGCGCACATCTGATACGCAGGCCTTCAAAACTCACGGTATGCTCGTCGCTCGAGACGAGCCTAAACGTGGCATTGAAGTTTTCTCATATCGAGCAAACCTCAAGTTGACGGGCTTTTATCTCAGTCAGATAAATATACCGCCTTGCGATTGAAAACATCGGGCGCGGAAGAAAGTAAGAGGGTCGACTCGCGATGTTGACGGGGGAAAGGAATAAGGTAAAAGGGAGGAGGACAAGAAATATAGGGTATGGAGATAAGAAGTAGGGGAAAGTAGGGAACTTGGTGGATCGTGGATTAGGGGGGGGGGGGCGTTGACGACGACACAAGGCGACATCGGAGAGAATTTTTGTAGAACATCTCAGGACAGGACTGCAGGCTGGCAAAACGGCATCGCAGTCAGCTATAAGGCCATGCCGTAGACATTATACTCACAGGGTGCCTAAAAAAAAAGACGATAAAAGTCACAAGAACAAATAAAAAAAGAGTTCCTGTATGTAGAGCGTTAAGGCAATAGCGAAACCAGTGGCCAGATCCAGTGGCGGATCCAGAAAATTTTTCTGGGGGGGGGGGGCACGCCTGTGAAATTTTGAAATTTGAAGCGTTGGTGGAAGCAATTTCGGGTTATTTTCTATAGAAAAAAGGCAAAATTTGAGGCTTCTGGGGGCGCGTGCCCCCCCCCCCCCCCCCGTGGATCCGCCACTGGGCCGCCACCATTAGACTCGTCGTAATTCTCACAGAAGTAGAGACAACAGAGACCACGCATTAGCCGCTCGCGCGGCGGACGATTTTATTTTCGGATACCCAACAAAATAACATGGGGAACAATATCCAACGGCTCCTATGTGGATTGTTGACCAACGACAAAAACAATGATGCTTCGTTCTAATTGGCTACTCATATATCAATATCTTTGCTCAACAGTCCACATAGGAGCCGTTGGACGTTGCTTTATTGCGACCCCCGAAAAAAAAAGTTGCCACTATGGGCGAGATAGGTAAAGTGCGTAGTCTCTGTTATCTCTGCACTGCAATTTACCCACGGTATGGCAATCCAAAACACGTCGAAAGAGCTCCACTCAAGAGCTGCTTAAAGTCCCTTTAGATGAAAGAGTCAAGAGACGTGAACGGAAGTGAACAAAAAGAAGGGGTCTGAGAAGCCTGGAGGGCGTGCCTCTTGCTTACATTTTCATCCAACGATCTTTCCCGCCAAAGATTACTGATACATGTATACGAGTATAAGTAATATTTGTTGGGTCAACCTAATCTTCAATTCCCGTTTGGCTTCACTACCTCTGTTATAATCTACAGTAGAGTAATGCGTGCATTTGATGCTGTCTTGAATATACTTTTAACACTTTCATCAGTTGAAACCAAAAATGCCGAAAGTTTCCTCAAAGCTGAGAAAACTGTAACAAAGCGGGGGAGATGGTTCTATGAAAATGTAAACAAGAGGCGTTTCACAGACCACTATTTCTTCTTCGGTTTTCAGCAACCAATCAGAGATGGAGCCTCGTATGGCGAGACTCTTTCAGATAAAATATATTATACTATATAGATATACGCAAATGTGGCATACTTAGGGCGGGGAAAATGGGCCTGGGTTGGGGTACTAGCGAAGACAAAGATATCGGACCAGGGTATGCAATACGTAACACAGAATATAACATTCGACACATGTATTTCGTGTGTTGTGTATTGCATACTCTGGCCCGGTATCTTTGGCCCTGCTAGTGCATAATGCGCCTGCAAAAATGAGAGAATACCACCTGTTCGCCCAATGACAAAATGTAAATGTATATCTATATACAGGATGATCCAAAAGTCCGGCGACCCCCTAAACCCTTGTATTTTTTGAGATAAAAAAAAACGAAACTTGAGGGATGTTCATAACTTAAAGGAAACTATCTTTTGAGGGCGTTAACATTTTTGGGGCACCCCCCAAGAGGAGGTGAGGACCCCCAACTCAAAATTTTCAAATGGCAACCACCATTTTGTGATACATCCATCGAAAGGGCGTGAAAAACTGAACTTTTCGGCGCACATCATCGTTCGATATCGTTTTTTGTTTTCGATGTATCGAAGGTCAAAGTTCGATTTGAACCCATTTTCAGAAAATCTACTCTTATTTTCGGAACTTTAGCTTAACCAGAGCGTTTACACTTCATTTTTACGTTCATTTTAGAGCTACATACTATCGACGAATTAAAGATTGTCGCGAGATTTTCACGAGCTAAGTTTCGCTTTTAAGGTTCTGGTTCGGCCACTCTTCATACTCCTCACACCTTACAGGTGAGAGGCCAGTGCGGGTGGGGCGGGAAAGCCGTAACAGATCAGTCCCTCTCTCACACCCATAATTGAAAATGTGTGAAAATTTTGCGACAATCTTTAATTCGTCGGTAGTACCACTTGCCTGAGCAAAAACTTATGCGTTGTGATTGGTTCCTTTCGAGACGCACTGTAACGGCTAAAACGAGGCAAAACGAGACGTCTGCGCAATGGGCATAGAAGGGTGTAAAGAGCCTTGTCATGACACATCGTGGCGCGCGAAGTCGGACGAGTGAGGACGCGACGCGATCCGAGAGCCAAGCCGAGGCAAGCCAAGAGCCGCCGAGGGAGACGAAGACACCGCGCGTAAACGTGGGATATATTGTGTGCCCAACGACGCGCCTTTTACAGATGGGACACGAAGACCGTGGCGTGGAGGAGGAGGAGGAGAGTGTCCGGCTGAAAAACGCGGCACGGCGCGCGATAGGCAATGTGCGTGACATGATTGTCGGATTGTGTTTAAATATTGATCAAATTTACATGGATTTAAAACCAACGGGGTATAGTGATATTATAGAGAGGCTGATGCATGCTATAAGTCCTATCTGAAAGTGTGACAGCATGGACGATCTGAATTTAGTTTTCTTGCTTCATCTTTTTCAAGCTTAAATCAAAAACTGTAATTAATCCAGTGGAAATTGTTTCAACGAAAATGCATGTGTTTTTAAGAGTGGCTGTCTATGGACACAGACTTTTGATCCAACTATAACTATCCAAGTGAGAAACTTTTGCTTGTTTCTGTTATGTTTCAGTTCCTTTATCGTGCAAATCCCTCCACAAGAAACGGTTTTATCGATTTCAGTGTTATAGCCATCACTTTCAAACACTTGCACTTTCGTGTAATCCTCTCACGGGGAGTGGGTGGTGCACATGTAATTTTATGTAACGTGAGAATCAAAGGATTAAATAGACATTTTGCAAAAAATTGTATGACCCATCAAAGTTCTTAGAAAACTGTCCTGCTTTTGAACGATCTAAAAAAATCTAAAAAAAAAGTAAAATCCCAAAATGCGTGCATGAAAGGGTTAAAACAAATTTTATGTGGATTTTTCACAATTTTTTTTTTTTTTTAGGTTAAAAAAAATGAGGTAAGTGGACGGAGCCCGCGTAAAATGGCCATAAGAGATTTTCATCATGTCTGCCTTCTTTGAAGTTTGAAAATTACGTTTCATAAATTCTCTCTATTGCTATAGATTTTTGGATTTAACCGGATTATTTGATGCTAAAAATAAAAAAAAAAAACTAAAATCCCAAAATGCTTGCATGAAAGGGTTAAAACCAATTTTATGTGGATTTTTCACATTTTTTTTTTTTAAGTTGAAAAAATGAGGCAAATGTACGGAGCCCGCGTAAAATGGCCATAAGAGATTTTCATCATGGCTACCTTCTTTGAAGTTTGAAAATTACGTTTCATAAATTCTCTCTATACTATTGCTATAGATTTTTGGATTTAACCGGATTATTTGATGCTAAAAAAAAAAAAAAAAAAAAAAAAAAAAAAAAAAAAAAAAAAAAAGTAAAATCCCAAAATGCGTGCATGAAAGGGTTAAAACCAATTTTATGTGGATTTTTCACAAGTTTTTTTTGTTTGGGTTAAAAAAATGAGGAAAAATGGACGGAGCCCGCGTAAAATGGCCATAAGAGTTTTCATCATGGCTGCCTTCTTTGAAGTTTGAAAATTACGTATCATAAATTCTCTCTATTGCTATAGATTTTTGGATTTAACCGGATTATTTGATGCTTTCCCGAAATCCGACAACCGCCGAAGTCCCGTCCGATCGTCGCGCGAGAGAGCGGACCCTGGCGGCCGCGATTGGCCGGTGACAAAATCGAGGAGATTGGTATCGGCGGTAACATCTTTACACATTGTTAGCGGGCCTAGTTATCAAACGGACATAATAAGAAATGTAAATGACGCAAAAAGGGCCTCGTGCCCGCGCGCAAAAAAGGAATCCGCGCAGCTCTTCGCTCTTCTCGCGCTCGTCCCGACAGCAAACAGTGGTACGATCCTCGGGAACGTCGCGTCGCACATCAAAAATCGATCGCAGACAAAGGCGGATCCAGAAATCTGGCAACTGTGTACTGTCCCCATTTGAATGCATGAGAAACAATCGATTAGTAGAAGTTTCATTGCCAACTCAAGAATTGATTGTTTCTCATACGTTTGAATGGGATGAGTTCATGGGTACCAAATTGATGGATCCGCCTATGGCCACAGACGAAACAGGGCCATGGCCCCCTCTTGAATCGATTGTTTCTCATACGTTTAAATGGGATGAATTCATGGTTGCCAAATGGGGCTCTTGCAAACTTTTGCTTCAGGAGATTGAAGAGTTGGTCCTGCATAAAAACATTTAAATATGACGATGAGTGCACTAGAAAATCACGAAATTCACTCTCAGAATCGGGCTTAATGGCGGAGAGACGCAGGTATCATGGGAGATTCCTATCTAAATTGAGCCATATCTCTATGTTTCCGTAGAGAAAGTGACATCATAGATAGGAATCTCCTATGATACTTGCTTTGAGCCGCCATTACAAACTTGCCGTTATAGCAGTTATGTGAGTTTAATACTAAATTTCAGACTTTCTCGTTGTGATTTTCGTGATTTTTGCTGGTTTCTACGTCATAATGGACTTCATTTGCTCACAGCAAAAGTTTGCAAGAGCCCCTTTGCTGGATCTACTTATATGGCTACAGACGAAATATGTGCGTATGGCCTCGGGAGAAACTGTTTTGTATTGGCTCGTCTAGCAACTGCCATTTTACCTAGTTTAATGTGATCACCAGACCAAAATTCTCTGTGCGTGCAGAAAAGGGAATTGGGAAGTTTTTTTAGATTCTGAGATGGGCAGTGGCGTCGCGTCGCGTCGCGTGGAATCTGGCCACGCTGAATTTCGTTAATTTAAACTCATATAAAATATCGATTCAATTACTGTGCACTCCCAAGAGTTTGACCTTTTTCGCGGGTTTAAATTGAACAAAATACAGTGTTGCCAAATTTCACGCGACGCCACTTGGAGATGGGGTTAGTTAGGATGAAGGTCCAGTCCCCTTAGTAAAACTCAGCCGGATGCAAAGGGGAAAACTTGGTGTCTCTAAAATTTACAGTGAGAAGACACTTCAAGCACAATATAGATACCGAACTTTTTTAGGTAGGAGAACCAAATAGCTTTAGGCAGATTACCCAAAGAGTTTGGTTCTTTTGCCTAAAGAGTGCTCGGTATCGATAAATTAATCGCTAACTTTGGTCAGTGTGCCTAAAAATTCTTCTCAGTGTATAGCTGAAATTTTAATTAGCTCTAGTTCGAAAGTCTTCAAGGATGCAAACAGTGGTGAATCTGGATGGGAATCCGGTTTTCCTCCATTAGCCTCAAAAATATTTGCCCAACTTTGCTGCGTTGACGATTTGAGGCAACCCGCATACCACGAGGAAAAAAGACACTATTTTATCATATTACTGATATTGTTTTCAATGTACGTAAACTAACCCTCTTTGCAACAGATACGCATTTAATGTGGATACTTTGAACTACTGTGAGTGGCTGGTTGCGTCGTCTCGTCTCCTCGTCCCTTATCTCAATCTCTTGTCGCTACCTCTATACCTACTCGCACTCTCCTTGACCATTCTCTTGTTCCGACCGCGCTCTGTTCTTTAAAACCATTTTGTTTTCTATCGTCCATTTTGACCATATATATTTCAAAACAAAAAAAAAAAGAGGAAGGAGCAAAAAAACGGAGGAACAGCAGAAAACAAATCGGTGCAATGCCGCGATTTAGATGCTTCAAAAGCGATAGCTTTCTTTCAGACTTGGAGCATCAGAGCCTTTTGAGATGGAAATAAAAAATAAAACAAAACTGGTTGTTATGGTTAAAACCAGCCCAATCATGTCATTTCGTCTATGAGCAGAGGGTTGTAAGTCCAATTTTTACAGAAAATTTAGTGTTTGAAGCAAGTCTACCTGCGGCCGCATTGGCAAATCCAACCCACGCAAACGGGGGGGGGGCATTGGGATTTCAGCCTTCTGGTGACCCCCTCCCTCTTTCTTTTTTTCTCTTTCTTTCCCCCTTCCTCCCCCCCCATTTTCCCCTTTTGTTACCTGAATGGCGGAGGCGATTGCCTTCACCCCCCCCCATATCTGTTCTTTTCTAACACACGCCTTCTAACTGAAGAGGCGAGAGAGAAGAATAGGTTTCTGGTTTCGCTAATGGTGAGTAGATAAATAGTCCTACTCCCCGGTACTTGTTGTTGCCTAATCTACCAGTTGAAGGAGCTCATAACGATTCGATTATTTACTTTTTGTCAAATGTGTTTTACACATTTGAACCTCGCGCTAAAAAAACCAAAAAACCAAAAAAACCAAAAACCAAAAACCAAAAAAAAAAAACAAAAAAACAGTTGAATGTGCAGCAAAAACCCGCGAAATTCTAAAATTCGCCCTTTTGCCATAGACTTAAATGTTCTCAATGTAACGTTGAAAGATTGCCTGCTATACGCCACTATGATAGCAAACGTATATAAGAAAAGCGAATTATTTGCCAAGAATTTGCTGTAAAATCAAAAACTTGTTTATGTTGGCTCTCAAGGGAATTGGCGTTCTGATTTTATTACTATGTTCTTCAAGTGCTCCATCTCAAACTTCCTATGGCCGCACTTATTTTGCATGCTGTATGTAACATCGAGAGTGGATTCGTTATTTTCAAATCATTAGACAAAAATTTTAAGCATAAATTAAACTTGATTGAAAATAGAAACTTTTCCTGGAACGCCACCCTAAAGAAGTCCACTTGGAAGCTGCAATAACAAGCTCTATATCTCGTCCTTCCACTCCGCCTTTTTTCGCTTTTACTTTATATCAATGGGTCATGCTTTTAGCGAAGGAACATAAAGAAGTAAGCTTGAAAGTTTGATGAATCAATATTCCGAGCATATTCAATATCGAGAAGTTTTACGAGCATGCATTCTTTTCACTGGTTAAACCTTAACCTCGCATGCGGTGCAAATGGAATGCATCGCGCGCGCTTAACGAGCCGAGGAAAAACAAAAATAGAGGGATGAATGATAGCGTAAAATACATAGGGATAGAGAAAAGGAGAAAGAGGGAGAAAGACGGAGAAAGAGGAAGAAATAGAGAGAGAGTGAGAGACAGTGCTGCCAATCTACGTGGAACAGAGGGAGAAAGACAAAAAAAAAAAAAAAAAAAACCGAGGGAAAAGAAAAAGAAAACGCAAGAGGAAATTATTCATACGAACAGGATGTGGTTTGTCTACTCAGCAACTGTTTGACTTATATTAGTGATAAATAACGCTCTGTGATTGGCTTGCTCTGGCTACGCACGTACCTTCGACTGTAGTGGTGATTGCGTTATGTGTAGTAGAAAAACCAATTACAGATTAGAGCTTAAGTACTGAGCAAAAATAATGATTTTAACTGTTGCAAATGGCGAATGGTAAATAAGAAACTGAAATATATTCTATAAACAAGTATTTACGTGCTTCCAACATAATATAAAGACAGCAACGTAATTACCTATTCCATTTAAGTGTTTATCTCTTTCTCAATGTGTTCTTTCTCCCTCTTAGGTTCTCTCTTTTCTCCTCGCTCTCCCCTTATTCTCTCTCTCTCTCTCTCTCTCTCTCTCTCTCTCTCTCTCTCTCTCTCTCTCTCTCTCTCTCTCTCTCTCTCTCTTTCTTGTTCCTTTCAACTGCGCCCCCTGCGCGCCTCTCCAACATTCAATATGGTTCGACAATTTTACAAAACCACAGAAATTGCAATACTGCGTCTTTTATACGCACGCGCACACTATAGCGCAGTTTAAGTCACCATGTTGCACTTGGCGTAGGAATTCATTGTTAATGACCGGCTCTTACTCGGTCATTTTGCCTGATCTCCCCTGCCCCCCTCCTCCACCTAACCTTGCTAGCGTATTGTAAGCTCTCAATTTTCGCTCGTAGAATTGGGCTAAGATTGAAGGGTGTTCGTCTGTTTCTCTCGCACCGCCCCTTCATTTCTCTTTATTCTTCTCTCCCATTTCCTCCCACCCGCTCAATGTTATTCTCCTTTACATAGCAAACATTGTTGAGACTCTTTGAGTTTCCAGTTCGGTTGCCTATTTCAAATCTTGATTAGGTTGCATCGAGAGGGTTCAAGCTGAGCGATATTTCGAATCATGCTCACAATGGGTCTGTTGCAAACTTTTGCTACAACGACTAAGATTGTATAATCTATTGTAAAATTGCCTGAAAAGTCCATTAGTGGCATCAGAAAGTCATAAAATGCAATAATAACTCACAAGAGGCGTATAATGAAATCCAAGATGGCGGAGAAATATCGAGCAATTTGTATGCATGCACCTTTAACATCCAAGGATTGCCAACGTTGACAGCTTCACAGCTTCAGAGGTTATGTGTTTATTTACGTTGTGATTGGGTGTGATCGATATTGTAAGGTTGGCTATCCTTGAATGTTCGTGGTGCATGCATACAGGTTGCTCGATATTTTACCGTCATCTTGGATTTCATTAAACGTCTCTTGTGAGTTTATTATCGCATTTCATGACTTTCTGATGCCACCAATAGACTTTTCACGCGATTGTACGTGAAATTGAACACTCTATAGCGCTGTAGCAAAAGTTTGCAACAGACCCATTGCTTTTCGTCGCTGTTGGAAAAAAATCCTTCGACAATGACTGAATAAACAAATGTTTGGCGTCAGAACTCAAAACCCAAAGGTAGCTCTCACTGTATCAAACATGAACAAAAAAAAAAAAAACAAAAAAAATTAAATCTCGAACGCCATTTTTGAAAAAATTGCTCACCCAATTTTCTGAATAAAAACTTGTTTTTGACTTTGTTTGGATTATTCTAAACATCGTTGAAGGCAGAACAGTTACTACACTTCCAAAGTCCAACAATAATAGGTCTGTCTTTGAGCGGTGTTATTTTTGAGATTTTTTTCTATTTTCGGAAGGAGACAATGTGAATCACACGAGGTTTGAATGAGATCGGAATTTGGAAAGCCATTGCGCCATCAAGGGCTCGTGATTGTGGAATGGAGTAGTTGCGTAGCGTGCAATTTGGCAACTTTGTATTTCGTCTATTCAAACCCATATAAAGGGTCGAATTCGAGGGTGTTCACCGATTAACTAATTGTTCGATAATTTTAATGGATTTAAATGGAGAAACTACAACGTTGTCAAGTTGCACGCTACGCCGCGTCACTGGAATGGAGAGCAAATATTGCATAGCTACCGCTCTGATCGGCGAAGTCGCTGCTGATCGGGTCATACAGCCGTATAGCCAGGATAGGTATTGTCATCCTCTCTCTTTGCCCATTAGAACGCATGTGTTAGAAAAAGATGGATATAGGGGATGTCACGTGACTTCAGCCCCTGTGTCTGTCCTTTTCTAACACATGCGGTCAAACGGGCGAGAGAGAGAGAGAGAAAGAGAGAGAGAGAGAGGGAGAGAGAGAGAGAGAGAGAGAGAGAAAAGAAAAATTACTGGCTACCGCTATGGACCTGGTGCAGTTTATGGACCTTGGGTTACTTCGTTCATACTTTTCAACTGTGTTCTTCAGCACGGGCAACACGCAACTTTCCACACCTAGACGGGTACGATGCTCTAAGGCTCGTAAAAAAAAAAAAACCATACGAGTTGAATGTAATTTTATTTCAGCCGCTTATGAAATAGAGCAGGTGTAAAAACAAACATTTGGTAATCCTACGTGTAATTCAAAACCAGGGGCAATTTCGGTACCGATACTATTTGATGTTTATTATGGATAAAATCGGTCTGCGAACATGGAGAATGCAGGAAACCTGAGCCAACGTCACGCAACAAAGAACAAACACGTGAACAAACACATTAACAAGGTCCTGCGCCTTTAAAAATGACCGCTACCATCCGAGTTGTTCCATCCGTGGAAACTATGACGATGGTTTCTCTAAAAACTTACGAAATCCACTCCTACTCTCATAAAATGCTTTTAAACGCCCAATCGTAATGGCGGTGTTGGGCACTAATAATTGGAGATTACCTTCTAATAATACTGCAACTGCATCAACAAGTGGCCGATGTAAGAGACGATTTTCCTTTCGCACTGGTGTCAACAGGTGTCACGGTACCATTTTTCAGCTGCTACTCTATACTATGTTGACTTTTCACTCCGTGAATCTTCCTTCACACCGTCAGAATTAAGATAGGAATCTCCCATTATGAGTGCCAAAAGCTGATATTACGATCTCGCTTTTAAAAGCTTTTTATGAATTAAGGAGCGGGTTTCGTAATTTTTTAATGCTACCTTCTTTATTGTTCGGCAACGTTATATTGATTTCATTTAAACCCATACATGAAAGGTCGAATGCGAAAGTGTGCACCGAACACCCGATAGTTCGGGAGGTTGTAAATTCCGCCGATTTTACTTTTTCGGATTGTAAATTGCGCCGATTTTGCATTCACCGAAAGTGTAAATTGCGCCGATTTTCAATCTAATGGGAGTGTGAATTCCGCCGACGAATGTTTTTAGGATGACAGTATTTTCAAGTAGTTTAAAATATAAATTTATTTACATGAATGATGAATGATCGCTGGCTCAAAAGCTCCAATGTAAAAAATCCATGACGAAATTTTTCTTCCATCTATGTTGGAGATATTTGAGAGGAGAGCGAATAAAATAATCAGGGTGTAAATAGCCCTACGTCGTAAACAATAGAAAAGAAAGTTCACTTATTTGCCTTTTTTTCTTTCAAACGGCTAAACCGATAAGACACTTTCTTTTAAAAAATTTAAAACGATTTTTGTCATCTTTGAATTTAGTGATTGCTTTTTCTAAATGAGCTTTCTGTTCAGAAACTTCTGAGCGAAGCTTAGCTGGGGAACCGACACATACACTTCTAATTGATACCTAGTTCACTGATGCTTTCGCAGATTCCACAAACAAGCTTTTACAGATAACACCTCAATCTTATACTTACGTTCGGAGTATCAAATATTACTGCCGTTCCAAAAACATTTTCCGCCTCCCTCATCGGCGGAATTCACACTCTCCTTAGATTGGAAATCGGCGTAATTTACACTTTCGGCGGATGAAAAATCGGCGGAATTTACTAGCGCCTGATAGTTCGATATTTCTTCATGGGTCTAAATGGACGGAATGCAACGTTGCCAAATTGCTCGCTACGCCACTGGTTTTGAGTGCGCGAGTATGCGAAACTTGCGAGAAAGTTCATCCGCTTTGACCGTTTGTTTGCGTGCGTGATGAATGTTGCTTCGGGCGGGCTTTTACAACAACGAACGTAACGTATCGTGGTTGTTCGAGGATCAACCCCTCCCCCTTCATCCCACTATCCCCCCATCCCCCCATCCCCCAGCCCTTAAAACTACCTTACCCCCTTCAACCATTTACCCCGGGCTCAAGAGAACCCGATCATAACGTTATTTAAATTTTTACTGGCTATTAATTACACTGTTTATGATCCTCCGTGCATCGATCGGTCCCCCCCCCATCCCCCCAACAAGACTCAACCCTTCATCTGCACGCGGAGGATATGGGTCCAAATCTCCACCGCGGTTGTTGCTCCTTCGTCCTCGGTTATGGGTCGCGGGTCGGTTGTCAGACCGATGGAAATAAAATGCGCATACTTTCAATTGACTTTAATAGAAAAGAGAGGCATAGATTTTTCCTCCCAGCCGGCCGGCAATTCTAAATCGTGCCTCTAAAACGATACAGTCTCTCTCGCCTGCCTCATCTTGCGTGACATTTTCCCCCCGACGCGCGACGCGATAAGTTCGATTCGTGTCCCATTTTGGATTTTACGACTTTTCGGCGGCAGTTGCACAGATATATATACTTACCTGCGTATAGGTAGCCCCAGTGGTCCATTGGTCGCGGGGCGGAATTGTGATGTGGGTCGCCTATTCCATCTCGCACCTATATATAGAGTACCCTCCACTTTCCAATTAGGTTTTTTTCGCCCCCCCCCCTCCCCTCTCCCTATCATCACTACACCTTCTTCTTCCTAAGGTTTCTTCGTCACACCGCAGCTTTGTATCACCTACGACATAAGAATACTTACCCCATCCATGCTTCTTCTTTCTCGTTTTTATAGTTATCCCATAGCCTATATATAGTCACTATCACCTGCTCGAATAGGGTTTTTTACGTATTATTGTTGTTGTTCGGTACGGTGAGCTGTGGTTCTAGTAGCATCCGCAGCTTATGAATAAGAAGGGGGTTGGGTGAGGAAGAGGGGGGGGGGTTCTGGCGCGAGGGCGCGGGCGGCCTAACCAAAGCGATGTTTGAACTAATACGATTTAATATTTACAGGTGTTTACATGTGTTAGTAGTGAATATTAAATTGGATTCGGAGGAGATAATCGACTCCTAAATGGCTTCGCAGTGCCCGTCACCTGATGGGTCGATGGTCGCAATGGCCGGTGATGGTTGATGAGAAGAGTTTTTTTTTTATTTTTTTTTATTTTTTTTATTTACTTTTTTAGTTTCTTGCGTGCGTGACTCACGGTATAATGCGCTATCTCGCGGTAGCTTCGGGCAGCCCTTGACAAGCTGATTTGGAAGCTGTGTTTTTCTGAGACGCCTGTGCTCTATATATCATCCATACACGGAAAAAAAACTTCGGTGAAAATAACCATACGGATACCTGATTTTAGCACCTGCTAGATGTTATGGTAAACTTGGCCAGAAGTATACTATGTTTTGACTAGGTACTAGTTGATGTTACCTGATTGCATGCCAAATTTACTCAAAGTATCGATAAATGTGCCATACTTCTGGTCAAGTTTACCATAACATCTAGCAGGTGCCTAAATCAGGTATCCGTATGGTTATTTTCACTAATCTTTTTTTCCGTGTACCCTCTGTCGAGCACCGTGCACAGGTGCCACAGACCTAGGTAGCCCTTAGATAAGTAACAAATAATATAACCAAAAAAGTCTGTCAACCTATCAATATCGAAAAGTCTTACGGTAAGAAATAAAACATGTCAAACCCCCTAAACGTGAATCATTAATCATTAAAATAGTAAAGTATCAGTTAAGTCATTGTTGTGCATTAAGTGCTCAACAACCTCCACTTTTTCAGCTGGAAAATCGGTTATAATTTATCGATCCTGCATGCCTATAGGTCATAGGACCATTTCGTCCAAAGAGATCTCGAACTTTGCATAGAGCGTTCTGAATGGGGGGAGGGGGGCACTGTGTGGTAACGATGGCAAAACCTTTGGTTTAAAAATGGTCTAGCACAAGACTTTAGTTGAGAAAGCGAAATCTTTCGTTGCGACGGCTGGCTATTTGTTTAAAGGCATATCATGGAAGTGGTTTCTAGTGGTGTAATTGCTTTTTAGAATCTGAAATCGAAAATTGTAAGTTATACAATCAGCTGAATTGGGTTGAAAATTAATTTGTTTGCACCTAATTAAACTGTCTATGAACGCATCAGAAATAAATTTTGGAAGGATATATATTTTTTTTTTCTCATTATATTTAATATTTTTTCATTTGTTTATTCTTCTTTCAGTCCTCCCTTTTTTTGATAAATTGCGGAGTAAAATAAGGAAAAAAACAACACACAACGACACGTTATCGGCCGCCCGTACGAAAAAAACCCGAATGTACTTTAAAATCAATTATATATTCAATAAACGTAATAAAATAACACAAAAACAAAGTCCAACATAATAAATTAATCATAAAAACAAAGAAAAATTTATTCATCGTAAAACCAACACACCAGAGTAAAATTACAACAAAGTTGGCAACATAAAACGCAAAATATTACCTCACCGCACTCCACTTACCCCCCAAAAGTGTTGAGACCGTCGATAAGATGGAATTATAAAAAAACTAAAGCACTAAAATGAATCCAACTATTTTTGCTGAAAACTTTAGAAGGTACGATCTCATAATTGTACCATTACAATCCTCAAAACGCAACAGACACGACAGCAAAAAAAACAAAAATCAGAAACAGCCGATTTTCAATTTTAGGCCACACAGCATAGGAATACACGTAGAAAGCATAGGCTGCCCTATACATTGTATACATAGGATTAGATTTAAGCAGCAAAACGATGGGAATAGGCGTGCCATGTTCCATGGGCACGCTTAAAAACTAAAATTTTCTGTAGATTTGTTCTGGTAAACATTAGTGTTTTAATCAAGCTAATCTAGCCCGGCGAAATATTAGGTTTAAAATGTTTTACTGATTCAAGTTTCATCGAAAAAAATCGCCACCTTGAGAGCTATCTTTAGTTAAAACAATAGACTGTTCGGGTGGTCTGACATATACCCTGACTTTTTCAAAGCCTATTTTTTAATGTTGACTAATAAGGAATAGCACGGGGTATGGAAAACAAACTTAATGCTTGCTTTTTATTTCCGACGAGCGCAGAATGACAAAACGGAGCGTCATAAAACGTCTAATTCGAATTATTCACCGCCAGACATTTAATCGTATGCATTAATGACTAGAATAATAAATAATTAGATAAAATGTCATTAAAATGTATGCATGGTGGCTGAAGGGTAGAGAGAGAGATAAAAGGAGAATTTCCGGCGACATTCTCAGTAAAAATCCGCGTGTGTGTACCTACAACAACACATTTTCACTTCATCTCACTCGTTCTAACGGATGATTCAGAGACAGTAAAAACCATTGTTAGTAATTATTAGGAGGATATAAGCGTCGGTTCTATTCCAGGTGATTAAACGTGATTAGGACTCTTTGGTATTCGTGGTATTGGTATTGGTCGCACGGCGATTGACGCAATGAGTCATACAGGCCTCCACATTTAGTCCATTAGTTGGTTATTCTGTGGTTTCGTTGCTCAGAGTTTCTTTCCGTACCTGTTTGCATTCGAGGATTTTAAAAAAAAAAAAAAAAAAAAAAAAAAAAAAAAAAATTGCCGGTTTGAGGTTCCTTTTAATATGCTTGAAATGTAAGCATACATACAAAATACATATATTTGCACGACTTTGGTAAAACTTTAAAGCTTGCCAAAAATCATCAATACTTAAGTTGAGTCACTTCTTTCAATCTAGAATGAATTCCGAGAAGAGAGTCCGTGTTAGACGTGTGGTTCCGTACAATCAAAACGTGATAGGCAAACGAACACTTATTAATGACTCATGTTCATATGAAACTCTATGTACTTCTTTTGCAGTTCAAAGTAGGTACGGCACTGCATTGATAGTCGCTCCATCGGAACTTACAAAATTTAATTTGACAATGTTTGTTTAAACGTAAAAAGACTGGATAAAAGTTGAAACCATCGAACACCAAGAGATGTTAGATAATTTTTCACCGTTGCACACTGATTAACCCTTTCGAACACAAAGTATAAAAAAGTGTCACTGTCACTGTAATCTGAAACCTATATGCCATTAAATTGAACAAACTTTTCTCGAATGATTTCATGAGCGAGTCAATTTTATCGAATTTACATATCCATGTAAAATTTCGTCCCTTATATTATAGGACATTGTGAGTGAAAGGGTTAAAACTTATACCAACAGATATTCACTCAAAAGGGTCTGCATGAAACGATACCAAACCTTTGCGTCACGTCGGTTTTTCTTTGCAGGCAGCGGCCGCCGATCCTGTTTTATGACCCGATCAAAATGCGACGGTACGCCGATTAATTTTGAATTGGCATTTTGAAACGTCACACAGTGCGTTGTCCCAATGGACGAAAGTGACAAAAATCAATAACTTCTAAACGGAAAGAGATATTAGGATGGAACTTTGTATAGTTTGTCCCCTCGATGGGTACTATTGCACGGCACAATTGAATTTTGAAAGGGCCCTCTTTTGGGGGCAAAAGGGGGGGTCGATTTATACGTATTTTTTTTAAAATTGGAGATATTCAGGTGGTGTACCTCTTGAAATGGTCCATTTAGGTAGGAAAAACACCAATTTGAAGGAATTTGAAGAAAATAATTTTTTTCTCATAGCCTAAGAGGCCTAAAGGGAAGAATTAGACAAAAAATGGAAGTTTTTGATCAATTTTGTGAGAATTTGCCGAGCTGTGATCCTTCAAACAGAACATTTCGTCCATTTAACTCAATTCTACACCATTAGCTCATATTTGGGCAATTTTGAAGCTTAACAGCACAATATTTGAGCCATACTGACGCAAAAGGCTCGAAACTTGCCTTTTTCCGAGCAAATGACTCAAACCTTATCAAATAGTGCCAAATTTCAGAAGCCAACAAATTCGTTTTAGAGGAATAGAAAACAACACAAGAGTGCAGCTGTACTTCTGACATTAATGAGTTTGATTTCAGTGTTTTAATCCTCTTGTTTAACATTATATTATTGGAAGAAATTAAATCAGGTATTTGGGAAAAATACTGACAAATAAGTGAACAAGTCTTATGAATATTTCCCGTTATCTACTCGATCTCTCCATATTGACCTTGGAATTTTAACAAATAGGCCTACATAATGTTTTTAGGGAGGTTTGATAACATAAACGGCTTCAGCATTATGGTACGCATATTTACGCTATCTATTGGGTGTTTGCTATAGTGTAGGCGGGCATCAGGTTCAAATAGTAAAATTGTTGCCTTGCAGAGCGATTTTGTCAATTACAACCAATTCTGACGAAGCAGTGTCATCTCCGACATCATGGACTACTCTATAGTAAAGCACTACTTATTTTGATTTTTCTTTAGATGATAAACCATGCTCTTTTTTGTATTATAAGGCCACATGGTGTACCTGTCAATTTATCTACATTTTAATGCTTTTTCTCAACTGTGATGGAACGGCATAAAAGAAAGTTCCGCAAAGTTCCGTGAAACTCTATAACCAGGAAAGCTCAGTATTACGTAATGTTTAAGAATCCTACAACCTTTACTGCAGCCACCTGCACTCTGCAGCCGCGCCTGTAATATACGAATTTTCGTGATTTTTTTCGGACTCGTGAAAATGGCGAAATGAGCTGGCACTCAATTTAAGAGATTTTTTTTTTTTTTTTTAAACTGTCCTTGATAGTTGGAAGGGGATTTCTGGTGTGAAAATAAGTTAAAAGGCCATAAAAGATAGACCACCATAACTTTCGAAAGTTGTGTCCTCACAGAGCCAATCAGCATTGATCTCCAGTAGTCTATTCGAGGATCTGTGACTGCCTTTCCATTTTCTCGAAATTTTGCCGGACAAAACTTTCGAAAATTGGGACGATTGTCGATTGTTCTTTCATGGCCTCTGAACTTGTTCTCACACCAAACACCTCCTCTGAACCACAAAGGACGGCCTTATTTTTGGAATTACCTTCGATTGTGTGCCGTCTCTCAAATACTGTTCTGAATTTATCCAATTCCACGAATATGAAAGAAATCACAAAAACTCGTACAACAGGCGTGGTGGCAGGTGGTGGCAGTAACAGTTTCAAGATTCTAAAACATTATGTGATTCTGAACGTTCCTGTATAAATAGTTTTGCGGAATTTTGCGGTACTTTTTTTTGACACTCCATCAAAGTTGAGAAAAAGCATTAAAATGAAGATAGATTGACATGACCACTTTGAGTCCATGAAAAACACATAAGAACAGGGTTTAAAAATCTGCAAAAATCAAAATAAATAGTGCTTACCTATAGGAATGATTAGTCTAAGAAGTCGGAGATATCACTGCTTCGGTAGGGTTAGGAATGTTATGTTGCGTATCTGACGAAGTTGCAGTGAGAGTCGAAAAATTTCCACTTTGAACCTAATGTCCGCCGACCGCACCGGAAAACACCCAATGGGTAGCGGATAAAATGCGTATCAATGCTGAATCTGTTGTTGTTAAACCTTCCTAAAAACACTGTCTAGGCCCTTTGGTTCAAATTCCGAGATCGATTTTTCGATTTTTGTCCACTGGTCAACGCACTGTGCGTCAATCAATAGATTGAAAGGTATCATTCCACACCTACTTACGGAGCTGTAGAGCCCTTATTTGCATCAACCAGTGGCGTGCGCAGGAAGGGCTGGGGGGGGGGCTGAAGCCCCCCCAGACCTCCTATTTTTAGGGGTGGAGGGGAAGGGGGGACAATTTTCAGTCAAACACTCATCAGTTCAAGCCCCTCCCAAAAAAAATCCTGGCGAACGCCACCACTTGAAATACGCTTCCGACTCACCTATCAGCTCATTCGGTATGGACACGGGGATTAAGAAAATCAAAAACAATTTTTGAAAACATTAAGTGGGGGAAGGGGGTCATTTGCGCACTGAAAAATACTATCACCAGGGGGCCGATTAACTACTGTCAAACCGATCGTTAGGAATGATCGGACCGTACAGACCCACAACGATAAATAAACCTACAGAAAATTTCAGGTACTTACTTACCAGAATTCTAGTGTTTGTACCTTCCAGCTCTTGGAAGTGTTGAGGAAATTCTTATTGCAATGACCAAATTCTGACAGAAACAACAGGATTTCATAAAAGTTTCAGAAATTTATCAGTTGAAACATTTTTTTTTGTACAGTCATCGAAAGAAATAATGTCAGTTGACACCTTAAATTTAGGTTTAGGTATAGGCAACCTGCAATACTTAACACAATGAATTGAATAATTTATTCAGGTGGCTTACCTTGCCAACGTTTAAGGAGTCAACTGACATGATTTAATTTGCCGACTGTACTTCTGGAAATATTATGAGAATTTCAGAGTTATTTATTTTCTGTGCATTTACTGGTTTCATTTGAACATAAAATTTGCGAAAAAGGGGCATTTAACTTTTGCTCTCCCCGTTGTAACTCTCGGGTGAAAGAGAGGGAAAGAGATAGATAGAAAAAGAGAGTGAGAGTGAGAGAGATATAGATAGAAAGAAAGAGAGAGATATAGAAAGAGAGAGAGAGAGAGAGAGAGAGAGAGAGAGAGAGAAACAGAGAGAGAGAGAGAGAGAAAGAGAGAGAGAGAGAAAGAGAGAGAAAGAGAGAGAGTGTGTGAGGGAGATAGAAAGATAGAGAGAGGGAGGAAGAGAGAGGGAGAGAGAGAGATAGAAAAAGAGAGAGAGTGAGAGTGAGAGAGATAGAAAGAGAGAGAGAGGGGGAGAGAGAGAGAGTGAGAGAGATATAGATAGAAAAAGAGAGAGAGTGAGAGAGAGAGAGGGGGAAAGAGAGAGAGAGAGGGAGAGAGATAGAAAAAGAGAGAGAGTGAGAGTGAGAGAGATAGAAAGAGAGAGAGAAAGAGAGAGAGAGGGAGAGAGAGAGTGAGAGAGAGAGATCAGCGAGTTGGTTGTGCTTAAAATGTTTTACATTCTAATGTTGAGCTGTCTCTTTAAATCTCACCGCGCGAGCTGACATTCTTGAGCGTCTTCCCTTTGACAACAATGGGCTGAATAGACCGGGACTGGACAAGGAACGGATGGAGAAGGACCAGCGGAGTATAACTCTGGGGTTTGGTCCAGAGCAGGCGCCAGGATTATGGTGATGAGATAAAGTATTGGACGTGTTTGTGTATGGATGCGCAGAGGTTATTCTCCACGTTTTGCATGGAGTATTAGGTGTATTGGTGTTCGTCCCAAGAGTCTCGGGATCGGTGTGCCAGCATATAAAAAAAAAATAAAAAAATAAAAAAAAAAAAAAAAGTAAAGAAAGAAGAAAAAGAGCTTGAATGTGTTTTGAATATTTTGCGAACCGTGTATGGAAGAGGGGGGGCGGTGGTGGGGGGCACCATCTGAGAGTATCTTCTCCATCGGAATGATCCAGTGGAAGAGTGCGCAAAGAAAATAATGATGAAAAAAAAAAAAAAAACTTAGTTTCTTGTGGTGAAATTGGCGGAACTTCGATGATATTTCTTTGCGACACGGGGAAAAAAAGCAAAAAAAAAAAAAAAAAAAACATGCTCAACATCTCTCAGTCCATCTGAGAATGGTATTCATTGCCAGCTACCGCCCATTCAAAATCAAAAATAAATTAGATACATTTCAAAGGCGTTGCGAATGCGAATGAAAGTCGATGGAGCACACAATGTAAATCGTCAACGAAAAGGAAAGGGCCACATTTTAGGAATTTTGAGAGGTACGTAAATGCTATCTCTAAAGGTTTAGTTCACCATTTTGATCTAGATATAATTTCAGACATTTATCATTACTGGTGGTGCAGTAAGACGGTAGGGCGATGCTACTAAAATCAAAGTTTGTGTCCAATTTGCTTAAAAACATATTAATTTACGGCAAAACACACGTAAATTTGACTTAAACCAAATAAGCCCGCATTTTTTTTTTCTTTTTCTTTTTTGCCCAGCTTGAATTAGCTTTATGCGGGCTGTAAACGTTTAAATGCAGAAAACAGCTTAAGCGCTTGGAACGTCCTTGGCTGGCTGGATGAGCGCTCATCCCTTGTTTCTCGTGGTGCACAATCTGGAACAAATTGCATAGAAAATGGCGATTAAGTCGAGGAAGTCGCAGAGGATAGAGGAAAAAGGATAGAAGGAAAAGAATCGCGTAATTGATGGAAAGGATGAGAGAGTGCAACGAAGAAACGAATTGGAAAAAAAAAAAAAAAAAACTCGATAGGATCCAGATCCGGGAAGAGAGTGAGAGAGAAATAGAGAAAAAAAAATACAACTTGGATTCGGGAGGGAAACAAGGCAGCCAAGGATAATTAATAGCGTTAAATGGAGCAGAATGGACCCGCCGAGGTATGCAGAGCAGGAGTATTATTTGGGTATCATTAGGGAATAGTTAGTGCTCAATCACCCATAATCCCTCCACCTCGGCTATAGGTACTATCGCCTATCGGCTTGAATCAATCAAATGTGACACCTCAAATTGAGACTCCACCACCGTAAAGTACACTGTTACATGCTAAACCTCCCCCTCTCACTTTCTCACCATCTCTCAGTAGCTCTCTCTCTCTCTCTCTCTCTCTCTCTCTCTCTCTCTCTCTCTCTCTTTCTCTCACTTTCTCCCACCCTCTCTCCCTATCTCCCTCTCTCCTTCTTTCTCTTAGATTCCCCGTCTCGGATCGATCGGTAACCCTTGAGTTAAACTGTCCTTGTCGATTGGACTGGATCAATGGATCGGAACTCCCGAAATTGAGATAACCTTAAGGGGGTTGTCAGATTTGGCGGGAGTTTTAAATGTTGAGGGTTTATTTATTCGTATTAAAGGTAGTCAGCTCGCGAATTTATAAACTGAGGATTTTCTGGATGCGCGTTAAAGATCAGCATTAAAATTTGTTTGGAAATATGTTGGCCCATTTACTGAAACAGAAAATGATGTTGGCTGAGTCCGCTTTCATAGACTCGGCAACACTGATGTTACTTGAATCGGTATGTTTTCTCGTCCGGAAAATATAATTCAATTAATTAAAGAGGATAAGAAAATGGGCATGACTGATAAAATAGTGTGTAGGGGCGAGGGTGTAAAAAACAAAAACAAAACAACAAAAAATAATGAAGGGGAAAGAAAATAACATGTAGAGAGGGTAGAGGTGGAAAATGATGGAAAGGTAGAAAGGACTGACGAGGATACACACAAATACACAATTCAAATTCAAGTGACTGTGTAGTTATAAGAGTAACCTCAAATTTTGGGAGTTTGCTCAAAAACTTAAACACCCAGGTTTTTGTGGATTTAACAGAGCAATATTATCATTTTCTGGAAGATTTTTAGCCCTCTTACGAAAAAATCAAATGATGTCCACAGTTAGGCCTGTTTTTATTGACTTGGCAGCTCAGGTATTTTTTAAATCGATAAGTTACTTCATCCGGAAAATGTTATTCAATTAATTAAACAGGATCAGAAAGTAGCCATTGCCAATAGAACAAGTTGGTTAGGGGATAAAACAAAGACAAAACAGAAACAAATAAAAACAAAAATAAAAAATAGAAAAAAAAAAAACATGTAATCCGGTAGAGAACAGTGTTTAGGGGAAAGTGACAGTAAGGGAGAAAGTAAAAAAGAGGAAAATAAATTCAAACTGGATCAACTTATAGACTGAGCAAGAAGCTACGGTAATGTAGCTCAAAGCAGTAGGCTCAAAAACATCGAATTTTTAACCTCAAATATCTTTCCGTTATTTCCATACTACATAATACGTTTACAAGAGGATTTAAATTAAGACAATCGTTTCCGCATGGCTGAAGTTAAATATTTAATTCGTGTTTTCAAATCCTGGACTCACGACGGCTAGCCTCTTTTTTTTGACAGCTTGTTAATATTTCTACTCCCTCTCTTTCCCTTGGTCTATCTCTCCTCGCCTCTCCTTTTTATTTCTCTCTCTCTCTCTCTCTCTCTCTCTCTCTCTCTCTCTCTCTTCCTCTCTCTCTCTCTTCCTCTCTCTCTCTCCCTCCCTCCCTCCTCTCTCTCTCGGCAATCTGAAGAAATTAAAATTTCTTTCCCCTTAGAGGAATCTGTTGTCGATTTGAATAATTTTAGAGGCATGAAAAGAATCGTCTTTCACTATTTGACTGCTGTCCCGTTGACAAGTTTATGAATTTTTATATGCCACCATTTTCCACGAGCATTCCATCTTAATCAGCAGACAGATCTGTCGAAATATTCTCTTTTATAACTTCATTAAAATTTTATAAACGTCGGATTCTAGTGGTTGGGAATCGTTTAAGTCATATTTTTTTTCTTTCTTTCCTGAGTGCGAATCCAGCTAATTTTCTCGTTTATACAGCGGCAAATTCGAGCCATTTCGGGACGCACCATTGTCTCTGCAAGAGCATGTTGTTTGAATGAGAGTCATCGAGTACCGTGAGAAAACTTTCAGACATCTTTGTCACTTTATCAGAGTAAATGGAATTGTAAAACAAGGAGAATTCCAAAATTATCTCCAATCAAAGGGTAACATACCGAATCAAAAAGCAACTCAATGGGAACCTGTATAGATTTTCACGTGTTTTTTTTTCTCTCGTATAAATAACATAATAATAAGAAAAAAGATTCATTCAATTTTCAGAAAGGTTTTTCACGAAATTTCAAAGAATATTTAAAGCGGTTTTTGTGGGAAAATTCTAATTTTAATCCCAGTTTTTGCAAGTTCAATTGTTAAACGATACAATTGTGTA
The DNA here is from genome assembly GCA_011764245.1 of Trialeurodes vaporariorum. Classification (NCBI taxonomy): domain Eukaryota; kingdom Metazoa; phylum Arthropoda; class Insecta; order Hemiptera; family Aleyrodidae; genus Trialeurodes; species Trialeurodes vaporariorum. Next base: position 48,512,330 of record VMOF01000220.1, read on the forward strand.
CTTGTAAAACGTATTTTATTTCATGCAGAAGAAGACACTCCTCCTCTTGACTCCCCACCGAACTATGTTCTGAGATGATTAAAAAAAAAAAAAAAAAAAAAAAAAGCTAAAAATCAGTGAAAAAAGTCATCAAAAATTATCGTTGTCGTCCTTTTTGAGCTCAATTTGAAACTTTCCAATTGAAAATTCTAGATTCAAATTACTTGGTTCAAGTGTTTTTTGTAATTAAAGTTGGGATTTAAAGTTTATAAATGTTAAATTGACGAAGTAATTTTACTTTCTGATATTTGGCAACTATTTGACGATTTTTACGCCTTAACGACATAGTGTGTCCGGCCTTTCATGAACGTAAAACCAGGTTTTCCCATCAAAAGATACCTCTCTCTCTCTCCTCTCCGCCTGTTTCACTGCGTAGTTTGAACCGCTAATTTCAAATTCAGTCTTAGTTTTTACTGAAAACTCATACTTTTTCCTTAATTTCGAATTTTTCGCGTAATTTTTAAAGTGTTAATTGGAATTTACGTAAAATCTAGGCCAATTTAATGAAAACTGATAGCATTTTTGAAATCAGTGTCTCAAAATACAGATGAGAGCGATGATGAGGTGAAAATATTGTTGGAGAGTTATTCTAAAACACTAAAATTAGTAAAATTAACACTGATGGATGGTGATGAATGTAGCGGACACATTATGTCATTTCGGATGCTTACTTCTATTTGATGACCTCAGACCACCCCGTCCTGGCTTCGGTGTGTATATCATCAGACGACGCGATTTGAGGAATCCGAGAAAATTGTATTTTAAACCCACAGGCACGCGTAGAGCGTTTAAGGGATATGCGTTTATGAGTAGGGTTATATTATAGGTTTTATGTACCTACTAAGTAATGAATGGGTCACTTCATCTTGATTATCAACCGGGGCCGCTAATTTCAAATATTAAAGCATTTCAGTGGAGTTCAAATTAATGCAAGCTCTGAGGAAACGACATGTAAAACGGGATGTCCATAAATTTTCAAATTAAGTTCATTCTTCTTTGAAAGTTTGGAAGTTTGTCTGCAAGGGGGTAAAGTTTAAGGACAGTGCAGAAAGAGGCGGGAGCTCAGAATATGTTTTAAGTAACGAAACCTGCAGCTTTGAAAACTCTCTTTAAACTCGAATAAAGCCCGTTTCTGCTCCATCTCTCTTTCCTCCCGACATAAAACTTTTTGCCTCGTTTACCTCTACAAATTCATTAGAATAGATAGCGTGGTTGAATTTACGCGCTAAGTGAATAGAGCTTTCCATTTTTCTCGTTCATTTCACGAGGTTTTATTCACTTTTTTGACGCTTGCATGGCTTTTCGCGGAAATCCAGAAGAATGAGGGAAAAAAGAGGACTTTTAAATTACCAATGAATATTGGATCGCGGAACGAGATTTATTATTACAAATTCAAAGAAATCTCTCCTGAGTTTTACAGTGTATTCATAATAGAATATTTGATAGGGCGTTTTTCCTCCTCTGTTTACACCAAGTAGCACAATTGCCTCCACTTTTATTGTTACGAGACGATGAAGTTGTTTCATGTTTTTCATTAAACCTACTTTGGGTCACATTCGCAAAATGGTTTGCCTTCAATTTGAAATGATGCAAAAACATTTCTTGCGAGGAGGATTAGTTGCTCAAAACTACATTGGCTTTTTTCTCGTTTATTTTGTCATTCTATTTTTTTATCATTTCATGTAAGTACCCAAGTATGTTTAACAATGATGAATACTATAGTTTGGGATATACTTTTCCTCCGATTTGTGTTAGCGATAATTTACTCCGCATATTATTTACATGGTCATGCTCATTCGCAGATTTTTTTCGAATAAGTCCTAAAAAAAAGATGGCAGCAAGAGTTTCAAAGAATGAAAATGCTGAAAGGCATATGTCAGTTGCGCGTTGCATATTTAATCTTTTCAAGCCACCCAGTTCCCAGTTCACCCAGTTCCAAAGATTATTAAAATAAAAAAAAAAATAAAAAAAAAATAAGTTTATGATTAAATTGGCCACTGTCTCAATACACAGAATCCAGAATGTCCCTTGAACGTCCTAAAAAATGTTTAATCAAACTGCACGGCCATCTAAGCTTCATGAGACGCTATGCGGACGTTTAAAATAAAAGTCCTGAGAAGATAATAAGAGATTAATTTGATGGGTGAACTTCCGAAAAACATCCCTAAAGAATTCCAACAATTTTTAACATTCTTTGGGGGATGTTAGGACATTTACAAAACTGCCGGGTTGAGAGGACTTCATTGCTACTGTGGTCTGTAAGTTTCACTGGGGTTTAAGTTAAAATGTCCGTAAATTGCCTCATTACTTAGACGGTTGCAGGCATAATATTATTGCTCTTGTCTTGTTTGCGTCTTCCATTGGACGCTTTAGTATTTCGCTAGTCGGGCTTAAACTCCAAGAAACCTATGACATTACTGGGACCTTTCCCGGACGTTGAAATTCTTTGCCGGAATGGTTGAAAAGAGAGAAAGAGAAAGTCCCGGATACGCCTCTGCAGCACTTGAATATTTTTCGGGGAAGGGATCTGTTAGAAGGCGATGAGGTGTTGGCGGGAGAAGAGAGAAAGGTATGATAAAACATTTTGTGGGGCCCAGGAAAAAAGAAAGGGGGAGGGGGGAGGTACTGACAATTTTTGGTTTGGGGGCGCACATACATGCACAATGTAAGCAATGAAGCTCAAGTGGTCTCTCAAAGCTGAACTTATGACACCCTCTCTCCAATTTGCGCCTCCATTTACCTATTGGCTGAGACCGGGAATAGACTTGAGATTATAAGGCCAAGGAATCGAGGATTCTTGTCCAATTTACATTGGGAGTGACACGCGCGCGCACTCGCGGTGTAGTGACTGGCATAAGTCCTCCACTTTGTGTCCCTTTTCTCGATGAGGCTCTTTCCGATTTCCATTCGGCGAGAGCGAAGCGAGGCATTTCAAGACTCAAATGGCACTTGTGTTGGATTTAATAAAATTCAATGTTAAATGTTACACACAGCACGACAGCGTTGTCACATCGGAAGAAGTCGTGACCCTGAATCTTACGATTTGTAACCACCCACTCCAGGAGTCGTCCGTTGCGTTGGGTCTGGACAAACATTTGGTGAATCACGTTTATCTAGCTATTTTCTTCGACTTTCGACAAGAGTCTTCAAGACAAAACTATTTTTATTTTCATTTTTTCTATCAATTCTTTTTTCCAAAGCCACCTTAAAATAACGAAATAAATAAAAAATTCACCTTAAAATAACGAAATAAATAAAAAATTCACGCGCTCTTTGTACTTAAGTAGCCTCATCCACTCTCATAATGCACTGAAAAAAATAATTCCTGAATTCCAGTAATATTACCAGAAGCACAACGATATGTGAAGCTGTCAACCACAGAAAGTCTAGTACTTTGACCAGAAAATGCTGGTGTTAATGCGAGCCAGAATATGGTTATCAAACTAGAATTTCCTCAACATTTTCAAGAACTATGGTACAAACACTAGAATTCTGGTAATTGTACTATTGTTTACATAGGTTTACATTTCGTCATGCTTCTGGTTTTTTTTTTTTTTTTTTTTTTTTTTTTTCACTGTGCTATTTAGAATTTTTTACAAATACTCACGTCTTTACATGAGTCGACATCAAGACATCCATCACAAAGACTCCGTTTTTATCTTATAGAAACACGCCTTAAACCATAAAGACCTAAGATTTCTCCAGAGAAAGTTCAAGGAAAGCTTTAAAACTAATCTGCCATTCAGAGATGCTTGAGATTCATACACTTAGACTTGAGGTTGACTCAAAGCTCAACACTGATTTTAACGAACAATTAAATGGAGGTTACTTGACTACTTCGAAACTTCTTTCAACTTTCTTTATTCATTGGAAAAGTGACCCAAACGGTTGACATTAGTTAGATAGTCTTTCGTCTCGCGCCTTCAATTAGCCGGATTTGCAAAATCAACTCGGTAGAGTAGGAATATTTAACTAACCACTACACTTGATTTAGGTTCAGGTAGACCACATGCGCTGCTTCAATTCATTATTATGAATGAGTATTGCGCGTAGCCTACCTGTGCCAAAATCTGTGTGATGTGACTCGAACATCACAGTCTGAACTGTACAGTCAACGAATGTAATAATGTCAGTTGTAACATTAGTTTTTTTTATTTAGGTATGCAACTTGCATTACTCAACATCGTAAAAGGAAACATTACAGGTGGTTTACCTTGCCAAAATTTAACCCTCTAAAGGCCAGGTTATTCCAAACGGACACCACTCTTTCGTTTATAAAGGGAAGGTAGTTAACTCTTCGTACTCGTGGGAGTTCAATATGCCTATACGATACATTGAAGGCGCCCGCAGACATCTTATTTTGTTCATGTTTTCATCAATAGTGGCGTTTATCCGGAATGAAGACTGAAACAATGTGAAGGAGCCTAAAGAATAAAAACGAGTATACTCGGGCTTGGTCCTTAAAGGGTTAAGGAGTCAACTTACATTATTCATAATCTGTCGACTGTAACATGCATGTTTTGAAAACTACCATACACTCATGTTCAACGACACTTGAAGTTTACATTTGGCAACCATCGGAAGGACTGACCATAAGAGTGTTGGTTGTAGTTCAAATAAGAGTGTCCACCATCGTCCTCGAGGTTGGGTCGCGCAGGCGCAAGGCGCAACAACGGAGAAGCGAGCGAATGCAAGGAACGACGTGTAGGCGTCGATTTTCTTTTCTTTCCGTTTCAAAAGCAATACAATGGTGCTGAAGAGGACGATGTTCCGTCAGCAAAGCAATTGTGGTATACGCTCCTCCGGTCCTTGGTACTCTTGGTGCTCTCTTGGTAGTTGCATAAAACCAGGACATCGCGGGATATGTACGGGAGGGATTGGAGTCCGGGGTCCAATAGAGCGCTGGGACTGGACCCAACCCTGTGCCGCATTCGTCCGGACTCCATAAATCATCTCTCTCTCTCTCTCTCTCTCTCTCTCTCTCTCTCTCTCTCTCTCTCTCTCTCTCTCTCTCTCTCTCTCTCTCACTCTCTCTCTCCCTCTTTCTCCCCTCCCCCTTAATCTCTCTTTCTCACCCTCCTTCCTCTTCTTGGATAACCTCTATGTAAATGTAATGTACTTGCTTATTACAGCCGGTCACCCTGCGCGCGAGATCGTGTGTAAGGAATTTGACGCGCTCAACGTCTAGATGGTTTTTTTGTGTGAAATAGCGGGGTTTTCAAATGGGCGAATCAGATGTGTGTATGTGTTTGACGAGCAAAAAATTCAGTTGAATGAGCCAACAATTTGATGGGACTAATCAGATGCAGGTTTGGTCAATGTATCGACATACATTCCCTCCATATATGAGCTCATACACATAAAAAAAAAAAAAAAAAAAAAAAAAAAAAAAAAAAAAAACGCTTTGATACCGCTGACAAAACCTTTGGTAAAAGAATGTTCGTGCAAAAGACTTTAGTAGAGCTAATCAAAGGTTTTGTTCGCCTAACTTAAAAATATTTTGCTTGGTGAACCCAAGATTTTGTAGTCTCAACTAAAGTCTTTTAAGGCTGGATCATTTGTCTACCAAAGGTTTTTACAGCGCAATCGGTGTTTTTTTTCTTCTATTTTTTCTGTGAAAAACAAAGGATTGATCACTAGGCGTTTCGATCGAACCTCTAAACATTCGATACTTTCTTATTTGTTTAAATGGAAGAAGAAAGATAACCGATGCTTCACAAACCACCACTGATTCCGTCATAGTGACACAAAATCTGTTTGAGTAAGGTCTTCCATGAATCCAATAATACCCTATATACCTTATTTGAGTTCCGGAGAGCTCCGCTGAGAGGCTTGCATAGAGCAGTATTTTCTGCAAGTTTTATATGTGGGGCATAAAACGCACGATTCTTTGACAGTTCAATCTGTATTATGCATGTTCTTTGACTGTCTGATAGACCGCCATCTGTTCCCTTGCGTCTTACAGCTTCTTCACAGAGACTTTTTCATCTATCGTCCGCAAGGATGTCCTTTACATTACATTCAAAGCACAACGCCTCACTTTTGACAGAAAACCTATTTCAAACATATACAAGATGACAAGGGACACGAATTCTCATTTCTAAAATCCCCACCACGAGGAAAAAATAGAAGTTATAAAAATCAAGTGCGCCTACAATCGTTGGATTGCGCAATAAACAATTTAGTTTGAAATTGGATGCGAATATTGCTCAGACTTTAGCTGAAGCAGACATGTGTATTTCAGCTCTGTTAAATTTGGTTCAATATCATGCATTTTTATACACTCAATATGAGTTTTCTACCGCAAAAATTAAAGTTCATAATTCAGTTTTTAGTTTCGGGTCGGTTTGGGGGGGGGGGGGTGTTGTGAAAATGAGAAATACGTGTTTGGTAGAATGCGTCATTCAGACTGCTGATTACTTTTTCCCTTAATTTTTTGATAACTGAATCAACCTTATAACCTTTCAGTCCTATACACCTCTCAATATATACAAACGTTTTTATGCATTTGTTATCTTAGCTTCAACCGCAGGAGTCACCGACTGATCGTCGAATGCCAATTTTATTAATGTTCGCAAAAAACCTAGCACTGTCTCACACTGAACAGTTTTTTTGAAGAATATATGAATGGCACCGACAAACCGTGCCTTTATGCAACCTTGCATTTCGTCCATTTAAACCCACCCGAATGATCGAATTCGATTATGTTCACCACACACTCAATAGCTCGATCTTTTTTGTGCGCTTGAATGGGCGAAATTCAATGTTGCCAAGTGGCTCACTCTACCACAAATACACGTGATCCACAAATAGTCATGACCTTGACTCTTGGGTCTACTATAGCTACAACATTCTAACAAGTTATTTTCAGCGTTCCAACGACTATATGCCATCTTTATTCCCTTTAAAATTTTGTGTGTATCCTTGCGTGAACCCCCTTGATCCTGATAAAAAAGGATACATTGTTTCCAAGATAGAAACTATGTTATGTATACGAAGAAGAGATATATTGCAATCATCAAGACAGAAGTTATCTTCAGAACACGAGCTCGTGTGTACTCGTGGGTAATATAGCTTGGTTTTATATGAATTTTGCAGTAACGCAACATAGTAGTAGTATTTCTTGATGCACGTTTTTCATGTTAATTTATGGTCTAATCTTGGCGCGCTGAGGCCGGGACCAGCCGAGAGAATCGTATTTTTTGAATCGACTATAAATAATTTCGAGTTCATTTCTTTTCAGTTAGCTTCCTCGTCGATAAACTTTGTGTAAATAGAAATAATGATGCGCTCATCAATGCAGCTAGAGCAAGTGTTTTGCTCGTATTTTTTCTTCTGTTCCTCCTTCATTTTTTTTTTTTTTTTTTTTTAATGAAGGAAATCTTGTTAACCAGTGCTCTCTTCTTTATTCTCCCTTTATCGCTGCAATCTGAAATAATTTAAGGTTTGATCAATCACATTCTAAACAACCATTATTCCTTTTTTTCTCTTTTCTCCTTACGATAGTGTCATGGACACTTATCCTGAAAAACTTGATGAAGGCAAAGTGACAGAAATGATAGGATATCTTCAGGTTAGTTGTTATCAATTGCGAAGACAAACGCCAAAACTTTTTGTCCCGATTAGTATGGTTACAGAACTTTTTTTACAAACACTGAAAAATGGGCTGGTGCTCCTACAACGACTGATTTATTTTCTCTCTTTTTAACATTGTAAAATTAATTCTTCATACAAAAATTTCAAGATAGTATTATTGAATATAATTAGTCAGTGAAGTCGCGTGCGATATGACAGAGCTGCATTTCGTCCATTTTAACCCGTTCAAGGTATATCGATCCGAGGGAGTGCAATGTGCACCTCGAATATTTCGACCCTTTTAATGCATTTAAGTGGACACAATGAAGGACTGCTAGATTTCACGTGACGCCAGGTCACGTCATCATTAGTCCAATAAATAACTGTATGTCTCGTCGCACTCGTAAAAATATCTTTAAGTTTGGAGTGGGACCAAATATTTTCTCCTGCACCTGCTCGTGCAATCTGCCAATCATGATTTTCGATATTTATTGAACCCCTTTAACCTAAAAATGCCCAGAATTTTTTGACATTTTTCGGAGTTTTTCTCAAAAAACACAATTTGAGAACTGAAAACACGAAAAAATTAAAAGAACAGAAATTTTTTGTGTTAGCTAAATTTTACAAGCAGAAAACTCAAAAAATTGGTTTTTGAGTAAACTTGGTCCAAATTGACTGATACGTGGTCCGAAAATAACACGCGTTAACAACCCACTGGGCATATATGGGTTAAAAAATCGATTCTAAGAAGAACATACTTATTAACTCCTCATGAATCGATTATTGTACTTTTGATTATATTGAGAGAATACATTGTTGCCACACTTCACGAGCTACTATTCTGTTTATCTGAACGACCGAATGCAGAAAGTGTGCATCGATACACCCCCGTGCGCACGTAATGCAAAATAATTCATCGTGACATTGGACAAGATCGAAAACTCGTTGTAATCCTCCATTCCTTTCCTCACCTGGTGAGAATTTACAATCGAATCGAGAAAAAGGGGATCATGAAGAGACCGATTAGACACGCCTTCTTTACGACCGACTTCGTCTTTAAGCTTCTCCCTCGAAACGTATTGAATTTCAAACATGCTCGAAACATTCAAATTATGTATTTATTCAATCGATCGATTACTATGATGTACATTGTACAAGTACGTAAAACATATACGCTGATATCCTGTTTCAAATCAAAAATAAATCGATATATATATACTTAGAAAATCCGCCGTAAATAGCTTGTGCGCGAATTTGTGTACTTATTTTTTGTTACTTATTTTGTCGTAGAAAAATTTTGAATTCGCTTTTTCTTTTATATTTTTGAAAAAAAAATTCTTAACGATAAATATATCATTGTATACATTATTTGTTTTACTTTTTCAGCCCAGTATAGTTATTCACCCGCAAGCTCCCGGATTTTTTTTTTTTTTTTTTTTTTTTTTTTTTTTTTTTTTTTTTTTTAATTTAAAACTTGGGTAATACAACACTACTCCAGGTGGAGTAATGATAATTTCACATCTAAACTTAATATGTTAACATTATTACTAGAACGTTATCCAACGCTATGTTACATCTAATTCCTTTTTGAACAGCAATAATACTGAATTGGCCTGGGTGGCTACTACCACTTTATATGCACTGTTAAAAATAACGGAGTGAGAAGATAGAAGTTCGGAGTTTTATAATCGGGGAGATGAGTTATAATCCGTGAAAGGTTGTTGTTATTCTTAAAAAGACGAGATGACTCCAAAAAGGGCTGAAACCTGTCCCGAGAGCGAGTGACAGTCACATCCAGACAGCCGAAAAAAACTTAGTTCCGCGTAAGGTTGAATCTCTCTCTGTATCAGAGTGAAAACCAGCTCGAAAGAAACTGCGAATCGTCCGTACGCGGACGCAGGGTGGCTGTGTGCCACCAAACGACTGTGTTCCATCCCTCGCGGACGAAAGTCTGCGTCCGGACGAGATGAGGCTCCATTCGCGTAGGAGACAGTTGTCTGCTCTTCCCCTCTCACCCGACCCGCCAATGACCGTTACAAATCAGTCTTGAGTTTTTCTGCCGAGGAGAGGTCGCGCGTTTTTCGTTGGTTGTGTTTATTTGCGTACGTTTCATTTTCCTCGTTATTCTAAGTTCCCCAGTGTTATGTGTGATTATAATTAGATAGTTTATTCAACATGAAGTGAATGACTACTTGCTGATTCGCATAGTTATAATGTCTGAGGTAGTTTTTGGGCGAGAAATTTGTTTGAACTTTTGATTTTGAAGATTAATGACACTCTGAATAGAGTTTTCATTTCCTTGAAATCAAGTTCTATATTTCATCGTGGGAACAACGTGAGAATAAACTTGATAGCTCGCATGAAAGGTAGTAGATTGTTACCAGCATACGATTTTTTTTAGAAATTTACTTGTTTATTTACTATGTGTTTTTACGTCCATGATCAATTTAAATATTTTATGTAACGTTTCTTTGCATTTTCTCTGACATTTCTTGCATTTACAGGTATTTCCTATTTCTTTCGCGTTCTTCTTTCCCGATCCCAAAGAACTTTACTCAAATCTAATGCGTTTAACTGCATAGGCTTACCGATTCAACTTATAAGTAATGTTTGTAGCCACAACCAGTGTCAGTTGGTTGGTTGTGAGTACTAATTTGGTGGTTATGGTGGGGACTGTAGACGCTTCGAAAAATTATTAAATAACTCTTTTAGTCTATCGAACCAACTTTTATTTTCAGCGCACGAGACCAATTAAAATTATCGAAATTTATCGTTCAAGGTGTTTTTTAGCGCGATTTTGTACCGTTGAATCATATGATGATTATCATCATCAAGCGATTAATTATTGGCGATAGCATGTGGATGTGTTTATCATAAGTGGTGGTAGCTACACTGTTCTTCAAATTCTGCTGTCTTAAGTTTTATTGCAGTCCAAATAATGACACCGTTGGGTCCCCTCGCAATCGCGGAAATCTAAGAACTTTATCGTGATGTGTTTTGTTTGACGTGACTACGTGACTCCTGATTCACATTTCAAGCGGCAATTCTTGAGGTATAAGACTCATTCCTGGAGGGAGCTGCAACGCCTTACATTTTGACTTCCATTGGGAGTGAAAAGCAATCCTCTTTTTTAAACCCATGAGGGACGATTTTCACCCCGTCAGGGAGTGAGAGCTCTCACCCCGATAGGGAGTGAAAAGCAATCCTCTTTTTTAAACCCATGAGGGACGACTTTCACCCCGTCAGGGAGTGAGAGCTCTCACCCCGATAGGGATTGACACTCAATCCGTCGAATCTCACTCCTTTCATTCCCACTCCGTCAATTCTAACTCCGCTTATTCTCACTCCTTGAATTCTCACTCGGAGTGAATGCTTCGATTATAACGGCGGACGAAGCATGCCTCTCGATCCGTTTTTTTTAACAGTGTGGTTAATAAGGTGCAGAGCTGCTACCCAAACAGTGGCTTAAGTCACGTGACAGCCCCTCCGTCCATCCTTTTTTGAAATTTGGCAACGACGTTGTTTCTCCATTTAAATTCACCAAAAATGTCGAAAGTTTCAGTCATCAGTGATGACCAGGCATTTCGACCTTTCTAATGTGTTTAAATGGGGAAACAGGAACGTTGCCAAATCGCACGCCTCGACACTGGTCCATGGACAATAAAGAGAGAGAAATACAAATTCCTGGCTATTCCAAAGATGAAAGAGGGACGAGGCCATAGACGAAGTCAGGAATATGTCTTTTCATTTTCCCGCCAATTATTCGAATGATTCGATAGTATGAGTTAAAAGAGGATAACTTTTTGGACTGAAGTCATGTGACAGCCCATTTCTATATCCTTTTTTAACACATGCGTTCAAATGGCTGCAGAGAGAGAGAGAAGAAAACGAACTCCTGGATCCACCTTAGAACGAGGCATAGTAAGACGCAAGCTCCAAGAAACCCAGGATGGGAGATTGAGAAGCTTTTTGTATATTTTTTTTTTCTTTTTCGTTTTTAAGCTCAAGAAAAGAATAATGCTCTGACCTACATCAACCCTCCAGAGATTGATGTCTTTATAAGTTCGAGTGAGGATCGAGGAAGTGACCTCAAGCCCTGAAGGGTTGACCTTCCGCTGAGAAAATTTGCCGCGCTATGCTTCCAGCGAATCCTTTTGTTTTTGTGGGTTTTCATCGACTTTCTTCTCTCGCTCCTTGTTGCCTCTCACGTACCCCCCCCCCCCTCCCCCCAGTCCCTTCACAACTTTCTCCCTCTCTCTCTCCCTTTCCTTCTCTTTTCTTTATTTTTATTATTTTTCCTCCGTGCATCAACGTTATTACCGTTTTCCTTGACGCGTGATAAATTGAAGACGTAATATGATTAAAAGCAAATGTGATGTGATGCAGCTTCGGCTGATCTTTATTTTTATTTTTTTTTTCGCTTCAGCTTTCATTCTGTTGAAAATGACTGATTTTGTGTGACTTGGAAGTGAAGTTTTAGATTTGATAGATCGTTCCGTTCCTACGAAAAGAATAGCCTCGAAGTTGAATTCAATGTATTCTTATTTATTTACTTATTTTTTTTTATTCAAAAGAGTGTTGCACACTGAAACACTAACAGCAGGCTGATTCTCCCTGCCAAAGTCGTACGACACGACGCGAGATAGACGACTTTATCTCGTGGAAAAATTAGCAGAAAAGCAGAAAAATTTTCAAGGGGGGGGGCAAAATTGTTGGACCCCAATGGAAGGTCAAGGGACCATCCCCCCCCCCCCCCCCCAACGAAAAAGGGGGGATTTGTTTTGTTTTTTTTTTTTTAATCCAAATAGTGTACACTTATTAAGCCATTGTAGGTGTATGCAAATAATAATAATAATTTTGACGTGTTTGATATTATGAATAAAGGGACAACAGATGGTAATAGTAGTTAGAAAAAACTGAATAATTCAATTATTCCTTGTAAAAAGTGAGTTAAAATTACAAAATAAACTAATAATAAAGTTCGTAAACTATTACTACTTTGATTTACATTTCAATTTCTTTTGGGCCTTTCATTTTTCTTCGTGAAATGTTGACGGTTTTGAATTCCAGGGGGGGAGGGGGGGAAGTGCCCCCTCTTGCCCCCCGTTGTGGGCGCCCATGTTTCAAGCGATTCCATCAGCTTAACTTAGCACATTGGTTTGTGTGACATGGTGACCTGTCTGAGTTAGGTTATGTTATATTGCGACGAAATATTTTAGAAATTCAAGGGGTAAACGAAAATAAACGAAATTGTACAATGAGACTATAAAAAAAAAAAAAAAATGAAGGCGATTACAAGGAGGAATAAGAAGAAGATTTTTAAAAATGTGCTTCACGCAAACGAGACGCTGCTTTTTACGCCAGTGAACTCATGCCTGCAATCGCACCATTAAGTAACTGCTTGGTGTTTAATAACATGTATGTGTATATGGTGTACATTATGATGTCAATGATGAACAGTGGTTCTCACATGCAATTCGAGGGGCGCGCAAGTTGTGATGTAACCTTAATATAGTGGCATGGCATGCACTATGCAGTAGTCGCAATATTTGTTCTATCGGCGGATTGTAGTCAGGTCAGACCAGCGAGAGTCGACGCGACGCGAGTCGGTATTGCAGGTTCAAAGCAGGTTACAATGTATCGTGATTGGAGGAGGAGGACAACAATCTTAACAAATCATGGTTGTAAAAATGTGGATTCCGATACGTGCTAATACTAGTGAACATTCATTGTGGGTCTGTTGCAAACTTTTCGTTCAACGGGTTAGAGAATTGATGACCATGTAAAGTTGGGTAGGGAACAGGGAAAGGGGGTGTTTTTTATTTTCTCATTGACACGATGTACAAGGGTCATACGGAAAGTAAGTTTCCCTATTTTTTTCCTCAGCTGTTTATGAAGCTAACAAAAATCCAAAACCAGGATTAAAACCGTCATAAACTAACAAACTCAGTGCTATTTTTAAAATTAAAATCGAACAAATAATGACGTCATAATATTAGTTTTTGTGATCGCATGTCATGAAAATTTCCGTCCACCTCCGATTCGATGATTTTTTGCAGCTAAACTGCCGCTGTATCCGTTTTTTGAGACAATGAAGGCATATTGCAGGTAAGTTTTTGGAAGAAGGAGAGACAATTAATGTCGAAAAGTACGGTGAGACCCTGTCAAAGCTTCGAAAAGCCATAAAAGACTGCCGCCCAGGTAGCCTTTCGAAAGGTGTTCATGTTTTTGCACAGTTAACGCAAAAGGGGGTTCACACAGTGCGAGAGCGACCACCAACCTCCTCCGGAAATTCGACTGGTATTGTTTATCCCACCCACCATACAGTCTAGATTTTGCACCTTTAGATTACCATCTTTTCCCTGCATTGGAGAAATTATTGGCCGGAAAAAGGTTCGGAACATAGGCAGAGCTGAAAGATGCAGTGATGGGATTTTTCAAGGATCAACCAAAAACTTTCTTTAATTATGGCATCGTATCACAGAAAAAAATGGACGTGCTCCAGACATAAACTTTCCGTGTTCTAGACCCGAATGTACACACCAGTACGGGAACGAGTTCTGAGCGCAATCTATTTAGGTTGAGTTTGCGTCTGAAACGCATCCCGTCGTGTCCAGAACCTGAAATGTTTGTGCTCTGAGTACGTTACGTACTGGTGTGTATATAGATCGTGTCTGGAGCACATCCTTTTTTTCTGTGAGGAAGCTCATCTCGCGTTGCGAAAAATGCATCAATTTACGCGGTGATTTCGTGAAGAAAATCTGAGAAAAGCAAGAGATTTAAGACTATTTTTGCTAAATTTCTTCCTATTTCCGTTTTTGATTGCAATGATTGATAACTTGGTCAATCAATTGTGCGCACTGCGGAAACGCGCGCATCGCATCGGAGGTGGACGGAAATTTCAAGACCTGCGATCACAAAAACTAAGATTGTGACGTAATTATATTTGTTCGATTTTAATTTTAAAAATAGCACTTAGTTTGTTAGTTTATGACGGTTCTAACCCTGGTTTTGGATTTTATAGTTAGCTTCATTAACAGCTGAGAAAAAAAATAGAGAAACTTACTTTCCTGATGACCCTCGACGTATTAATGATATGACTTATATGAGCATAAATAAAACAACTATGAGATTGGTTGATGAAGTTTTACCGACCGTTCTTAGAATGACAAAAGTAATTTGATTGTAAAGTAAATTAGAAGTAAAAAATATAATTTTTCAGTACCAATGGATCTGGCGCACGCCCTTTCCCAATAAACGGATGCATCAATTTCCCTGCTCTTTTCCGACCTGCTGACCTTTGCATTTTAATGGGAGCCCTCCACAATCGAGGAAATAAGAACAAGAGTGAAAATGGAGGACTGGTTAAAAAATGTAAGAGGGAGGGATGATTTGATACGGGTCATGCTCATGGAGGATGAGGGATGGGAGGGGCTCTAGATAGAATCAGAATGACACCCCCCCCCCTTCTACCAATTGTCCTGCATTCGTATGACCGGTCAAATATTTTAAGTAAAGATATACAATTCGCGCTATAGCACAGAGCAAAGCGACGGACGATTAAAATCCATCAAATCAGATCTCTGTTTCTATGCGTTCGGCTGGCACAGAGCCATTTCCAGTGAAAATGCTGCCAAACTCGCTCGAGGCGGAGGGCTTGGGACGCAGAAGTGTGGAACGGCAAAGGAAGGGGGGGGGGGGGGGGGGGGGGGGGGGGGGGGAGGGGGTCGATGTAGGGGATGAGGGGTCATCAATTCGCGTACTCCTAGCCTCTATTATTGAACTGCAATCGAATCAAGGCACGTGATCGACGCACGAGATTCTTATCTTCTCGCCTATTTATTATTATTATTATTCTTCTTCTTTTTTTTTTTGCTGTTTTGATTAAATGGCACCGTTTGTTATGACCATTTCCTCGCGAAGGATTACACGCGCAAAAGAAAGTGAGCTTGCCAAAAATGTGGGAAGGAATGCATTCAATCGAGGACGGCTGACACCGCACCCCTCGAATAAGCTCTCCCTTGGAAACTTTTGCTGGAGACGAATAAAATATAACTTTTGAGTGAGATTATATGCAAACAAAAAAACCGAAAAAAATGGGGATAAATTACGATAAAGGAAAGGATATATTCGTACATTATGTAGGAGCGTTGAGACTTGAGTAGAAGCAAAAACTTATTCCTTTTAATGTAAAAAAGGTCCTTAACCTTTGAGTGCCACACGCAGAGAAATGGAGGAAGGGGGTCCTACCACGTTTTTATAAAAGAAGGGGGGGGGGGAAACCCATGGAAATTGAAGATTACAGGTTTTTCTTTCGGAGTGGCGATTTTTGAGACTTTTTAATGCTTCCATGATCGTGAGCAAACATGGCCGCTAACTCTGAAATAATATTCAATTAAATCAGCCTGATTAACAAAGTTTTCACAGGCGACATGCACCATGCACATCATAGAGTAAATATCACCGATACATTGAAAGACCAACAAGCACTAAAGCAAAATTATTCGATTTAAGACGAAAGACCAACAAGCACTAAAGCAAAATTAATCGATTTAGGTCGAAAGACCAACAAGCAGCAAAGCAAAATTAATCGATTTAAGTCGAATATCGTGGCAAAATTTTGCTCGAAATGAACGAACCAGTGCAAGAGTGTGTACATTCGATAGAGCTTTTGATTGTTTCACTAAAATTTTTAGTTTTCCCCTTCTATATGCAATACACATCGATAAAAAAGGGGGACTAAAACTCGCAAAATTTCCTGATTTAATCTACTAGCTCTAAAATGGGATTTTTCATAAAAAAGTGTCATCTATGTGAAGTTGGTCGGCTTGGTTAATTGTAAAAATTAGTAAGTTAAAACTTTTCTCGAACATGGTTTCCTGGCGAGTATACCGTCACTTTTTTCATTAAAATAATAATTCAATTCCTTTTCCTTGAGTCACTTATCCGTAAATTGGGGTTTCTGTTAGCATTGGGTTGCATTTTTCACGCTTCGTTAGAGACAAAAATTTTGAAGACCATTTTCCAATTAGACACTCTAATCAAGAAGAACAACTTGTCTCCCGACGAATAAAGATGTTACGTCCCGACAAAATGAAATTCTGATTGAGACGTATTCTCTCTTTCTTTTTTATGCGAAGGGAAAAGAGTTATAATAAAAACAAAAGTTGTATCCATATTTTTTCATGTATGAAAATACATGCAGCCTGTTCGAATTCATTACACACATGAATGGTCATAGCGTCTTTAAAAATTGACTAAAATAACTACAAACACGTTTCTCACTTCTCCCCTCACCATTCTTGATCATCTTCAGACCAGTGTGAGGCCCGAAACCGACGCGGGAAGTATTTATTGAATGCCACACAGTTGGGAAAAACGCATCTTTATTTGAAAAACACAAGTAAAATGTCAGGTGTGGTTCCGATTTGTAATGTGTGTTAGAGGGCGGATCCAGGAATTT
>VMOF01000220.1:49131906-49334406 GCA_011764245.1 Trialeurodes vaporariorum
AATTAACAGGGACCTAATAGATAACTCAATCGTGCTAGAATTTCTGGCGCAGAAATGATGGGACTGCACTGAACTATCTTAGATTTCAGATAAACCTATGATTCAGGTGGGAGTCGGATGCACCGAAGAAATAAAATACTATCGCACTTTCAAACACCATCAAAATAAGCAAAAACAAATGACAAAAGCAAGAGTACAGAGAGGTTCTCTCCTACCAAGGAGGTTAACAGAGATTGGATTGGATATCTAACTTGATTGAAACACTGTTTAGCAGCAGAGGGGAGAGAGTGAAAACAATGTCACTTGTACGTAAACTCCATCCGATCATAAGATGTGATGACCTACCTCTGGCAATTTTATCATTCTCTACAGAGACTTACTTATAATGAATCCTTCTCTAAAATTAAAACGAAATGGACTCGTGACTTTTATTATGATTCGTCCGATTTAGCCGTAACGAACGGTAAAACTTGTTGGCATTCCTACCAGAGAATAGAAAAGTGTGTAGGACCGAAATAATTAACACTGTACTAAATACTAAATTGATCAGCCACCGGGCACCGAAGAATAGAGGAAAATAAAAAAATAATAATAAATAACAAACAAATCACTCAATCTTCATTCTTCTCCTTCCTTCCTTCGCAACGCGACAGACTCTGGCGACAGAACGCTGAACTCGCTGAACGAATCAGAGAGCAGCATGGCGGCTGAGCCGCACCGAATTCAAACATGAACTGTCGTTTTTACGATGATTTTTTATTAAAGATTTCTCTCTTAATATGAAACTGATCAGATCAAACTTAAGCCAGGATTTTAAGTTAGCTCTCTGAGAATCAATTCGTATAAAGTTTTTAAAGATTGGATGTATCGTTTAAGCTCTAGATGCGAGCAAAATTTCCTATTTCGATGCAAAAATGAAACACTAAAATAGATGTTTTTTGGAGTTTTCTCCTTTATTATAATTCCGATCTTTCTGAAATTTCGAAGCGATCGATTCTGATGCAAGACGAATCGATTGATACCGGGTGGTATAGGGTTTTAATCAGTGGAAGTAGGTCGTTTCACTGATTAAAGTTCCAAAATCACCCATATCGACGCATTTTGCTCTCATCCGTGTATAGTTACTGTCGCAGACGCCATCGTCCTCATCGGTTAGGTTAGGTTAGCTTCTTTGTCTCTTTTGTTTTCTCTCGGTCTTTTTTTTTTTAACTTGGCCGATGGCTAGCGCCATTAACGATCAGTTTATGCCTATTTTATCCAATTTTAATTTGAATTTGATATTTTTTTTGCTATTTCAAAGTTTTTAGCTAAAAACGTAAATTTTCCGATTTTCAAGAGAACTTAAGTTTAATTATCCTGCCACATCCCGCGGGTATATATATGAGAAATGGTAGTCCTTAGTGCGTACTAATAGGCCTTAAAGTCAGAAGTTGCGGAAAAATGCGGCTTTTCCGGGAAAATTAGTTCGAATTTTGCGTTTTTGCACGAAATTCTCGTTTTTACGTGTTGTAAGGGCTACATCGCTACAAGAGTAAAATTTGGCAACACCGTCCAAATGACTTGAAACTCAGTATCCAAGGGTACTTTTTAACGCTGAATTCATATTTTGCATCAGTTTTTCAAAATTCGAAAATCCAAGATGGCTGCCGACCGATTAGCCAAAAAATTTGTCGGCGGCCATCTTGGATTTTCAAATTTTGAAAAACTGATGTGAAATTTGAATTCAGCGTTAAAAAGTACCCTTGGATACTGAGTTTCAAGTTATTTGGACAGTAGAAACAGTTTATGCCAACTTTTTCGGTCAAATACCACATAGTGCGACGTGTCTCCGCGACTCCTCTTCCTCATTGCCGAATAATTATACGACTCCCCCCCCCCCCCAACTCTCACACCCAGCCCCCATCCCTCTCCCACTCATCCCACCTTTCCATCTCTCTTTGTCGCCTCTAGCCGTGAATTCGGTCCCCCACGGCCCGCGGGCAACGCAGGGACGAATGCGAGCGAATGGGTGGACGCGGACGGCCCTCCTTTCGCGCGACAAGATTATCGTGCTTCTTAAAATAATTGGGTTGCGGCCAAACATTGGTGTTGCCAAGTTGTAAGGGATTGTTTGATTTATTCGTCCAAGTACACGTTGCGTGTATTGTAAAAGCGGACCTTTTTTCTTTTTCTTTTTTTTCCGCAGCTAAACTTGCCAACCCCGGCAAACACTTTGGATACGGCACCCCACTCTCGGTTAAAAGTTAAAAGCGACCAGAAAGACGAACGCACCCGCCGCGCCGCCACCAAGTCGATTTCAGCGCCGTCAGATTTTGCGGGAGAACCAGAATCCCTCCACCCCCCCCCCCCCCCCCCACCCCCCTGCCCCGACCCGGTCACCACTCCTCTCACCCTTGCCATACAGTTGCCGCAGCCAGGATTTTTGATGGTTGTAGGGCGGGATGGACGTTTTGACTTGAGATGCGACTAAAATCATTCCAAGTTTTGCATTCTTCGTACATTCAACATTTTTATATACTTGTCTCGATTTTATCTTGACACCAGCCCATCAACCAACAATCTTAATTTTGAATATTTGAATGGGACAGTTGCAAAAATAAGGTCTGATTTTTTTTTTTTTTTTTTTTTTTTTTTTTTTTTTTTTTTTTTTTATAAAGCAAATGATAGTACTTAACGGGCTGAGAACAATGGTGCCTTGGGTGTTTACCTAAGTGTCCCAGTTTTGGAGATACACACGTACGTAGCGGCACTACGCGGAATTCTCATTTAAAGCAATGTATTTTGGGCCGAAATCTCATCTCTGGAATAGTATGGGACTTAATTAGAAACCAAAAGGCATCTTTGTTCTCAGCTCATTGAGTACTTGCATTTTCTTCATAAAAAGCACAATATTTTCAGACCCTTGCATCTGCCCCATTGCACTTTTTTGATTCTGATTGGCCAATGGCCAAGGCTGTACCATGTGATTTATTGCAGCTTGAAAAACATGTTGCGTCGAAATAAAATGAAGGCAATTTTTTTTTTCGGATTGCCATAACTGTGGTCTTGGCAATAGTAGGTCATAGTAGGTTGTAGTATTATGACTTTCAAAAGAAAATCCTCTCATCGAAATTGTTCTTGCGATGAATTTTTCTTTTATTTTCTATCATTTTAAATTTCTTGTTGGGCCGCATGTCGCGTGTCTCAATGCGAGCTGTTATCAAATTTGCAGCATCTCTCATAAAAACTACCTCGATTTTTATTTCAGCGTGGCTCTCTAACTGCACAGAGCGCAGCCAAAGCGCTTGGCGTAATAGTAGTACACACTTACCTATTTACAATCAACCGACAGCGATAACAATTTGTTTACTCCTACTTGTCTGCTGTGAAGATGCGTTCAATAAAAATGAAGGCGCTTCATGACTTTTATGAGCTTAGTCGTTGACTCGCCGCGTGCCGTGCCTCTCTTCCGAGAGATAGATTTCTCTTTCAAGGCGGACGATCAATGATCATATTGATCTTTAATGGCAATTCACAGGGCATTCAAACTTTAATGAGGACATTAGTGGATATAAGAAATCGTCCTTCTTTCTCTTTTTCCCAATAGAAAGCATGCGTTAGAAAAGGATAGAAGAGGGGGTGAAAGTCACGTGACTACCCTTGATCTGTCTTTTTCTATGTATAGTGTATAACCAGCGGCGTAGCGTGCGATTTGGCAACGTTGCACAATTCGTCCTTTTTAACCCATTGGAAAGATCGAACTATTGGGTATTCGGTGAACACCTTCGCATTCGATCGTTTACATGGGTTTAAATGGACCAGTGCAACGTTGCCAAATTGCGCGCTACGCCACTGTGTATGACGCACGTATTTTAATGGGAAAAAGAGAGATAGATAATTTCTGGATCCGCCAGTGAACGAGGAGGGAAGAGGTACTCTTTACCATATATTTTAAGAAAAATGTATTGATTCCATCGCAATTTTCGATGGTTTTTTCTATCGATTAATTCGTAGTTCAATTTTGTTGATTCCCTTAAGGATCGATTCTTTTTCATATATTTTAAGAAGGAGATATTGATATAATCGCAATTTTCGATTATTTTAATCGATTATTTCGTTCAATTTTGTTAATGCCACTATGAGGATCGATTGTTTTCCTATTTTTATGAAGATGATGTGGATACATGGCAATGCCACGAGCCTCAGTAAAATTCTCCTACATTCAATGCAGCATTCAAATATAAATCTGTCCAGGACCATTACGATCGGTCTATTTTCTATCCTGATTCCTGACCGGCACGATTGGCATTGATTATTCTTATGTTTTGCCAGTCGTCGGAAGCATGGACGCGTGAGTGTCATGAGTAATGCCGCCGGCATCCGCGTCTCACCGATAAAAAAAAACCCGAGCTATTGAAGCACGATACCCGACTGATATACTGATACAGAGAGATTAAAGTAATGCAAATACCTGAAAACAAGCCATACAAACGCAAGTTCATTATTCCCTCATATTTCGTTTTGAATAATAATTATTTGACGCATATTGAGATAGCTGTGGAAAAGGCGAGCATCGGGCAACAATGCATTACACTAATTTGAAGCCACACTGAAAAAAAAAAAATTGATAGTCATAATACCAGATTCTACACAGTCATATTACCAGAGAAGCACAACGATATGTGGACGACAGAAAGTTTAGTACTTTGACCGGAAAGTTCTGGTTTTTAGACCAGAATATGGTCATAGAACTAAAATTTCCTAAAAATGTTCAAGAGCTATGGTGCAGACACTAAAATTTTGGCAATTGTACTATCCCTTACGTAAGTTAACATATTGTTATGTTTCGGGCAATCTTTCTTTTTCAGTGCAAGGTAAATATGCAACTATATTGGAAGTGCGCCTATATTCTACACACACAAATCTTTTGACCTTATAATGTATCGTGGGTTGAAGGGAAATCTCAGAAACGAAGAATCAGCTGATTTGCGGCTTATAAAAGATACTGCACTTTCTCACTATCACACGTGATAAGACAGATGGCATGCGGATAGCCGTAACTTTTCAAATCATGTCAGCCTCTGCAGTTTTCTGCAACGTTGCCACATTGCACGTTTCATGGGACGCAATCGGAACGTCTGAATTTTGATCCCCTCATTTTTCTGAACGCAATCGGGCAGATGCCCATGTACGCATCGCCACTGAATTGAATATTTTTTTTTTATTTTTTTTTTTTAAATAATTGAAACTCTGAATCTTCAGGTAGCCACGTTTAGAAATTACCTGGCATGGAAACCATAAAGTAAGCAGCTAGCAGCCGGGAGCGCTCAATGCAGTCGCATCTGTAATAATATCGACTGCGGCTGAGATGATAATTTTTTCCCTCGTCTTAAACCCTGGCTAATCTCTCTCTCTCTCTCTCTCTCTCTCTCTCTCTCTCTCTCTCTCTCTCTCTCTCTCTCTCTCTCTCTCTCTCTCTCTCTCGGCCCCTCGCACCTCCACAGCCACAGGTACGCTCTGAAGATAAACTATTACGATTTACAACGTACTATTGTTGTACACTCGAACACATTATTCAAGCTGCAAAAAAGTTTTTGAACTTTCACTTTCCCGCCGTAACTGGCGCTGTCATTTCCTCTCTCGCATTCGGATATACGGGAAGGACTTCCAGACCTCAGAGATTTGTTTTGCTCCATTCTTATGATGATCGCAGTTCCATCAAGCTAAATGCTAAATTCTCATTAAAATTACTAATTGACTGAATAGTGAATAACACCATGCGGAAGAGTCGTTTGACTCATAGTTTGCGATTCGATTCTTTTAAAAGAACGCATAATGATTAAATTCGATACATATACAGATCTGCTCTACAAATATCGAATATTTGATGGTTATCTTATTACTGATGAGTATCGATGTTCCGAACTTACTTATTTGAAACTTGATTGTAACAAAATCGAGTTTTTTTTACTTGAAATCTGAAGGAAAACTCTCGATTACTGAGCAATCAGTAATCGTCAAATCTTTGAATGGTTAAATCAAATTTTACTGTCTTCCCAGGTTTAAAATAAACTTGAGCGTTATTTCGATTAGATCTCTCATTTTTCTGCAACTATAATACGTATGATGTGTGATTTGTCAAAAATCAGTCTTGATTACCGTAAAATCACTCTAAAAAAAAAACAATCGCTGATGACGATTTCTCACAATAATCAGTAATTTTGTAATCGATTACAACCCCCAAGTTGCCCAGCTCTCGTTATATTGGTTTACGTTATCATCTTTTTGCGACTTTACGTGAATCCACAGCGACGCGAACGGATATAAGTTTTAAAAGTCATTCTTCAATTTTAACGTCGAGCGCAAATCACGTATATCTATAGAGCCATGTGACGCAGAAAAAACAGTAGGTATATCTATACAAAGGTATCTCCAAGTTGACAGTTTTTAAAAGACTGACTATTTATAGTAAGGTAAACACCCCAGTATAGCCGGCAACACCCCTAAAATTGTCACCAGTACCCGGCGCATTTTTTACAATGTGAAAAGTATTACCTATAGTTTGGTGGTAATGTTGGTGTTTTGTGTAATTTTTTTCTGAGACCTCAAGTGTGAAAAATTCGGGGGAAAAATACGCAATACTCCAAAATTGCCACTATATAAACTAATATTTTCCACATATCGACAAATAGGTGCTGGGTACTGATGCAAATTTTAGGGGTGCCGGCTACTGGGGTGTTTACCTTATCTAATGCGAAAACTGCATGATCAGAAACCTCCTAACTCAACCGCTTGAATAACAAAGGGAGCCATCACATGACATTTAGCCTCTATCTCCGTCCTTTTCTAACGCACGCGCTCAAATAGAAGGAGAGAGAGAGAAAGACAAATTCCTGTATCCGCCAACGTGGTACTTGTTTTTGCTCACGTTATCAATTGAAGGCGCTGAGAGATGCTTTTTTTTGCAATCATTTCTAATATTCCTCTGATTTTTGAGCGTCTAATAAATCATTTTCAGTGGCGTAATCTTAGGGAAGGGAGCATGGCATTTTTGATTCTATCTTTTCTTTTTTGTTTAGATGAGGGGGGGGTGTATCATTTTGCTCCCACCCCTCCAAAAATTTGATAAAAATGAGGAGGGAGAAAAGAAAGGAAAAGAAATGGAAGAAAATACGGATAGATACAGAAAAATAAAAAGATAAAGGAATAATTACCAGAAACCAAGAAGAAAAAAATGGCAAGAACTGGCTCCAAATTACGCTTAAACTGCGTCTACAATAAGTCTGCGGAACATTCCACTAATGTCAATGAAATTAAGAAAATACATACGTAAAATCTACTCTGAAAAAAAGCTATAGTCATAATACCAGATTCTAATCATATTGCCAGAAGCACAACGATATGTGAATGACAGAAAGTCTAGTACTTTGACCAGAAAATTCTGGTGTTAATACTAGAATATA
Organism: Trialeurodes vaporariorum; assembly: GCA_011764245.1. Lineage (NCBI taxonomy): Eukaryota > Metazoa > Arthropoda > Insecta > Hemiptera > Aleyrodidae > Trialeurodes > Trialeurodes vaporariorum. The sequence continues at coordinate 49,139,349 of VMOF01000220.1, forward strand.
TAGTCATAGAACTAGAATTTCCTAAAACATTTCAAAAACTAAGGTGCAAATGCTAGAATTCTGGTAATTGTACTATCCCTTACATATAGGTTCAGGTATTATTGTCATGCTTCAGGTAATATTTTTTTTCAGTGTAGTACTTAACCCCTTATGGGCCAAGCCCGAGTAAACTCGTTTTTCTCCTCTAGTCTATTTCACATTGAGTCAGTCTTCATTTCAGATAAACGCTAATCTAGATGAAAACATTACAATAGCTAAGGTCCCGTCAAGTGCCTTCAATTCGTCGAATAGGCAATTCCAACGCCTCCAAGTACGAACAGTTAACTACCTTCCCTAAAGAAACATAGGAGTGGTGTTCTTCTTCAACTAACCAGGTCTTTAAAGGGTTAATAATTGTTGTAAATTGGTGACACTTTCATACGATAACATTGCGTAAAAGAATTTTCTGAGAGTACCTGAATTTTTACATTTTTCCGGGAGAGGATTCCCGGACTCTCTGGGAGGGTTCCACAGACTCCCCGGAGCGCATCTACTGAAAAGTTGTTCCCCCCCCCCCCCCCCCCAATAAAAATTCCAAGTTTACGCCATCGGTCATTATTACCCACCGTGCGCCGTGCGGCATCACACCGCATCTTATATACGGCAGCCGCAGCGATGAACTTAGCGAAAGTGTCCAAGAAAGTTGGTTCTCATTTATCCGCTCCCCCTCTGCTCCACAGTCTACACTCGAAGGTGGTCAAATCCACGCAGTTTCATCATTTTACAACAAGCGGATGAAAGTGAAATTCCACGCTCACACTCGCACACAAACATCTTGCGTAATACAACGAGTTATAACTCAATTTTATATCATAATATACCCAACCCCAACATACATATAATGTAACTTGCTACCGCGCCACCGAGCCTTATAGCAGTGTATATGCGTATATGTATGTAGTAGTAGTATAGTATAGTTGTTGTTGTTGTTTTTGTCACCGTCAGTCTTTGACATCTAAAAGAAGTCATCAACATCCTCAGTGTGTTCGATTCACGACTGACTCTCTTTCGGCACGCATGCGCAAGAGTCCTTTGCGAGAACACAGTTACTTATTTTGTCGCTCGGTATCAGACATAACAATGACTGAAAGTTGAAACCACGTATTTATGATGATTTCGTTCTTTTTCGGCACAATACCGATAGTCTCCAACATGAAGTTAAAAAACTTCGAATGATGGGTCTGGGCCTGATTAGGTAAAGAGGCCGATCTCGAAGGTAGGTCCTCTACCCATAGGCATAAATCGCAATAATAGGGGGTTATCCCCCCACCCCAAGATCTGCCAAACCTCCCCCAGAAAGTTTGGAAACATAAAAAGTTTAGCCATCTCGACTTGTGATTTGGCACATCCCAAAATTTCGACTACCATGGAGAATTCAATGAGTAAAAAAAAAAGGTTGTCGAATACAGAATGTGTTTTTCCCCTAAAATTACACTTTACTGCTCACATCAATGCGTGATGACCGTGATAACCTTTTGCGTTCAAACGCAAAAGTTTTGTTAGACAAGAAATTTCACCAAGCGCAGAAAAGAGGCACGGAAGGTCGCAAAAAATCACAAAAAGTCGAATTTTTGCGACAAGAGACTTCTGTACACTTTTATTCAAGATTTAATTCAAAACAATAGGACACATTTTCAATCTCAAGGCAATATGCCATGCTTCCTTTTGAGCTCTGTGAAAATTTTTGACTGTCAAAGATTTTGCGTTTGATAGTACGTGGAACTAAAGACAAGAAATAAAAGATAATTTCTCCTTCTTGAACTCTATTTCTTATTCGTTTGATCTATTATTAAAAAACAGCCAGACTTCTGGTCTCCATCTTCTCCTTGTTTTATGGCTCTTGTGTTTTTATGATTTTGCTCGTGACAATAGACTCTTCTTTTTTTTTAGGTCCGCTGTGCTAATAAATAAAATAATCCAAAAATGTGGGGTGAATAATTAAACTTTTTTTTCCGCTGAATTTTTCTTTTTAATTTTTTTTTTTCTGTAACTTCATCGGTGGTTTCTTTTTTATTCACGAGCGATGAACTTTCAGAATTTCATCCGCATGATGTGTCTGTCATTTTTATTTTGCTTTGTTTTCGGCGGATGTCGAAATCATCAACGGGACCATTGACTTGAGTGGTCGTCAAGAAGCCTGAGAAGGTCTCTGCTCTAAAGATATCAGTATTTATGCAATTCGTGAACAATCGATTATATTTGTCATCCCATTCGAGCCTGAGCAAAAGGATCGATCATTCGGAGATTCAATTGAACCATGTACAATTACAATTATTTCAAGGAACTGTATTAATTGGGCGGTCCGGAGATTCAAAAGATGGGGGAGGGGTAGAGGAGTGTAAAATTCTGCCTCGAGTAAAAGATCACGATGCTCCAGCGGGCCGATCATTTACTTCATCGTTAAATCGATCGTTATAACTGTCTACGAGTGATCCTATTGGTCGAGTATTGTAAAACTTGGCTGTTGCTACGGTAACCATCGTTAAGAGTCTCGTTTTATAGAGGATACTCATGAGTAACCTTTAAAAAACGGACACTATAACGATGGTTACCATAGCAACGGCTAAGTTTTACAATACTCGACCAATAGGATCACTCGTAGACAGTTATAACGATCGATTTAACGATGAAGTAAATTATCGGCCCACAGGAACAGTCGCGTCGAGTGCAATCTGGCAACACTGAAGTTTTTCCATTTAAATTCACGAAAAAGGTCGAATTATAAGAGGTCCACAGTACACTCCCTATAATCGATATTTTGAGAGGATTTAGAGAAGATGGTTGTAACGTTGCCGGATTGCCCTCGATGACAATGTCCAACAACCATTTGACTTATACCTAATGGATGTATTAACTTGTCGAGGTAGAGTTCGTGTTTGTGCAGGTTGATTACGCAGATTTATGACTGATAATCTTTGGAATTTCCCCAACATTACTTCTCATATCGAATGATGACAATGAATTTGAGCTTCAGATTTTCATTAAAGGACGCTTTAATTTGAAGGAATGAAAAGTGTAATTTCGCATGAAGTTACTATCGGTGAGCTCTCCGCCTACATTTCTGAAAGGGACTCTAAAACAATTAACAGATGCGCTCACTCACTCACTGGTGGGGGGGGACTAACTTTCAGTATTTACTAACTTGAAAGTATGATGAAGATTTAAAAATTCTTAGTCTCACCATTTAAAATAGTTAAATGAAAGCAGCACGGGGTTGATTTAACTATTTTAAATGGTAAAACTAAGAATGTTTACTTCTTGACCATACTCCTTAGTAAGTAAATACCTAAAGTTAGCAATTTTTGTCAGTGCTATTTAGTCAATATTTCAGGGGGCGGGGGAGGGATTGTACTTTCTGTTGGGAGAGTGTTAGTCACGGTTTAAGTTCCAGCTTATTGACTATTTCGAACTCGAAGTTATCAACCAACCATGTTCTCTCTCTCTCTCTCTCTCTCTCTCTCTCTCTCTCACTCACTCTCTCTGTCTCTCTCTCTCTCTTTCTCTCTGTATGAAAATAACTGATTTATTCACGTGAGATATAGCTTACTACTTATGGACCGTTTCAGAGGCAGCGAGATGAATTAGTGTTACCTACTGCGAGTTTCTGATGTCCTGATAGATGCATTCGATTCCCCGAGTCGGTTATCGTCTGAAAAACCTCCGTGAATCTCGCACGGGAGCTTCACTCGAGCAGTCGAGCTCGACTCACTCCCCTGTTTCCACGGTTCATTCCAACGGAAAGTACCAACTCCACGTTCCTTGCGTCCTGGTAGTTGCTCTCCGTTTTACACTCCGTTTTCGTCTAAAAAGCGTCTTAAACACGTCTTGAAACCGTCTAGTGAAACCGAACAGTGTTCGATGACTTGAGGCAATGATTCTTGACGAGTGGCGAGAAAAAGTTCCAAGAGAGTTGAGATTTGGTGGAGGAACTCTCCAATTGATGAGAATTGCCTCATGTCAAAACCTTGTTTGCTTTTTTCAAGGTTGGGGGGGGGGGCAGACAGGTTGTTTCAGAATCGTAGGTTGTTGCCTTTCGAGCCCGCCAAATTTAAATTTTCGCCCATTTTTAAGCCTATAGATTATATTTTCTTCCATTTTTATGGAACGACTAAACGCTGGTAATTTTCATTTAACTTTTCCTTTGGAACAATTTGGAATATTTTGAAGAGTAAATACCTCAAAAATTGTCCCTAAAAATTCACTTTTTCTATTCTTCCTTGGTAGAGTCAGACTCAGTTCCTCTATTTCATTTAGACTCGTAAAAAAGTGTCTTGTGACAAGAAGAAAGATCGTCTTCTTAGAAAAACTCATTGAACTGAAAGAAAGAACTCTTCCCCAAAAATTTCACATTAGAGGAGTTATTAAAAAAAAAAAAAAAAAAAAAAAAAATCGACCTGTAGTCGTGACATCTGAGGCAGGGATCACAAATAATTTCGTTTTTAAGAGGTAAGAAGTAATGTAGCTTTTAAGCTTTAATTTTGTACTGAGTATTCTTTTCATTTAACTAAAGATTTGCAGATTATGTTACACCATTTGTACTTCAGCGCAAAACAACTCAAACGATTTATCATTTGTGACTTTAAATGTTTGATTATACCCACATACAGTCCGGCAGTGGCGTAAACTTGGGATTTTTATTTGGGGGGGGGGGGGGGGGGGGGGGTAGGCAAACCAACTTTTGAAAGATGCACTATAGGGGGTCTGGGGGGACAATTCCCAGAGAGAGGGGGTCCGGGGGTCCTCCCCCGGTAAAATTTGAAAATTCAGGCTCACTCAGACGATATTTTAAGCAATATTATCGCTTAAAAGTGCCACCAAATTTAAAAAAATTCAACACAGATTTCACGTTTATTTTCTTCATTTCTCAGGCAAAAAGGAAATTTTTCAGTTTAGACTTTCAGCTTATTGATGAAGCTAATATTTCTAGGCTTTGGGAAACTATTCCTCACGGTTAGAAGTCTTCTGGAAATTTAAAACTGCAGTAAATGTAATGTTCCGCTCAGTGGTGTAAAATTTGAGATTATTTTTGAGGGGAGGGGGTAGCAAATAGTCCAATACTTTAGGAAATCTGGGGGGGTGAACTTTCCAGTAATAGGGTGACTGGGGGTATTCCTCCGGAAAAATTTGAACATTTGGGTTCTCTCAGACTATATTTTGAGCAATTGAATCTTTCAAAAATAACCAACCGACGGAACAGAAGTTAGTAGACTCAATGTATATTTTCTGTATTTCATTGACAACAGAGGAATTTATCACTTTAGATTTACTTTAGGCGCAGTTTCAGGGTAAAATAGAGCCACTTATTCTTGCCTTTTTTTGCTTCTTGGTTCCTATAATTATTCCTTTCTCTCTTCATTTTTGTGTGTTTTTTCGTCTTTTCTTTTGTCCCTCCCTCTTTTTCCCTCCTCTTTTCCATCAAATTATTGAGGGGGCAAAATGATACTTTGCCCCCCTTCTCAAATATTGGAGGGGCAAGAGGGCCATGCCCCCTTAAGATTACGCCACTTCAGTCGAGAAAACGTCTACATCAAATTTCAGCTTGTCCTGGGCTTTTTGTGTCGATTTTTTTCCCAATGTTCCAGCTCGACTAGGTTTGCAGTATTTCATTTCCTACGGCGAGTCTTACCTGCTCCGAGTCTCTTGCGTCCTGATAGATGAGTTTGACTTTTCACTCCGCTCTCGTCTGCAAAACGTCTCAAATACGTCTGCAAAGCGTGTTGAATCGAGAGATAATTTGAGCTGCTTGAAAGCACACCCATACGTCGTCTAACTGTGAAAAATGATGTGAGTCCTTGTGATTTTAACCAGACTTCACGCGTAATCATGAAAAATATCAAAATTGTCAGTCACACTACAAGTCTCCAAAAAAACAGAGTTGGATTCTTGCATAAAATCCTGTAAAAATAACGATGAAGTATACACTAAAAAATCACAAAACTAACTCGCAGAATCAGGCTTAATGGTGGAGCCACGCACGTATCGTGTGAGATTCCTATCTAATTTGAGAAATATCTCTGTGTTTCTATAGAGAAAAAGACGAAGTAGACAGGAATGTCCCATGATACTTGCCTAGCTTCGTCATTACAATCTTGCCATTACAGCTGTTTTCTGAATAGTGAATATACTATTGAAATTGAGACCTTTTTAGTGTACTTTTCGTGATTTTCACTCGTTTTTACAGGAGGTAAATGACTATATCATTTTCTCATGGCAAAAGTTTGCAAGAGCCTCATTTCAATTCTTTATTCACAATGATTTCAACTCCAAATTGATCTGGCAATTGATTGATTACTTTAAAAGTAATTTTTACCTTGAACGCCTTCAATAATTTGCATATGCAAAATCAGCACCCCGATGCATCAGGAGTATTTCAACCACCCACTTTACGACAGCGCAGCTGAGTGAACATTAATGTGTTTTCGTTACCTGGTCGTCAAAGGGTTAAAGAAAGAATCGGAAACGCCCACTGCAACCCTCAATTTCAGCAGGTATCCTTTAACCCCCCCCCTCCTCAAAGCTTGACCGCAACAAAACCTCAAATATTTTTCTTTTATTTTTGGTTCTCGCTTCCACGGTGAGTTTATCTTTTTTAGATGCGGAGTTAACGCCCAAAGTTACGTAGAAATGAACGTATACGTCTCATAATGTCAACGCTTGGTCTTCAACGTAAACGCATTTTTATAAATGCAAAATTTCCAGAGCAAACCGGGGACATTTTCTTAGAAAGCTAGCTATCATTCCAGTGAGTTTTTCTGGCAATGGTTGTTAGCTCGAGTTTCCTGCATTTAGTTATTAAAATGTGAACTTATTACGCGATACCTCTCAAAGTCTTTGAGAGCGAAAATTTGACATCAGAGTCACACACGTGTATGGAACTGCGCCACGGACGCCTTGGTGCATGCAATGCCTGTACGCCGTACGGGTCCCTCTTGGCATTTTGGCACGGTCTTTCTCGGTGGCAATGTCGCGTTGCCGTGCCATGCCATGCCACGCTGTGGTTATTAGACGAACGCCCGTCGCGTTGTGTTGGTATCCCCGGAATAAATCATAGACGAGCCCTAAATTGAATCTTTCGCAGCAAACAATATCAGTGGCGTAGCGTGCAATTTGGCAACGTTGCAGTTCATCCATTTAAACCCATGAAAAATATCGAACTACTGGAAACCACTATTCACTATTGGAGCTATCGGTGAACACCTTCGCATTCGACCTTTTACATGGATTTAAATGGACTTGATACAATGTTGTCAAATTGAACGCTACGCCACTGAACAATATGGCTCTTGCAATAAACTTTTGCTATAGGTGATTGAAGAGTTGATTCTTGCTTGCATTAAAACCTGTAAAAATTGCAACGAGTGCACTAAAAAATCACAAAATTCACCCTCAGAAGTAATGTAATAATTCATTTTTGTATGTCTCCTTTCAGGTGACGAGGAATCGTAGTCCAGCCAAACATCTTATCTCGGCGGTGTAAGTGGAATTACTGATTAATATTTACTATTGAAATTAAGTTTTGCGAGGAGGGGGGGAATGGCTCGAACTAATAATTTTCAGCGAGGAAGTTCAACTTCATTTGAGGTCCTTTCCGACCTTATCTTGAATGTACACTTTCTTGAAACATTATTCTGCAAATCTATTCCTCGTCGAGGGCTTGATGTTTTAATCACGGGTGAATACAGGAATTTCTCTATCTCTTTTTCATCCCATTTGAACACATATACGTGTTAGAAAAGGATAGCAGAGGGGGCCATCACGTGACTTTGGCCCCTACATCTCCGCCCTTTTCTAACACACGCGGTCGGTCAATTGGGGGTAGAGGGACAGACAAATTCCTGTATCCACTCATGATTTCGATTCTGCGAAAGGAATCGTTGCGTTTGCTATCAAAATAACAAAATGTCCCTTCTTTTGCGGTAATCAAACGTAGTTTGCAGCTAATAGATCAATTGAAAATCAAAGGAAATCGATTTTTCGAGAATTTTATTACATGCGAAACCAACTTCGTACAGTTTTACTTTTCTTTGTTTTTTTGTTTTTTTTTTTGTATATTGCTTGAAAGGAAGAGAGCGAAAAGATTACAGCGCTACACCATATTGACTTGAAGCAGGTGGACCTTGCCTTGAGCCCGCTTGGTCGTTGTAAAAATGTTGTGACGTCACACGCTCTACCGAGGTCACCTTTGGTGCATACAAATCTTGCGTTGGTGGCACAGACAGAGTACTTAGATTGCGATCCCGTTTGAAGGTGAATTTTGGTGATTCTTACATCGTTAATTTTTTTTTTTTTTTCGTAAAATTGACTCTCAAACTTAATAAATACGCTTGAATGAAATTCTATGATGGCTGTCATGACGAACTTGATGATGCTCCAAACGTTATTTTTAGGTGATTTTACACTCAAATTGACCATGTTCGTAACTGTAGAAAAAGTTTGCAACAAACTCAGTGCCTCATAATTGATGTCGATGCGATAACGAACAAATTGCTTTAGATTGCTATAATCTCTGGAATTATCGATCGACGCAGATGCATAATCCGAGTCATTCTCTTATCGCAGCGATAGCAATCTCACAAGTAAATTTTTCTGCTCCGATGGACTGCACACTGCACAGACTCAGCCGCTGCGCTAGCCGAGCAGCCGAGAGGATGTTACGAGTTACGCGCTATTGTGTTTGCGTGTTGCATACGATTTGAAATTGAAGGCGCTTCGTATTTTTACATTAAAACGAAACTAGTCCGCTGAAATGTGTGAGGAGATCCGATCGGTGATTGCAGCTTTGACGTTCATTTACTCATCGCCAGTTTCTGAGAAGTAAACATCGGAATAATATTGAGTTCAATAAACCAAAACAAATTCGATTGAAACATGACTGTGATGCGTAATCAGCTCTGTCGGATGAAATTCTTTGCTACGGTGACCCCGACAAACAATCTCATATGCATGGATTTAGATTTGTCAACATTATTTATCTTTTTTGTGATGTTTTTCCGTCACTCGACGATGAGTAATACATTACATCCATGCAGCTATGATCAGGAGGAACTAGAACGGAAATAAAAATCTAGTAGAAATTTACCATCTTCATAGCTGATTTTGGCGTCTTACCTTGCAACGTACCTTGTTTTGCAACGTACCTTGTGGTAAAATTAAGTGAACCTGTTGGTCCATTTTCCCATAATCTCGTGCAATTTACCATATTATCTGGCAGACTCCAAAATCAGCTATATAGGCAGATGGTAAATTCTACCTGTCTTTATGGTGAATTCTACCTATCTTTCCTTGAGCGTAATGGGTGTGTTGCAAACTTTTGCTACTGCGTTACGGAGGGTTATTAGTTCCTTCGTAAGATCACTTGAAAGTAACGTTGCGAGTATCAGAAAGTTCCAAAATCCACTAACAAACTCAATAATAGTGTTTAGCAAAATTACAAGATGGCTGTCGAATGAGCAAGTGGAAATGAGGGAGTCCCGTCTAATTTCCGCTTTCTCTATGATGAATCACTTTTCTCAGCATAGAAAGCTGCAATTAGAAGGGACTACCCCATTGTGACCCGCTCATTCGACCACCATCTTGTAATTTTGTGAAAGGATTTTGTGTGGAACTTTCCGGTGCTCTCAACATTATTTTCAAGTAATTTTATATATGACTCAACCCTCACCGAAATGTTGGTATTACCAGTAGCTCCACGAAATAAGGGTGGGGGGGGGGGGGGGTTGACGAGTGATGACTTTTATCCCCTTCTCACTTATTCTATAGCTCTTACGGTTAACGAATGCATGGCGCTAAGCGCCAAGATATAAACAACTTGAAAATTAAAATTAATCCAATTAGAAACTTGAATACATTATATAATTGGTGAATTGATACCAAAAAACAAAAAACAAAAAAACAAAAAAAAATTAAGCCATTGGCACTGCTTTAGACCAAAATCTACCATTCCGACTGAATTGAAAATTCGAAAGTAACGGATTTTTTACGAATTAAATGATAATCACAGCGTGCCGATCAATTATTTTACATACGGGCACAAGCCAGTTTTGAAAATCTCTTGGAAAAGGTTTGGTTAATCGGTAACCACCGTAATCCGTATATTTCTCTCGTAATCTTAACATGCACTCTATACTCTTCCAGCATCGAAAGTTCCTTTTAAAGTTGCCCCTCTAATCAGGTATTGGAAGACTCATAAGTGTGCGATACTTGTAATGAAGGTATTATGAATGTTTCATTGTTTTTCGACTTCATCTAGCGTCCTGCATCCGATGACGTCGCGTGCAGTCTGGCAACGCTGAATTTTGTCCATTAAACGCATGAAAACGGTCGAACGTTTGGAAGTGTCTTGTGGACTCCCTCAAATCTACATTTTGCATGGCGGTTTAAACGAACGAAATGCAGTGTTGCCAAATTACAGGCGATTTCGCGCAGCGCGCCGCTGAGTAGGTATGTCTGCTATACGGCTCAAATGGCCCTTTTTAGAGATCGTACCGATCAAATGAACCAACGAGGAGTTTCACCAAAATCTCTAATTTGATGCAATCTTCTGATTATTCTGGTAACATACTTTTCCATTTCCTCCTTTCTGTCTTACACGTATACGATATACGTCTATACGTATAGGCTATAGTTGCATTATCAGCAAATTTAACTTTTGGGGGGAGATGGATGTTTATGTAAACTTTCAAGGAAATTAGAATGAGCGCAATTTGTTTACATAGGTATACTATCTACATTCTACATGTATCAAAAAATATACAACGTTTGAAAGCTATTTGTACCCTTTATCGCATATGTGTTACCTCCAGGTAACAAAGAAAATACGTGCGGAATCTTTCATGGAAGTTCAAAAAAATTGTGTCGCACTTCAAAAGTCTTTGAAAATTGAGCACATAGGAATCTTTAAAGGTCCGGTGCTTATTTTCATCAGAAAAAATAATTCATGCGATCTATATGCGATGTTCAATTATAAACATTAGTTCTACCTACGCGGTAATAAACTAGTCGGAGAAAAATAGTGTATACGTGTAACGTGAATTTTTCAAAATGAGAGTATGGTGTAAGTCCTACGTTGATTAGTGGATTTTTAAAATTGTTTAAAATAAATCCGCATCATTAATAAGGTGGAATTTTAAAGCACGTAACAGAAACAGATCCTATTACTATACATTCAGTACGCTCATTGTAATTTTCTTAGGATATTACTTAAGAATAAACCATCAAAAGTGGAATATGTTGAAGGCGCAACTGTCCCACACTCAAAATATAGAAATCTTGCTTCTAAAATTTTGAAAATCTCCGACACCACAGCACTGCAAATATTTAAACAAATCTGCTTTTAGTGGATGCGCGCAGCTACACACAAATGTATAATCCAAATAAGGATGCAATTCAGAAAAGCTGTTGCGCTCAAGATTCGTGAACGCGTTAGGATTTCAAGGCGTATTAGTCTTAGGAACCTGCACTCTTTGACTTTGTCAAATGTATAAAGCTATTATTTAAAATGAGTCCAGTCTAGACTTGCGTGATACTGATCATGTGAATTGCTTCACACGGATAATCCTGAAGATGACTTGGCGGTCATTCTTCAGAAACTCGTGAAATTTCTTCTTTTTATCCATGATTAAAATTGATAAGAAAAATAACCTTATTGATCTACTTAATGCTTTAAATTATACTGCCAACCTAAAAGCTTTTCGGTCACACACAGCCACCCTCTTCTCTATGTGCGGTATTGTCTCTCTCTTTCTCTCTCTCTCTCTCCCCCCTCTCACTCTCTCTCTCTCCCTCTCTCTCTCCCTCTCTCTCTCTCTCTCTCTCTCTCTCTCTCTCTCTCTCTCTCTCTCTCTCTCTCTCTCTCGCGATACTTCTAAGAGAGCTTTTGTACAGATTTTCTCCTTTGATTTGTTTTTGTTTTTTTGTTTTTTTTTTAATTTGTAATATTTATTTATTGAGATCTTTATTTTTATTTTTTTTTTTTATTTGTAATATTTTTTTTTTGTTTGTTTTATTTTCGTTTTGCTTTGTTATCCTTGCACGGATATTTAAGTCGTTATATTTTATTTAGAAGTTATTCCTAGTTTGTGGTTTTGGTTAGTCGTTTTCATTCTATTTTCGCGTTTGTTGCTTTTTGCTTCCCCTCACTTTTGCGCTTTGCTTTGTTATTGTTTTTAATTCTACTGAGGATGGCTGTGTGTGACTGAAAAGCTTTTGGGCACTAAATGCTTTGTTTTAGTTTTTTTTACACCTTATGCTGTAGAGCGATTTTTTTTTTAATCTTACAAACCAAAGATATTTAAATTTTAAAATTCATTACAGACAAAATGCAATGCCAAATGAATTTTAGCCTCTCAAGAAACTATGTTTCTTTTTAAATCTGAAAAATACCTACTCATAAATTCATACCGACAAAAAAGAAAAGAAAGAAAAAACTATATTAATGTTTACTGATAAAAAAAAAGCTTATTTTCAAGTGAATCAACTTCTACCCACGCGACTCTACCCGAGTCAAACCTTGACCATGTGAGACAGACCATCATGATACCTTGCTACGGATCCCTTCACAAGATCTCGCTCCTCATGTCTACATTTTCCCTCTGCTTTACACCGTACATTATTAGATCTCAAAATATTCCCACGATGAAGCTCAATGCTATACTCTGTTCGGGATAAGAAGTCCGATGGGAAGTAAGGTTAAAACGCACTCTATTGCAACGCAGCTCCCTCCCCCCCCCCTCAATCGTCGATTCAATGCAATTTTCCCCAAAAGCGCATTTTTGAACGGAAATAATTTGCCAACTAAACCAAGAAATTAATGCGACCGTTCTCGTCAATCTGGAGGGTGATTTTATGATAAGCAGAGCTGATTTTTTTAAGTCACTCATCATATCAGTTGCAGAAGATTTAGATCTAATCGAAATGACCTTTTAAAGTTTATTTCAAATCTCGGCGGCTGAGCTCGTTTTAGAGATCGGCCTTTTTCGGAGCCTTTTCTTGAGAAATTTTATTCCGAGAATCGACCGACTATAAATCTTCACCCCTGAAAACGGCTAGAGATACATTCAGGGGCGTGTCGTGGGGAGGGGGGGCATGTGGGTACCCTTGCCCCGGGCGGTACTCTCGGGGGGCGGCAAAATCAGGTTGAACAACCAAAAAAAAAAAAAAAAAAAAAAAAAAAAAAAAAAAAAAAAAAAGGTTATCAAATTTCTAAATGAACTTCAAAGGGCGGCAAAATCAGTGTGTAACAAGCAAAAAAAAAAAAAAAAAAAGGTCATCAAATTTATAATTTTGTTCGCGGAGGGCGGCAAGATTGCATTCTTGCCCCCCCTCTCTGGAAACCACGGCACGCCCCTGGATACATTATTTAACGGACGCAATGTCAGTCCGGAAAACGCCGTAACTCGTCAAAATTAGTCGAATTTCCTTACAGTGATAACCCTCTGGTGAAAATGTTTCATGACCAATTCCCACGGACACTGCGTTGATTTTCATGGAAACCACATCGATTTCCATGGAAATAACACCATTTTCCATGGAAAAGTACATGGTTTCCATGGAAAAATACTTGGTTCATTTCCACGGAAAATTGGTCATGGAAAATTCCGCGCCAAAATTCTTTCTTGGACAAAATCCCTTTCACTTGGTGGAGTCGTGGAGTATCTCTATTTTGTCCACGAAAAAATCTCGAAGGGTCGCATCATTAATAAAATTCGACTAATTTTGACGAATTATGACCCTTTCAGATCTGAAATTTTGTCCGATTTATAGTATCTTTAGCAGTTTACAATTTTTTTCTCCACTGAAAAAAAAAAGATTACCAGAAGCATGACAATATGTGAACCAATGTAAAGAATACTACAATTACCAGAATTCTAGTGTTTGTACCATAGTTTTTGAATTTTTTTTCAGGAAATTCTACTTATATATCCATATATATTCTGATATTAACACCAGCATTTTCTGGTCAAAGTACTAGACTTTCTGCGGTTCACATATTTTTGTGTTTCTGGTAGCTGAATCCAGGAATTTTTTTTTTTCAGTGTGGCGTGAGGAAAATTTATATAGTCGGTCGATTCTCAGTATTTACGTCTGTCTCAAGAATACGGTCCGGAAAAGGCCGGTCTTCGAAAAGAGCTCAGCGGCCGAAAATCTACGTTGCAATATAGTGCGTTTTTCCCTGACTTCTTCCCATCGGACTTCTTATCTCGAACAGTGTATATAGTTTCAGGTAAAAATCAGTGGGAGTATATATAGTCATAGGACTTTTTTGACACTCTGTATATGACTGCGTGTGTATGACTTAAAGTTCGAGCGTACATACGTATAGGTATACAACTTAAGCTAATACCAAACGAGCGTACTTACATGAACATATGAAACAACAATCGTGGTGACCTTGAGTCCGAGCTGGAAGGAGGAGGCTCACCCTGAAATCACATTTCTGTTAAACGCTCGTCGCCATCGCTCGCGAGCGCGTGCGTGTGTGCGCGCACTCGCACTGGGCAAGGTTAGTCACCATTCGAATTTCGCACTTCTTGTCGCTCCATCTGACGGATCATTCGCGAATTAAGATCTTCGGGTGAGAATAGGGGTTCGTCGAAAAAATGTCTTCATAATATGTTGTGAGTTATGGCACCAGGGAAAAAGGAACCCTAACTTGCACTGAAAAAAAAGAAAAAGAAGAAGAAAAAAAAGATTACCAGGAAATGCATAAACCGAGCAGTGGCGTAGCGTGCAATTTGGCAACGTTGCATTTAAACCCATATAAAAGGTCGAATCCTTCTTCATGCGTTTAAATGGAGAAATTGTGCAACGTTGCCAAATTGCACGCTACGCCACTGAAACCGAGGTAAAGGATGGTACTGTTACTAGAATGAGGCTCTTGCAAACTTTTGCTAAAAGCAAACAAATAGTTAAATCAGATGTACTCGTAAAAACCAATGACAATCATGTAACCTCTCGGAAGTTACAAGGAGCTTCAGTTTCAGACATCCCTATATAATAGACTGTTTTAGTAGAGCGATATATCGTATCGATTGCCATCCGAGGACTTCTGGTTCCAAACACACTCTGATTCAATGCATTTTCCCCAAGCGCATTTTTGAACGGAAATTTAGAGTATCAAATCAAACAATCAATGCGACCTTTTTCCGATTTTGAATTCTACGTTCTCAAAAATGCTTATTTATGCCTGATTCCACGGCTAAAACAACCGAAATCAACAAGAATTTACAGATGAAACAATGCATTTGGAGGTTGGAATCTCCCAAATGTTATTGTTATTGTGGAATTGATTTTGGGCGATTCTAACCTACAAATGCAACGTTTAATCTGCAATATCTTATTGATTTCGGCAGTTTTAGTCAAAGGATCCAGCCATAATCAAGCATTTTCGAAGACGCAGAATGCATAATCGCAAAAAGTTTGCATGAATTGTTTGATTTAGCACCCTGAATTTCCGTTCGAAAGTTCGCTTATGGGGAAAATACATTGAGCTAGAGTTTGTTTGGAACCAGGCCCTAGAACGGCAATCGATACGATATACATCGCTCTACTAAAACCGCGGTCTGTCTTGTGACTTAGATGAATGTGGACATTGCGTTTGCCTGTTTTGAACGTTGCCGGTGGCCTGTGAAACGTTTTGTATTTTGCTATGTATAGAGGGGTCTTGAAGATGAACGAAATCAAAACATTTCTGGAGCTTTTTTGAAGCATTTTTCGGACGTTCAGTCCTTTGCCGAGAGATCAAAACAACTGCAAAAGATGTGATTTCGGTATCTTTTCTCAACCGATGAAATCATCGGTGAGTTGAAAAATGTTATTAATTATGAGCAAAATGGCAGCTCTGGAGGAAACGGCGAACTGACTTGTGTCACAAAGTGAGTTCTACCAAATGGTTCAGATAGTCCTAAAATCCCTGGTCGTATAATATGATCGATGGTCAAATAAAGGTCTAATAAAGCTTACAACTTGTTTGCCGGGTCAGGAGTTTCTATTGCAAAATTACAGGAATTGATTTAAAAAAAGAGCAGGTATCCTTATTTTTAAGGAACTATTTTTTTCTGTGTTTTACGTAACCACCATCAGTAATTAAGAAGGGTTCGATCCTCAGGCAACCATATCATACTTAAAAGTCACGTCAGATTTTTTTTTTTTTTTTTTCAATGAAATTTTATGCAAATAACTTTATTTTTTGAAGGAAAAATGTACCATGATTAAAAACTTAAAAACCGGATTCAAAATGACTCAAAAATTCTGCCTTGGAAGTTTCTCAAGCCTTGCTGTCGTACAAAGTATTCTTCAAAATATGTTTTCCAAGTGTTGTGGCTTCAAAATCCTCAGTGGATTTTTCCATTCTTCACAATTCGTGATTTCAGGAACACTAATTTGCGTACATAAACTGCTGTCCAATCGAATGAATAAGACGGACATTTGAAAATACGATATTTAGAGCTCTGTAGATTCATGTCATAATAATGAAACGTGTTGAATAAAAATGTACATGCAAAACTTATGACAGCTAAGAGGTTTAGTATGACGCAACCCTAAACCAGGCGCACCTCCTGTAACTCTATCTTATGCATTGGCGGCTCGAGCAATTTGGCAACAACTTCGACTGAAACGAATCTTTCCTTTTTTTAATCCAGGCTAAATGCAAAATCTAATCCATATTATAGAGAAAATATTTTTTTTCGTTTTCGTATGGAAGGCCACTTCTCTATCAGAGTAATTTCACGTATTTTAATTGCAATTGTAACTGAACGGTGTCCTAAGTCTCTAAAAATGTTTTTGTGTCGTTAAGAGTACAAGGACAATCTCTCCCACTTTTTATGCGGCGATAGAACTTGTAACAGATACCGCTTACATAATACTATAAGGCCGAAGTTTTGATAATTAATTCCGGTCAAGTGCTCTTTTCCAACTGTCTTCTCTGAGATTTACAATGATGATAATACATCAGCTCAAAATAATTATTAGAACTGGGAGAAGTTATCCGCAATATGTTTGACGAGGAGGAGAAGAAAGATTCAAAAAAGAAAACTTTTCCGTAATCATAATTTTTTTTTTTTTTTTTTTTTTTTACTTTCGCCTCCTTGCGCGTATCAAATGAAAAGTATTATAACAACGGAAGAAAACATTTAAGTTATAATAATACCATGCTTTGATTCTTTGATTTTTACCATCTATTGACTCATTCAAGAACTTTCCCGTTTTCGTTATAGAGAGAAGCAAATTTCCTTTCTTTCTTTTCTCTTCCCCACAACAAATACAGTTACAAATAGCGAAAGTATTTCGCTGGAGCATATAGATTTGTTACTTTTATGCTTCTCCTGGATTATGTAGAAAGTATATAGGTATATAAAAAGGGGGAAAAACAAGTTGGTAACATTTTTGTGTGTTTGTTTCTCTTTATAATTCATTCATTTACATTCCAGCTTTCCGCAGGGTTAAAGAGTAGTGAAAAGAAGTAAATGTTTTACTGATTTTTTTTTTTTTTTTTTTTTTTTTTAATTTTGTTTTCACTTTTTCGCTTTCCGTGAGAGTTTTAAGAGAGTATTGTAAATCAATTGAAGATAAAACTCAATTCACCACCATTTCTTAGTGTGTCTAATACATTCAACTAGGCGCGTATAATGTATAGCATGGGGTCAAAAAGTGGGGAGGCTATGAAATCTGACGACCCTTTTTGTTTTTTTGTTTTTTTTGGCTTTACCTTACGCGGCCCGCTTTCTTTCCGATCCCTCAAAAATAATGGGGAGGCTTCAGCCTAGCCTAGCCTCCATGACACTTCCCTCCTTCTTAAAATTCAGTTTTACAAAAGTGTTCTAATATCTACCAAAAAGTAAAATCTTTGCAGATCGTGAAAGAAAAAAAAAAGAAAAGAAAAAAATAATCGAGGGTGAACACAAACGAGGAAAAAAAGATTACAGCAAATCCGGCAACGAGGTCATGTAACAAAAGCGGGTGATATTCATAATTGGGCATAATAATATCTGAATTAATATATATGCGCGAAGCTGCCGC
This sequence comes from Trialeurodes vaporariorum, assembly GCA_011764245.1. Lineage (NCBI taxonomy): Eukaryota > Metazoa > Arthropoda > Insecta > Hemiptera > Aleyrodidae > Trialeurodes > Trialeurodes vaporariorum. The sequence goes on from VMOF01000220.1 coordinate 49,157,406, forward strand.
GCTGTTGTCACCTCGCCCACCTTCCCCTCCCCCCTCTCCGCGTTCCCTCCTCACCTGCCTTACGGGAGAGCCGAGAGCACCACCTCCGCCGCGCACACACACACACACACACACACACACACACACACACACACACACACACACACACACACACACACACACACACACACACCCAAACTTACATCAACACACACTCACACACCCACAAAACAAGAGAGGGAATCGAGAGATTCGATTCAAGGTTGAGTTCGCAAAGTAGGCCAAACCTTCACCTTGCTACTACTTAATACCACATGGACGTGGACGACGTGGTGTAACACACTGTCACATATACAGACCTCATACAGACACACACACACACACACACACACACACACACACACACACACACACACTCACACATCGCATCATCCATTCCGCTCTTATACACTCACACAAATACAATAAACCACTCGACTAGCTGTTTATGTCTCGGTGTGGTGGTTTTTATCCACGAAAAAAAAAGAGAAAAAAAAAAATCTATTACACTGTATAGGATGCGGTGGGACGTATGGGCAGACGCAGGCAGTCGCTATTGTAGTGTTGTGCTCTACCGCGCTTAAGCGCAGCGCGAGCCGCGCCACGCTGCGACGCGACGCGACGTGTCCGCGAAAACGCGCCTCTGAAATTAGGTCTCGGTGAGGGTCAAATGTGCGACTTTGTACAATTTGTTTTTCTCTTTTTTTTTTAAGTCTTGATCTTGTGAGCAATCGGCTAAGCTTTATATTCTCACTCATCCGGACCATTTCTTTTTCTCTTCCTCTCATCAATACATAATCTCAATGGCCGGGCTCTTGCAAACTTTTGCTGCAAGCAAAAGAATAGTTAAATTTTTCGTAAAAAAAATCAGCAAAAATCACGAAAATTAAAAGTCTCAAATTCAGTGATGAACTCAGAAAATATCTGTAAAGGCAAGATCGTCATGGCGGAGCTACGCAGGTATCATGGAACTCATGGAAGATTCCTGTCTAATTTGTCACTTTCTCTATGGTAACACAGAGATATGTCTCAAATTAGATCGGAATCTCCCATGATACCTGCGTAGCTCCGCCATTAAGCTAGATTCCGAGAGTGGATTTTTTGAGTTCTTAGTGTGCTCATCTTCAATTTTACAGGTTTTTATGCAAGAGAATCAACTCTTCAATCACCTGTAGCAAATTTTTGCAAGAGCCCTATTTTAATTTGGTTCAACGCCTCTTTTATACAAGAGTATATGATCGAATAGGATGGAAATTTCTAAATGAGGCCTGTTTTTGGCATCGTCTAAAGTGGGTCATCAGTTGCAACATTTTACTGCCACGATAAAGAGGGTCAAATCTAAAGTAAAATCACTGGAAAATAACTCTTGAAGCATCAAAGAGTTTCTAATTTGACTCATAAAGACAATAAACGCTTGTAGTGTCTGTGTCGGTGGATAATATCCACTGATGGAACTCCAACTCCCCCATTATAACTCGTTATCTTCTATGTAAGGACACGCAGTTAATTGATTGATATTTTTTTTTAATTATTATTTATTTTTATCTTTTATTATTATTTTTTTTTTTTTTTTTTTTTTTTTTTTTTTCCATGCGAAAAAAAGTTGGCTCACGATGACCTATTTCTAAAATTTGTCTAAAATGTATCTCATTAGAGAGTTTTACACACCGACGAATTTGAATATTGAATATGAGCACAAGGGTACTTTTCGCTGTGAATGTGACTTCTATGGACATCGTATGACGTCTGTAGACATCTTGAGGAGAGAGTCATGCTGAGCTGAGGTGTATGAATGAGGCGCCCTCTAGCGCTCATGTTTAAATCTCAACTTTTGTGGTGACCTACTGTAGGCAGGTTGGCCGCGCCGATGGAATTGGGTCTCGGTGAGGGTCAAGTATGGGACTTTGTGCAAACCCACCTCCGACCTCCCCTCCCCCCTTTCAATCTTGATCTTGAGAACAAGCGGCTAAGCTCACTCTTCAGACATATACCCATTTCCATTTGTCTTCCTCTCAACTTTGTGAGGTCATCAGTTTTGAGTCGGTTGATTGCGTGGACTTCGGTAACCGAGAATGTAATCATTGAAAAGAAGGGCTCTCACAGGGCTCCTTTTTGGCTTTTTCACTACGCACGGGGCTGGGGGCAGGGGGCAGGGGGTTCAGTTCGGGAAGATTATGAACGGGTTTATTTTGGGTTCTTTGAGGGGGAGGGGGGGGGGTGTGAGCCCATTGAATTTGTCAGAGGGTTTTCCTATATTTCAAAGAATAGGACAAGAATCTAAAAAACGTCAACAGACGTCATTGTTAAAGAAAAAGCGACTTGGTGTAAAACTTATGGACGAACAGAGACTGACCCCTAATCCGACCTGGCTATTTTCAATTTCATTTGATGGTATAATAGAACAAGAGAAGCGGTAAAGAGGTTCAGTCCGTTCATAGGACAACCCAATATTGAACGTAACAGCTCGTGAAAAATTGACCATCAATTATCTCCCATATTTAAACCTGTTGAAAAATATCGAATGTTTGGAGAAACTCTCGGAACTTGTTCTTAAGACCACTAGAAAGCGATTGCCGTCCAAAAAAATAGTCTTTTTTTCGACCTCTTTCACTGAAACTCACTCTCCTGGAAAATTCGTCCCGGAACATAAGGTCCGCTTTTCCTGGACACGGTCACACATGTATTAAAATCTGGCCGTTTCAGAAAACGCTGTTTCGGTTTAAAACTGTTTCTGAATGAATCAAAATTAGTATGTTAATATACAGGGGGGTCCATAAAAGTAGGTTGCATGCTTTCAGAAACAAGATGAATAAATCTCGTCGCGCCCTTCAGCGCTCGGCGTGAGTTATCACGAACAAGGACGGATCCAGAAATTTGGCAACTATGCATTCCTCCCATTGATTGAATGCATGAGAAACAATCGATTAGTAATAGGGCCATGACCCCCTCAAGAATAGATTGTATCTCATACGTTCAAATGGGATGAATTCACGGATACCAAATTTCTGGATCCGCCCATGATCACGAATGACTCATTACATGCATAATTGAGTCAAAGCAACATGTGAAAGCTTGTATGAGTAAGTGCAAGGATAATGGAATAAAAGTTGATGGTCCCCCCTTCCTCATTCTCAATATAGGTTCTCGCTTTTTTATCAAGTTCTCGCTTCTCTCTTATCAAAATCACCATCCAAAACTGATTAGGTTCCTAACTTTCCTCTGCTTTCCTTCTCAGAAAAGAAGGATGAGGATCCAGAAAACAAAGAAAGAAGGGCGCATGAAGCTATTTTCTTTATTTTCCTTCTTCCTCCCCTTCTTATACTTTTGTGAGTCCACCTCCAAAGAATAGAGGGTTGAGGCCACGAAGCAACCCCCCCCCCCTCCCGAAAATGAAATATGTATATGGAGACCCTAAAAGCACCTACATTTTTACTTATGTCCTCAAATTTTCCCTGAGTGACTAACCTTATAGAAATCGATGAGGATTTTTTTTTTTTTTTTTTTTTTTTTTTTTTTTTTTTTTTTTTTTTTTTAACGATCCATTACTTTATTACTTATTCTTCTTTTAATATTCATCCTTCTATGTCGGCTGTTCTTATAACAGGAATTTGAGTAAATTATTGTTTCCGCTATAAAGCTGGCGCGGTGTTGCGTTTTTAAAGTTGCTCATTATTGGTTTGGACCGCGAGTTCATACTTATTTTATTAAATAGATGCAGAGGCAAGTTTAGCCCGAGTCAAGCATAGGCGGATACCAGAGCTGCCGTTTTGCGTATAATTAATGGCATTTCTCAGTTCACCAATGATTCCACCGGTTGTGAAAAGATTATAATGTTCACTTCAGTGTATGACTCTACTGCACAGAAATACTCTGATCTGTAATCTTTTCTCAATGCGGTGCAATCCCCGTTCAACGATTAAAATATCTGCAGTTTGTTTTTAAAGACATCAACGACTCCACCGGTTGAGAAAAGATGACTGAACTGAACACCGAACTGAACGATGTAATCTTTTCTCAACCGGTGGGCCAGTGAATTGAAAAATGTCATTAATTATGCGCAAAACGGCAGCTCTGGCGGATACAGTAATTCGTCTTTCTCTCTCACCTCCCATTTAAATGCATGCGTTAGAAAATGATAAAGATAGAAGCTAAAGTCACGTTATGGCCCCCTCTGATATCTTTTTCTAACACATGCGTTTAAATGGAAGGAGAGAGAGAAAGACAAAGTCTTGTATCCGCCTATGATATGGAGTCAAGCCGAAGAGTGCGACAGACCCCCGCCCTATGGCTGCATAGTCTACCAGTATATACTTTAACACTATAGAGCAACGACGAGGCTGTATAGCAGGAAGTGGCCATTGTGTAAAATAAACTTGACATAACACTTATCAATGACTGCTCTGACCTTCGTTTCGTTGTTCAGAGTTCTTCGTATATACCACTCACAATCAGCAGTGTACTACTTCAATAATTGTATAACCCAACAAACAGGTGGACCACGGTCACCGGTCACCGATGCCGAGAGGAGAAAGAGGGTGAACTGCCAAAATGCCTCTGGGCATGGCATGACCGCCATGCGCAGAGGCAGGGTCGGGGTCACAAGCTTGAAAAATCTAGGAGACCTGCATAAGTTGGAACTTTTTCATGGCGTACAACTGTACGGAAAAGGTTAAGGAGAACTCTGTATTACAAAAAAAAAAAAACAAAAAAAAAAACAAAAAAACAAAAAAAAAAACAAAAAAAAAACAGAAAAAATTTAAAAAACAAAAATAAAAAAAGGTTTATTCGAACATAGTGATGCAGTTACACTGAAAAAAAAAACGATGGTCATAATACCAGATTCTAGTCATACTACCAGAAGCACAACGATATGATGTGAATAACAGAAAGTCTAGTACTTTGATCAGAAAATTCTGGTGTTAATATCAGAATATGGTCATAGAACTAGAATTTCCTATAAAAAAAATTTAAGTATTATGGTACATACACTAGAATTCTGGTATAATTGTACTGTCCTTGACATAGGTTCACATATTGTCATGCTTCTGGTAATCTTTTTTTTTTTTTTTTCAGTGAAGCAACATTGCATGGTATTAAAAATAAATTAAATAAATTATCCAGTTCTTCTTAAAATGCGTATCATATTAAATGGCTAATTTATTTCATTTATTTTTGAAAAAGGTTTAATTCCTATCTGAAAGTGGGATTTTTAAGTTTTTTTTTTTTTTTTTTTTTTTTTTAGTCCATTAAAGAAAGAAATACAAATGCTATCAGTAAAACAGTAGAACTTGTGAATTTGTGATGTGATTAGAAAGTTGTTAAAAAAAAAAAAAAAAAAAAAAAAAAAAAAAAAAAAAAAATTATGAGGAATTAAAAAATTAGGTTGTAAAAATTTAAAGTGAATAGTTGGGGAAACAATTGAAACAAATTGAAAATATTCTCCTAAGTTTACAAATATTAAGAAAATGTTATAAATATTGTCTGGTATTGCAAGAGTTTCTTGCTAACATTTATAATCGCTTGTTCAAAGTCGTCAAAAATAAAGTGAATCGGAAACTATACAGTATAGAATAACAAAATTCGATGAAGTTACAACATGTTGTTAACTTCCTGCAGAGCTGAAGACTAGCATAATAAGTGAACCGATCTCGCGGAAAAGGGACAGGAGAGCCATTCGGTTAGAAAATTGAAATTTCAGAACTTTTGATTACTATCAAACTTACTGCCAAGAACAAAAAACACTTATCACGGTGAGATTTCTGCTTATCACGAACAAGTAATTAAACCCTAAATTTCACAAAGCGTCAAGTTATTATTATCCTTGATGATAGTTGCTATAGAATTTGTTTGTCACCCTGTCATGGTTATGAACCGAACTGTCGAGGAGGCAGAATCTTCAACTTCGTCTTAAACACGTTACTTTGATAGCATTTATACCCTCAGATAATTTCGATATGATAGTAAAAATTTTGCAATCTCTCTCCCCCCCACATGTTTCCACAATGAAACTACTGACTTTGCACATTGTATTTCGGCGCAAGAAAATAGCATTTTTAGGTGGGTGAGCTAATTAAGAAGAAGCAAGATGGACAACGTTTTTGCTGCTTAGGACCACAACTCCACAAATTCTCAAAAAATTGATAAATCAAACTTTCTTAAAGTCAAAGGTGGCTCGTTCTGTGGCAAAAACGTATTTTCTCTCCGGTTAGACCTATGTAAAACAATCTATCTTCAGGAGATCCTATTGCATCCCCAAGATATCGATACGTTTGAATAGGTTTAAATGGCAAATAAGCATGGTTGTCAGATTGATCGAGCCACTACTGCCTAAGCAGTGTTGCCAGATCGAGGGTAAAAAGCCGTATCGTATCCATTTAAATTAATGTAAAACGTACGCGGCTTTTTCACCCGAATCTGGCAACACTGTGCCTAAGTGCCGAAAGCGGACATTCTAGATTAAACTAAATTGTTTTAGGCTCTCCGAGGCATAGGTTAATTTTTTACTCTTTTTTTCAAAATCCTTGATTGGAGTTTCTCTTAATCACAATAAGGAACATGTTAAGCGGTGGAAATCTTCAAATTTTGCGGCTTCAGAGACTAAGCAACACACTACCCCTCCCCCTGATGGGTGCTCACATAGAAGGGGGCAACCGAGGAAAAGAAAAGGGAAAAATAAGGAGAAAAGGAAAACGAAGACGAAGAGAAAGAGATGGTATGAAATCCGAGAAAGTATATACCTAAAGAGACAGACTGCAAAAAAATTGTGAACTTCACAATGGGTCTTTTGCAAACTTTTGCTACAACGATTAAGAGTGTTTAATATAATGTAAAATCGCCTCAAAAGTCCATTGATGGCATCAGAAAGTCATAAAATGCAATAATAAACTCACTAGAGGCGTTTAATGAAATTCAAGATGGCGGATAAATATCGAGCAATCTGTATACATGCACTGTGAACATCCAAGGATGGCCAACTTTGACAACTTCACTGGAGGTAGAGGTTATGTGTTTGTTTACGTTGCGTAATTGGTTGTGATCGAAAGAGTGAGGTTGGCTATTAGGGTGGAGTGAAAAAGGGCTTTTTTCGAAAATGCTGTCATAAGAGTGAAATTCGTTGTCCATTCTACACAAAAATAAGGTACATTTGTCGAAAATCAAATTTGGACCACATTTAGGTCTGCCGAAAGGGCCCTAAAGGGTTAAAACTCAAAATTAAATTTTTGGGGTTTTCGATACATGAATTTCGGCTAGAATTGTCGAGTTATGGTTCTTCAGGGCTCAAATTTCGTCCGTTTTGCCGTATCTTTCTTCGTTTTTCCGTAAACGGCCTATTTTCGATTTTCACCCACCGCGAACGCACGGCGAGTATACGGTAAACGCTGCGCCGCCACGACGCGCGGATCGCTGCTCTCTCGGATGGCCCTTGTGCACGAAATTTTTGGGTCGGGCCATGGAAAGGATGCTTTTAAGTATAGAGTGAGTGGTCAAACAAAAGCTTTTGAGAAAATTTAATGTTTTGTGCTGCTCCCAGGCCGCCAAAGTTCCGCATTGCAAGGGCTAGATTTCAGAGAAAATGAAGGCTCGATGTATTTTTGCTTTTCGGTGCGTATACTTTTGGAATTGACCCAGAGCTCTTAATCAGGTGAGCTGTGGCGTCTCATTACACTTTGGGCTCTACTCTTACTTGGTGGGAACTGTTATTTCTCAGATATTCAAATAACCAGTTATCTTTGGCGTCTAAGTGAAGGGAAAAACGCGATTTTGCAATCGTTGGTAGGATTCGGAAAATTCACTATCTAGGTATTAGCGCGTACTTCTGAGGACGTTCTTTTCAAACTAGACACATGAAACGTCCTAATTTCGTACCTACACTTTTCATTATCACTATCACGTGATACCAAATGCTTATCTTTGTATATTTATAAGGTAGGTATCTATTTGCGGCTCAAAATATGTGGTATAGAGAGAACCGCGATTTTGTAAAAGTTTGAGTTTTGAGAGACCCGTTTCTTTTTGCCCTACGACGCGACGCTTACTCATTGGTCCAATGCACCTAAGTACTTTTGTCATTTCTAAGCATTCTTCATTTGTCCTTTCACGTTTTGTAATATCAGGTACTTTTGTGAAATTCTAAAAATGAATGTTTCCTTTTCATTGAGATTTAATATATGAACCCACAATTCGAAGCAACACTTTCTGGTTCTTTACTCATCAAATCAATTCTTGGGTTTGTCTCTTTTATCAGTTTGTATCAGTGAACCTACTCTTCGATCACTTCAAGCCTCCTGCTAAGGTATCCGAAACAAAACAAGTCTCCGTAGTTAAACACTGCATTGATATTGCTTATTCTGATCGTGAGTTTTACTCTCAAACCACTTTTATGAGGTAACAAATTTTCAAAAGTTCACTCGAAAACTTTGATGATTCAAAACATCTCCTAGTTTCGAACTAGATAAATAGTGGTCTACATTTTTCCAAAGAGTGAGCATTGTAAGGCAAAAAGAAACGGGTCTCTCAAAACTCAAACTTTTACAAAATCGCGGTTCTCTCTATACCACATATTTTGAGCCGCAAATAGATACCTACCTTATAAATATACAAAGATAAGCATTTGGTATCACGTGATAGTGATAATGAAAAGTGTAGGTACGAAATTAGGACGTTTCATGTGTCTAGTTTGAAAAGAACGTCCTCAGAAGTACGCGCTAATACCTAGATAGTGAATTTTTCCCAATCCTACCAACGATTGCAAAATCGCGTTTTTCCCTTCACTTAGACGCCAAAGATAACTGGTTATTTGAATATCTGAGAAATAACAGTTCCCACCAAGTAAGAGTAGAGCCCAAAGTGTAATGAGACGCCACAGCTCACCTGATTAAGAGCTCTGGGTCAATTCCAAAAGTATACGCACCGAAAAGCAAAAATACATCGAGCCTTCATTTTCTCTGAAATCTAGCCCTTGCAATGCGGAACTTTGGCGGCCTGGGAGCAGCACAAAACATTAAATTTTCTCAAAAGCTTTTGTTTGACCACTCACTCTATACTTAAAAGCATCCTTTCCATGGCCCGACCCAAAAATTTCGTGCACAAGGGCCATCCGAGAGAGCAGCGATCCGCGCGTCGTGGCGGCGCAGCGTTTACCGTATACTCGCCGTGCGTTCGCGGTGGGTGAAAATCGAAAATAGGCCGTTTACGGAAAAACGAAGAAAGATACGGCAAAACGGACGAAATTTGAGCCCTGAAGAACCATAACTCGACAATTCTAGCCGAAATTCATGTATCGAAAACCCCAAAAATTTAATTTTGAGTTTTAACCCTTTAGGGCCCTTTCGGCAGACCTAAATGTGGTCCAAATTTGATTTTCGACAAATGTACCTTATTTTTGTGTAGAATGGACAACGAATTTCACTCTTATGACAGCATTTTCGAAAAAAGCCCTTTTTCACTCCACCCTATTGGCTATCCTCGGATGTTCACGGTGCATGCATACAGATTGCTCGATATTTATCCGCCATCTTGGATTTCATTAAACGCCTCTTGTGAGTCTAATATTATGCATTTTATGACTTTCTGAAGCCACCAGTGGACTTTTCAGGCGATTTTTCATTAGATTAAACACTCTTAATCGCTGTAGCAAAAGTTTGGAACAGACCCATTCACACGATAAATTCTCTTCGTGAGGGGGGGGGGGGTGCAAGGGGGACAACATCCATGGCAAGCGTCTCTCAAGCTATACCTGTATAAACGTGCCCGATTCAAACATGCCGCTGATGGTGAGATTCGAACTTAGCGCCTTTTTTGATGAAACCATCAGAGCATCGGTAACAAAACCATAAATTAGATATTACATAAAGGCAACAGTGAGTGAGTCTGAGTGGCAACCGAAACCTGTCGATGATGTGTTTATGCAGCTATCATTGATTCTCCATCTCTATTCGCCGTGGCCGTCACGGGGGTCAAACCGTTGACAATGTTAACGCATTCGCGAAGCCTAATGAAAGAGCGCCCGTAGATTCAACTAATTACGCCCCCCACCCTCCCCCCTCCCGATGAGCAGTGGGGAGTCGTGATGGTAGGAAGGGTGAGGGGGGACGTAGAAGGAACGGAGAGGGGCGGAGGGGGTCGTAGGGGGGACGGAGGGGGGACGGAGGAGATGGTGGAGTCACACACCTTGGTCCAAGTAGCAAGGTCGACGCTATGTGCTTACACATGACACGCATCAAGGTCCCCGTGACGTCACGCGAAATCACTATGCGTTCATTTTAATAGGATTGTTAAGTCATTGGCAAAAATTTCTTTATGGTCTTCGAAAATCGCCGAGCCGCTGCGCGCTGCCTCGCGCCGCGTCGCGTCGCGTCGGTCTCAAGTTTGATCGTTTCGCCGAAGGAATATAAATCCTGCGTGAAGGATAAAGAGACCAGCCGAATTATAAATTAACCAATTATTCGTGAATGTAGGTACCAAGAATTTCATGAGCGTTTTGCACGATCAATAAAAAATGTTGATAGCTCTTCAATTGTTTTTTTATTTTTTTCCATTGAAATATTACATAAATTAAATGTTTGAAGATACGTTTTCATTGTCATATTTGATTATTACAATTAAAAAAAAAAAAAAATTAAAAACTTAAATAGGTTTTCAATTTTTAAGCTATTTTCCATTAATATAATTAATTGCATAAAATATTCGAATTCCCACGAAAAAGTGATACTTTTAAATGCGCGGGTCCTGGGGAGAGGGGGGAAGGGGGAAGGGGGTGGGCGGACACAGTGCGCTTCAAGGTGGGTTAGGTTTGACTAAACTGTCACCAAAAACGGTGGGTAGAGTTTTTTTCTCCGTTTTTCACTGAACACTATGCCGGAAACCGGAAAATCCGATCTGCTCCGGATTTTAAATTACGCTAATTTAAAAATATTGATAAATTTACAGTTTTCTGCACTAATTGCACAACTTTCTCTACAACTCTTGGCCACGTATTCCATGTGTTGAATAATCGTTTGAGCCCTTTGATGGGTAGTGTTTTTAATGGAAAAAAGCTCACCTTTTGATTGGTGAACTCAAATTTATCCTAAGATGCGTAAAAAAAAGAGTTATCGTCAATTTTTATAAAATTATAGCCAATTTTATCCGATTTTTTATCAAAAAATATCATAGTTTTCGCTTTGAAATAATGTTGATACGCTAACGCACCTAACGTATAGATTTTTCTGGGCAATTTCGCTTTCTTTCGTCTCATTGGCTTTACCTTGGATTAGAAAATAACAGATTAAACAAACGATTTACATCATTGAATCATTTCACCTTCGTTTAAGTTAGTAAAGTTCTAAGAAAACTTCAGAAGTAATGTAAGAAATTGACCACCAATTTAAGGCACTATGAAAGTCGGTATTCATCTAAACAAAACTCAATTATTTTCAAACAATTTCGCAAACCCTCTTTTAAAATAATGTCTTGAGGGATATTAATGACAAAAAATCGAGTGAACGTGAATTATGTTCAGCAGGAAGTTTTAATTTCCACGTCATCGGAGAAATATACAGGGTGTTTCAGACCACCCGTCCACTATCTTTTTAGAGAAAACGGCGCAAGATAATGAAATTCTGACAAAACTTTTCCAATGTATATCGATCCCAAAGAATTCAGAGAAAATATTGCCGACTCCGACAAACGGCCCCTAAGGGCCTTATTGGGCCCCATGAAAGGGCCAAATTGCTGCTTCTCAATGTTTTCTCATGGGACGGGTGTTTTCTTTATTTCAGAAGTGGATTATTGTCCACCTAAAAAAAAGCATTTTTTGTTGAGGGAATTTTTTTCAAAAAATGGCCCTTTCTCAAGTTAGGGGCTATTTTAAAAAAAGTCAGGGGCCATTTTGCATCGCTCGCTGCGACCTTGAAAATTGTCGGATTTCAAAAAACTAAAAATATTCTGAATCAGGAGACCAAGGGCTTTATTTTGTTGTATCACAATCTTATTTTCTGCGAAAACAAATTGGGGCCCCTCCCCCTAAATTTTGGTGCTTTGGGGGCCTCTTTTTCTCATATTGATGGATACATCGAGGAGGCCATAGAAAACAACCACGGCCACATACAATTCCCGCAAATACGAGAAAAGTACTTCAAATCTTTGAATGGCCATAACTCTCGTTGGAATTATCGAATTGAGACCCAGTTTGGACTATAATCTTTGTCATTTCAAGGGCTTTCGAATGATTTATCCCAACATATACCGTACCATTTTCAATTTTACTCATAGGGGCCCCGCCCCCAAAGCTTCAAAATTTAGGGGGAGAGGCCAGGCTGTAACTCTCGTCAAAATTATCGGATTGACTTCCGGTTTGGACCATTTTCTTTGTCTTTTCAAGAGCTTTCAAATGATTTATCCCAACCTATACCTTGCTACATGAAAATATTTTCGTAGAGGCCCCCAAAGCACCAAAATTTAGAGAGAGGGGGCCCCACTTTGTTTTCACAGAAAATAAGATTGTGATACAACAAAATAAAGCCCTTGGTCTCCTGATTCAGAATATTTTTAGTTTTTTGAAATCCGACAATTTTCAAGGTCGCAGCGAGCGATGCAAAATGGCCCCTGACTTTTTTTAAAATAGCCCCTAACTTGAGAAAGGGCCATTTTTTGAAAAAAATTCCCTCAACAAAAAATGCTTTTTTTTAGGTGGACAATAATCCACTTCTGAAATAAAGAAAACACCCGTCCCATGAGAAAACATTGAGAAGCAGCAATTTGGCCCTTTCATGGGGCCCAATAAGGCCCTTAGGGGCCGTTTGTCGGAGTCGGCAATATTTTCTCTGAATTCTTTGGGATCGATATACATTGAAAAGTTTTGTCAGAATTTCATTATCTTGCGCCGTTTTCTCTAAAAAGATAGTGGACGGGTGGTCTGAAACACCCTGTATATTTCTCCGATGACGTGGAAATTAAAACTTCCTGCTGAACATAATTCACGTTCACTCGATTTTTTGTCATTAATATCCCTCAAGACATTATTTTAAAAGAGGGTTTGCGAAATTGTTTGAAAATAATTGAGTTTTGTTTAGATGAATACCGACTTTCATAGTGCCTTAAATTGGTGGTCAATTTCTTACATTACTTCTGAAGTTTTCTTAGAACTTTACTAACTTAAACGAAGGTGAAATGATTCAATGATGTAAATCGTTTGTTTAATCTGTTATTTTCTAATCCAAGGTAAAGCCAATGAGACGAAAGAAAGCGAAATTGCCCAGAAAAATCTATACGTTAGGTGCGTTAGCGTATCAACATTATTTCAAAGCGAAAACTATGATATTTTTTGATAAAAAATCGGATAAAATTGGCTATAATTTTATAAAAATTGACGATAACTCTTTTTTTTACGCATCTTAGGATAAATTTGAGTTCACCAATCAAAAGGTGAGCTTTTTTCCATTAAAAACACTACCCATCAAAGGGCTCAAACGATTATTCAACACATGGAATACGTGGCCAAGAGTTGTAGAGAAAGTTGTGCAATTAGTGCAGAAAACTGTAAATTTATCAATATTTTTAAATTAGCGTAATTTAAAATCCGGAGCAGATCGGATTTTCCGGTTTCCGGCATAGTGTTCAGTGAAAAACGGAGAAAAAAACTCTACCCACCGTTTTTGGTGACAGTTTAGTCAAACCTAACCCACCTTGAAGCGCACTGTGTCCGCCCACCCCCTTCCCCCTTCCCCCCTCTCCCCAGGACCCGCGCATTTAAAAGTATCACTTTTTCGTGGGAATTCGAATATTTTATGCAATTAATTATATTAATGGAAAATAGCTTAAAAATTGAAAACCTATTTAAGTTTTTAATTTTTTTTTTTTTTTAATTGTAATAATCAAATATGACAATGAAAACGTATCTTCAAACATTTAATTTATGTAATATTTCAATGGAAAAAAATAAAAAAACAATTGAAGAGCTATCAACATTTTTTATTGATCGTGCAAAACGCTCATGAAATTCTTGGTACCTACATTCACGAATAATTGGTTAATTTATAATTCGGCTGGTCTCTTTATCCTTCACGCAGGATTTATATTCCTTCGGCGAAACGATCAAACTTGAGACCGACGCGACGCGACGCGGCGCGAGGCAGCGCGCAGCGGCTCGGCGATTTTCGAAGACCATAAAGAAATTTTTGCCAATGACTTAACAATCCTATTAAAATGAACGCATAGTGATTTCGCGTGACGTCACGGGGACCTTGATGCGTGTCATGTGTAAGCACATAGCGTCGACCTTGCTACTTGGACCAAGGTGTGTGACTCCACCATCTCCTCCGTCCCCCCTCCGTCCCCCCTACGACCCCCTCCGCCCCTCTCCGTTCCTTCTACGTCCCCCCTCACCCTTCCTACCATCACGACTCCCCACTGCTCATCGGGAGGGGGGAGGGTGGGGGGCGTAATTAGTTGAATCTACGGGCGCTCTTTCATTAGGCTTCGCGAATGCGTTAACATTGTCAACGGTTTGACCCCCGTGACGGCCACGGCGAATAGAGATGGAGAATCAATGATAGCTGCATAAACACATCATCGACAGGTTTCGGTTGCCACTCAGACTCACTCACTGTTGCCTTTATGTAATATCTAATTTATGGTTTTGTTACCGATGCTCTGATGGTTTCATCAAAAAAGGCGCTAAGTTCGAATCTCACCATCAGCGGCATGTTTGAATCGGGCACGTTTATACAGGTATAGCTTGAGAGACGCTTGCCATGGATGTTGTCCCCCTTGCACCCCCCCCCCCCTCACGAAGAGAATTTATCGTGTGAATGGGTCTGTTCCAAACTTTTGCTACAGCGATTAAGAGTGTTTAATCTAATGAAAAATCGCCTGAAAAGTCCACTGGTGGCTTCAGAAAGTCATAAAATGCATAATATTAGACTCACAAGAGGCGTTTAATGAAATCCAAGATGGCGGATAAATATCGAGCAATCTGTATGCATGCACCGTGAACATCCGAGGATAGCCAATAGGGTGGAGTGAAAAAGGGCTTTTTTCGAAAATGCTGTCATAAGAGTGAAATTCGTTGTCCATTCTACACAAAAATAAGGTACATTTGTCGAAAATCAAATTTGGACCACATTTAGGTCTGCCGAAAGGGCCCTAAAGGGTTAAAACTCAAAATTAAATTTTTGGGGTTTTCGATACATGAATTTCGGCTAGAATTGTCGAGTTATGGTTCTTCAGGGCTCAAATTTCGTCCGTTTTGCCGTATCTTTCTTCGTTTTTCCGTAAACGGCCTATTTTCGATTTTCACCCACCGCGAACGCACGGCGAGTATACGGTAAACGCTGCGCCGCCACGACGCGCGGATCGCTGCTCTCTCGGATGGCCCTTGTGCACGAAATTTTTGGGTCGGGCCATGGAAAGGATGCTTTTAAGTATAGAGTGAGTGGTCAAACAAAAGCTTTTGAGAAAATTTAATGTTTTGTGCTGCTCCCAGGCCGCCAAAGTTCCGCATTGCAAGGGCTAGATTTCAGAGAAAATGAAGGCTCGATGTATTTTTGCTTTTCGGTGCGTATACTTTTGGAATTGACCCAGAGCTCTTAATCAGGTGAGCTGTGGCGTCTCATTACACTTTGGGCTCTACTCTTACTTGGTGGGAACTGTTATTTCTCAGATATTCAAATAACCAGTTATCTTTGGCGTCTAAGTGAAGGGAAAAACGCGATTTTGCAATCGTTGGTAGGATTCGGAAAATTCACTATCTAGGTATTAGCGCGTACTTCTGAGGACGTTCTTTTCAAACTAGACACATGAAACGTCCTAATTTCGTACCTACACTTTTCATTATCACTATCACGTGATACCAAATGCTTATCTTTGTATATTTATAAGGTAGGTATCTATTTGCGGCTCAAAATATGTGGTATAGAGAGAACCGCGATTTTGTAAAAGTTTGAGTTTTGAGAGACCCGTTTCTTTTTGCCTTACAATGCTCACTCTTTGGAAAAATGTAGACCACTATTTATCTAGTTCGAAACTAGGAGATGTTTTGAATCATCAAAGTTTTCGAGTGAACTTTTGAAAATTTGTTACCTCATAAAAGTGGTTTGAGAGTAAAACTCACGATCAGAATAAGCAATATCAATGCAGTGTTTAACTACGGAGACTTGTTTTGTTTCGGATACCTTAGCAGGAGGCTTGAAGTGATCGAAGAGTAGGTTCACTGATACAAACTGATAAAAGAGACAAACCCAAGAATTGATTTGATGAGTAAAGAACCAGAAAGTGTTGCTTCGAATTGTGGGTTCATATATTAAATCTCAATGAAAAGGAAACATTCATTTTTAGAATTTCACAAAAGTACCTGATATTACAAAACGTGAAAGGACAAATGAAGAATGCTTAGAAATGACAAAAGTACTTAGGTGCATTGGACCAATGAGTAAGCGTCGCGTCGTAGGGCAAAAAGAAACGGGTCTCTCAAAACTCAAACTTTTACAAAATCGCGGTTCTCTCTATACCACATATTTTGAGCCGCAAATAGATACCTACCTTATAAATATACAAAGATAAGCATTTGGTATCACGTGATAGTGATAATGAAAAGTGTAGGTACGAAATTAGGACGTTTCATGTGTCTAGTTTGAAAAGAACGTCCTCAGAAGTACGCGCTAATACCTAGATAGTGAATTTTCCGAATCCTACCAACGATTGCAAAATCGCGTTTTTCCCTTCACTTAGACGCCAAAGATAACTGGTTATTTGAATATCTGAGAAATAACAGTTCCCACCAAGTAAGAGTAGAGCCCAAAGTGTAATGAGACGCCACAGCTCACCTGATTAAGAGCTCTGGGTCAATTCCAAAAGTATACGCACCGAAAAGCAAAAATACATCGAGCCTTCATTTTCTCTGAAATCTAGCCCTTGCAATGCGGAACTTTGGCGGCCTGGGAGCAGCACAAAACATTAAATTTTCTCAAAAGCTTTTGTTTGACCACTCACTCTATACTTAAAAGCATCCTTTCCATGGCCCGACCCAAAAATTTCGTGCACAAGGGCCATCCGAGAGAGCAGCGATCCGCGCGTCGTGGCGGCGCAGCGTTTACCGTATACTCGCCGTGCGTTCGCGGTGGGTGAAAATCGAAAATAGGCCGTTTACGGAAAAACGAAGAAAGATACGGCAAAACGGACGAAATTTGAGCCCTGAAGAACCATAACTCGACAATTCTAGCCGAAATTCATGTATCGAAAACCCCAAAAATTTAATTTTGAGTTTTAACCCTTTAGGGCCCTTTCGGCAGACCTAAATGTGGTCCAAATTTGATTTTCGACAAATGTACCTTATTTTTGTGTAGAATGGACAACGAATTTCACTCTTATGACAGCATTTTCGAAAAAAGCCCTTTTTCACTCCACCCTATTGGCTATCCTCGGATGTTCACGGTGCATGCATACAGATTGCTCGATATTTATCCGCCATCTTGGATTTCATTAAACGCCTCTTGTGAGTCTAATATTATGCATTTTATGACTTTCTGAAGCCACCAGTGGACTTTTCAGGCGATTTTTCATTAGATTAAACACTCTTAATCGCTGTAGCAAAAGTTTGGAACAGACCCATTCACACGATAAATTCTCTTCGTGAGGGGGGGGGGGGTGCAAGGGGGACAACATCCATGGCAAGCGTCTCTCAAGCTATACCTGTATAAACGTGCCCGATTCAAACATGCCGCTGATGGTGAGATTCGAACTTAGCGCCTTTTTTGATGAAACCATCAGAGCATCGGTAACAAAACCATAAATTAGATATTACATAAAGGCAACAGTGAGTGAGTCTGAGTGGCAACCGAAACCTGTCGATGATGTGTTTATGCAGCTATCATTGATTCTCCATCTCTATTCGCCGTGGCCGTCACGGGGGTCAAACCGTTGACAATGTTAACGCATTCGCGAAGCCTAATGAAAGAGCGCCCGTAGATTCAACTAATTACGCCCCCCACCCTCCCCCCTCCCGATGAGCAGTGGGGAGTCGTGATGGTAGGAAGGGTGAGGGGGGACGTAGAAGGAACGGAGAGGGGCGGAGGGGGTCGTAGGGGGGACGGAGGGGGGACGGAGGAGATGGTGGAGTCACACACCTTGGTCCAAGTAGCAAGGTCGACGCTATGTGCTTACACATGACACGCATCAAGGTCCCCGTGACGTCACGCGAAATCACTATGCGTTCATTTTAATAGGATTGTTAAGTCATTGGCAAAAATTTCTTTATGGTCTTCGAAAATCGCCGAGCCGCTGCGCGCTGCCTCGCGCCGCGTCGCGTCGCGTCGGTCTCAAGTTTGATCGTTTCGCCGAAGGAATATAAATCCTGCGTGAAGGATAAAGAGACCAGCCGAATTATAAATTAACCAATTATTCGTGAATGTAGGTACCAAGAATTTCATGAGCGTTTTGCACGATCAATAAAAAATGTTGATAGCTCTTCAATTGTTTTTTTATTTTTTTCCATTGAAATATTACATAAATTAAATGTTTGAAGATACGTTTTCATTGTCATATTTGATTATTACAATTAAAAAAAAAAAAAAATTAAAAACTTAAATAGGTTTTCAATTTTTAAGCTATTTTCCATTAATATAATTAATTGCATAAAATATTCGAATTCCCACGAAAAAGTGATACTTTTAAATGCGCGGGTCCTGGGGAGAGGGGGGAAGGGGGAAGGGGGTGGGCGGACACAGTGCGCTTCAAGGTGGGTTAGGTTTGACTAAACTGTCACCAAAAACGGTGGGTAGAGTTTTTTTCTCCGTTTTTCACTGAACACTATGCCGGAAACCGGAAAATCCGATCTGCTCCGGATTTTAAATTACGCTAATTTAAAAATATTGATAAATTTACAGTTTTCTGCACTAATTGCACAACTTTCTCTACAACTCTTGGCCACGTATTCCATGTGTTGAATAATCGTTTGAGCCCTTTGATGGGTAGTGTTTTTAATGGAAAAAAGCTCACCTTTTGATTGGTGAACTCAAATTTATCCTAAGATGCGTAAAAAAAAGAGTTATCGTCAATTTTTATAAAATTATAGCCAATTTTATCCGATTTTTTATCAAAAAATATCATAGTTTTCGCTTTGAAATAATGTTGATACGCTAACGCACCTAACGTATAGATTTTTCTGGGCAATTTCGCTTTCTTTCGTCTCATTGGCTTTACCTTGGATTAGAAAATAACAGATTAAACAAACGATTTACATCATTGAATCATTTCACCTTCGTTTAAGTTAGTAAAGTTCTAAGAAAACTTCAGAAGTAATGTAAGAAATTGACCACCAATTTAAGGCACTATGAAAGTCGGTATTCATCTAAACAAAACTCAATTATTTTCAAACAATTTCGCAAACCCTCTTTTAAAATAATGTCTTGAGGGATATTAATGACAAAAAATCGAGTGAACGTGAATTATGTTCAGCAGGAAGTTTTAATTTCCACGTCATCGGAGAAATATACAGGGTGTTTCAGACCACCCGTCCACTATCTTTTTAGAGAAAACGGCGCAAGATAATGAAATTCTGACAAAACTTTTCCAATGTATATCGATCCCAAAGAATTCAGAGAAAATATTGCCGACTCCGACAAACGGCCCCTAAGGGCCTTATTGGGCCCCATGAAAGGGCCAAATTGCTGCTTCTCAATGTTTTCTCATGGGACGGGTGTTTTCTTTATTTCAGAAGTGGATTATTGTCCACCTAAAAAAAAGCATTTTTTGTTGAGGGAATTTTTTTCAAAAAATGGCCCTTTCTCAAGTTAGGGGCTATTTTAAAAAAAGTCAGGGGCCATTTTGCATCGCTCGCTGCGACCTTGAAAATTGTCGGATTTCAAAAAACTAAAAATATTCTGAATCAGGAGACCAAGGGCTTTATTTTGTTGTATCACAATCTTATTTTCTGCGAAAACAAATTGGGGCCCCTCCCCCTAAATTTTGGTGCTTTGGGGGCCTCTTTTTCTCATATTGATGGATACATCGAGGAGGCCATAGAAAACAACCACGGCCACATACAATTCCCGCAAATACGAGAAAAGTACTTCAAATCTTTGAATGGCCATAACTCTCGTTGGAATTATCGAATTGAGACCCAGTTTGGACTATAATCTTTGTCATTTCAAGGGCTTTCGAATGATTTATCCCAACATATACCGTACCATTTTCAATTTTACTCATAGGGGCCCCGCCCCCAAAGCTTCAAAATTTAGGGGGAGAGGCCAGGCTGTAACTCTCGTCAAAATTATCGGATTGACTTCCGGTTTGGACCATTTTCTTTGTCTTTTCAAGAGCTTTCAAATGATTTATCCCAACCTATACCTTGCTACATGAAAATATTTTCGTAGAGGCCCCCAAAGCACCAAAATTTAGAGAGAGGGGGCCCCACTTTGTTTTCACAGAAAATAAGATTGTGATACAACAAAATAAAGCCCTTGGTCTCCTGATTCAGAATATTTTTAGTTTTTTGAAATCCGACAATTTTCAAGGTCGCAGCGAGCGATGCAAAATGGCCCCTGACTTTTTTTAAAATAGCCCCTAACTTGAGAAAGGGCCATTTTTTGAAAAAAATTCCCTCAACAAAAAATGCTTTTTTTTAGGTGGACAATAATCCACTTCTGAAATAAAGAAAACACCCGTCCCATGAGAAAACATTGAGAAGCAGCAATTTGGCCCTTTCATGGGGCCCAATAAGGCCCTTAGGGGCCGTTTGTCGGAGTCGGCAATATTTTCTCTGAATTCTTTGGGATCGATATACATTGGAAAAGTTTTGTCAGAATTTCATTATCTTGCGCCGTTTTCTCTAAAAAGATAGTGGACGGGTGGTCTGAAACACCCTGTATATTTCTCCGATGACGTGGAAATTAAAACTTCCTGCTGAACATAATTCACGTTCACTCGATTTTTTGTCATTAATATCCCTCAAGACATTATTTTAAAAGAGGGTTTGCGAAATTGTTTGAAAATAATTGAGTTTTGTTTAGATGAATACCGACTTTCATAGTGCCTTAAATTGGTGGTCAATTTCTTACATTACTTCTGAAGTTTTCTTAGAACTTTACTAACTTAAACGAAGGTGAAATGATTCAATGATGTAAATCGTTTGTTTAATCTGTTATTTTCTAATCCAAGGTAAAGCCAATGAGACGAAAGAAAGCGAAATTGCCCAGAAAAATCTATACGTTAGGTGCGTTAGCGTATCAACATTATTTCAAAGCGAAAACTATGATATTTTTTGATAAAAAATCGGATAAAATTGGCTATAATTTTATAAAAATTGACGATAACTCTTTTTTTTACGCATCTTAGGATAAATTTGAGTTCACCAATCAAAAGGTGAGCTTTTTTCCATTAAAAACACTACCCATCAAAGGGCTCAAACGATTATTCAACACATGGAATACGTGGCCAAGAGTTGTAGAGAAAGTTGTGCAATTAGTGCAGAAAACTGTAAATTTATCAATATTTTTAAATTAGCGTAATTTAAAATCCGGAGCAGATCGGATTTTCCGGTTTCCGGCATAGTGTTCAGTGAAAAACGGAGAAAAAAACTCTACCCACCGTTTTTAGTGACAGTTTAGTCAAACCTAACCCACCTTGAAGCGCACTGTGCGGAGGGGGAGTGGGAGGGGAGGGGGGAGGGGGAGGGGGATGGGGAGGGGAGGGGGAGGGGGAGGGGTGAGGGGGAGTGGTGAAGGGGAGTGGTGAAGGGGAGGGGTGAGGGGGAGGGGTGAGGGGGAAGGGTGAGGGGGAGGGGTGAGGGGGGATTAGGGGCTCAGCAGTATGGTCCGTCTCTCGGCTAAAAAGAAGCAGGGCTCTGACACAAGAAAGCGTGTTTATATGTGAAAAAGTACGTTAGCTTTTTTACTGAATTTTACCGTCCATCGCGCGGGCCCTTCATAACTTTAATTTCGGTATCCACACCTGATGCATACATTTTTTTCCTGTCCGAAAAAAAAAAATAAAATAAAAATAACCAATAACAAACGTGGGACTGAATAGTGAATAACTCTATGCATTTTTCTATGTTTCGATTTTTGAAACGTCATATTTCATTGGAAATTTGAGTTTTTTAGACCAATTTTCCCGCAATACCATCAGGAGATGGCTGTGGTTCAGTATATACCAACAAAAAGTATTCTGTTGCAGAAAAAGATATGTAAAGGAAAAACAATAGTAACTGACCTATTCTCTCCTTAACGGGGGGAAAAAAACAAAAACAAAGTACTCGTAGTTCATGTTTCTAAATGCATGTATTGAATCTAATTTTTCTCTCCTTGAGTAGGAATGATTCACGACCTAAAGTGTATTTAATTTAATTTTCAAACACGCATTTATACATACATATAATGACTGTTGTTTCACATTTGCTGACTCCATCCAAGTTTTTCCACGGTTAATTTATTCCAACCCTCCTAACCACTTGAAGTGAATTTACTTCCTTAGGATTTTTTTTTTTTTTTTTTAATTTTTTGTTTTTTACAAGTTATTTACTACATTGAAAAAGGTCAGTGAAGATATTGAATTTCATTCGATTCTCTCATAGCGCTCTTGAAATTCGAATTTCGGGGTTATTTAGACACGATAAGGCAAACAAGACGACTGTTGCACAAACGTATAGTTTTGTATTTTTTGTACCGAGGAAAAGCTCCACGATATGATATGTTAGTTTCATGATATGTCTGCGTTTGCCATTGACAATTGAATGATTTTATCATTCGATTCTAAACAACCCTGTACCCAAAAAAAAACCTCCATCCTAAACTATACATTCCGTGTATAATTAGGCTATACTTTGGCTTATGTAGAAGAAAAATCGTCAAATATTCCTCTCTTCTCCCTTTTTAACGTCGAAAAGCAGTAAACCCGAAACCTGTAACCTCTCAAGGCGCTCCAGGCAATAACTAGAAAGTTTAAAGGTAGACAGATTATATAATTTTTCGATTTGAAGCCGCGCGCTGAGTGGAAATTTCTCAAAGCTTATCACGATCTTATAACATTTATGACCATGGGCTCTCATAGTGAGGTGAGGCGCCACTTCTACGGTATCTGTTTTAATGAGAATTAATCATAAAATTAATCATGAATGAGTCATAGTTCCTAAAATTTTAACCGTATACTTTCAATTTTAACGGTACGAGTATGATATTTGTTTATTTTTTTGTTAGAACTGAATCACAAATTATAATGGTAGGTACGTCTGAAAATCAGGTTTGAAACACTAATGAATACAATAATACGTTTTAAAAATAAAATTTGTAGAGTATTTCCGTCGCCAAAAAAAAATAAAAAAAAATGGACAGATGCACGTGTCAAGGACTAAGGAAAGTCCCATCAGCAAAATACTTTTTTGGAAATTTTCAGATTATAAATAAAAAATTTAGGTTAATTTTCAGCTGACTCTAAAAATGTGGTATTACAGTAAACATTTAAATGCTCAAAAATTTCAAGTTGATGGTTCGAAATAAAATTGACTGACGAATCGAAAAAGGAAACTTTTTAAGAGAGGACTTCTTTTTGGCATTGATAGTACAAGCGTGGACCAAGAAAAATAATGAGGGTGGTCTTTATTAAACAAAAATAAGCAAATGTTCAATGAAACATATAGGTATGATCTGCGGCGTGAGAAGAGGTAGAGACTAGGTCATCAAATTAACAGGAAGCAAATGGCCACTAATCACAGAGAAAGCTGCAATTAGATGGGAATCCCTTATTATAGTGACGCGCTCATTCAGCCGCCATCTTTGAAATTTGTTAAATGCACATAGAGAAAACAGAGGAAAACACTTTGGTAGCGCTGACAATAAAACTTTTGATAGAAATACATATAAGTAATGACCCAGCAAAAGACTTTTGTTAAACCCAACCAAATCTTTGGTTCACCCAGCAAAAACTCTTCAGTTAGGCTTATAAGACCTTTGGATAACTCAACTAAAGTCTTTTGTTGGGTAATTTTTCGACCAAAGGTTCGTCAGGGCTACCAAAGTGTTTTTTCTATGCATCTATTGAATTTGTGAGTGGATTTTGAGCATTTTTAATGTTTTCAATGCGATTTCACCAAAGAGTCGATCCCAACGTCCGTAACATTCTGGTAAAAGTTTGCAAAAGAACCATTAACCATTAACGGTTAGTTCCTGGTCAAATAATGAGCGACGTTCCCTGGATTATCAGCGCGCGGAGTTGCGCGCCGGTATGGTATGATGATAGGCGCTGATCCACGCTGATCCACGCTGATCCTGTGCTAAAAGAATGCTCATTGCTCGGCGCGGTTTTTACTTCACCTTGGCATTTGTTGGTCTCAAGACCAGACGACGACTATTATCAACGCGACGTCGCGCGTCGGTCGCGTCGCCGCTGTCCGTCGTCACTCACTGCTGAACGCTGAATGCTGAATGCTGAATGCTGAACAAGTCAGAGAGTCGGTCTTCACGTAGTCATTTGACGACGCTTGATGAAGGTTAAGCACATCCATCCAAGTATCTCTCCTGCACATGACCTTACCGAACGAACGGCTGCTTAATATGCTTTCGCCCATCAATATAACCTAACCTCACTCCTCATAGCCCCGCGGAGACAGCTCTTTCACCACGGTATCAAAGTCCCCCCCCCTCGAGTTTGAGACACCTCCAAACTCCAATGATGCCAGAGTTTGAGCAATATACAACATATACATGTCACCATTTTGGAATGTAAATAATTAGTAATAATAGTTAGAGTATTGATTAATAGTTTATGTAACCCTTTCAGGGACGGTGGTACACATATTGTACCACTTAATTTAACATGGGATTCAATGGGATTTAAATGGATATTTAAAAAAAAAAAAAAAAAAAAAAAAAAAAAAAAAAAAAAAAAGTCGAGTGACCTATTAAAGTTCATAGAAAATTGTCCTCTTTTGAACAAATTAATAAAATGTCATAAAAACTCAGTGCGTGCAGTAATTGGGGTTTTGACCTATCTTTCATAATAATGGCTTTCACAAGTAAGATTTTATAGTTGATTTTACTATTATAATCGACAAGGAGGATTTTTAGATGCTTATTTTGAGTCGTGATGTGACCGATTGATTTGATTCCATAGAAGTTACTATATAGAATTTTTGCAATTTTTTGCGACCTTACGAGCCTTCCTCCTGCGCTCAGTGAAAATTCTTGACTGCCAAATTTTTTGAGTTTGATAGTACAGTGCCTCCGAGCATGCGTGAGGTGGGATCACACTTTTTGTTTGTTTCTTGCCCCCCCCCCCTTAATTTTTAAATCTCAATGTTAAACTCTGACGGTTCTCCATGCTTATTGTCTCAACAGGTTGAGTGTCTTTTTTACAGTGCTCCTATGACACGAAAAAATTCTATCAATTAATGTCGATTCTAAATGTCTGGCTCATAAAAAAAATCTATGGCAGTTGGATATGACAACGAGTTATAATTTAGTGTATCTCGGGGGTATAATGCTCAAACTCCATATTCAACATCAATATAAAATAACTGCGGCCTTTTACCGTATAGATTTGGCATCACTGGAAAAAGCGACTCTTGTCTTGTCTCGAGCACGGCGACCTCCCCACTGCGCGTCTTAGATAAGACTGAAAACGCAAGGTGGAAAGGCTCCAACGGCTTAAAATGAGAAAAAAATCAAGGGTCAAGTACGCGTTTAAAACACGGGCCTCCTCATAAGCAACTCAAGGATTTGCACTTGATACAGTCTGCACTTGTTGGTAGCTGAATTGATGAAGAATATCCAGCATGCATTGTAAGTAGATCTAGTTGCGACAGAATTTGTCTTAATATTTTGTTTGAATGAACGTTTCAAATTGATGATGCGTGTATATAATTATCATTATAAAGATTCATATTACTATGACAACTTGAAAAAAATCTGGGGGCCGATCATTTACTTCATCGATAAACTGACCTTTAAGGTTGTCAATGAGTGATGCAATGGGGCAGTTGTAAAGGTCTGAAATTTTGTGTTTTTTGTAAAGAAAATTATAGTACTCGATGAGCTGAGAACAATGGTGCCTTTGAATTTTTCCGAAGTGTCCTGGTTTTGGAGAAACAGCACGCGTGTAAAGTTGCAAAAAGTCGTGTGCATGGTGACGTCACAACGCGGAATTCCCCTTTGATACAATGTATTTTGGGCCAAAATCGCATCTCCGGAACAATGGGACTCAATGAAAAACCGAAGGTATCTTTCTTCTCATCGAGTACTTTCATTTTCTTTGTGAAAAAACACAACATTTCAGACCCTTGCAACTGCCTCATTGGTCCAAAATTGCAGTAAAACTTGGATGTTACTATGAAAACTATTATTAAAGTGCCCGTATTTTAAAGCTACTCGATGAGCAGCCTTTAAATGGCACTTTAATGATGGGTACCATAGCAACAGCCAAGTTTTATGATCAGCCCGCAGATTTGGTTAAGTTAAGACTTCTTGAAAACGATCATCGCGATATAGATCTTGAAAATTCGATTTCTCAAAGAAAAGAACCAGCGGCGACTCGTGCGATTTGGCAACAATGATTTCCCTCCATTTAAATCTATGTAAAACAATCGATTGCAGGTGAAACGCTGCTTCACTGTCAAATCGATTGTTTAACGTAGAATCAAATGGAGGGAAAACATTGTTGCCAAATCGCACGAGCCGCCGCTGAAAAGAACGCTTTTCTGGAATGAGTGTAATGAGGCTCCGATGTGCGCTTCGTTTGCAGCAAGCAGCAACTTTACATCAGATTTCTCCGCCACTTATTAATAAGAATAAAAATGAAATGATCTTCAAACGCTTGTTTAGTAAGTAGTATAACTTTTTAATGAAATAATGAGCCTGTGGCGCAAGGAAGGGGGTGGGTTTTAATGCATTTATTTTATGTAGGCGCTAGGTGGGCTGAGCTCGCAGTAATTTTTACAGATCTTTGTGGGTCACCTATTCCCCGACGAGAAAAATAAAATTGAAGCGGCATAAAATTAGATGGGTTTGAAACATGGAAAATTTGCGCCGTGAGACACTGAGACAGAGAGGTAACATTCTTCAATTTCAAGTCAAGCTCTTATGAGCGCCACGAAAGTGTTAAAATTAAATCATAATTTTGATTTTTCTGCCCATTTGAATGTCCATACCTACGTAATAAACTATGCGATTGAATCTACGAAAATGTCGGTGATACTTCGGCAACATATCATATAGATCATGAAGTTACTATTGCTGCATTAAGCGAATATTTGCTGTTTCCAAAAAGGTTAAATTGAGCTCGTGTTACGCAACAGTCTATAGTCCCTGAAAAAAGTATGGAAAATAGGTACTTATAATGAATTTTCGAGGGAGGACGGAAAACAAGGGTGAAATAGCTTCAAAATTTTCAGGAGGCTACTGACGATTCGGGGTAATATTGTGTCCCTTGAAGAAAAATTGGAAGAGGGTAGATTTTTTTATTATTATGGTTTATTGTTTTTCACTGCAAATGCGGATATCTGTAGCAAAGCTCCGTCCTTCTCCACAATGGGGCTCTTGCAAACTTTTGCTGTGAGCAAATGAATAGTCCAATCTGACGTAAAAAAAAAAAAAAAAAAAAAAAAAAAAAAAAAAAAAAAAAAAAACCATCAAAAATCACGAAAACCACACTAAGTAAGTCTAAAAGTAAGTAATAAACTCAAGTATAACTACTGCTTTAACGGCAAGTTCGTAATGTCAGTTCAAACGCAGGTATCATGAGAGGTTCCTGTCTATAATGTCACTTTCTCTACGGTAACACAGAGTTATGTCTCAATTTAGATAGGAATCTCCCATGATACCTGCGTCCCTCCGCCATTAAGTCCGATTCTGAGAATGAATTTCGTGATTTTTAGTGTATGTACTCGTCATTTATACAGGTTTTTATGCAAGGATCAACTCTTCAATCCCATATATAGCAAAAGTTTGCAAGAGTCCCATCAGCGGCGGCTCGTGCAATGTGGCAACAATGGATTCCCTCCACTTAAAACTGTGTAAAATAATCGATTACTTGGTGAGGCGCAGCGCCTCACCTAGTATCGATCTTTTTGCATACGTTTAAATGGCAAAAGTGCACGGTTGCCAGATTGCACGAGCCGCCACTGAGTCCCATTCATTCGATTCCCAAGATGTGTGGATGGGTTAACTGCGCTCGTGCTCTTTCTAGATGGTTCTAGAATATCAGGGTACTTTGATTTGTGGAATCACATGGATCGCGGGTTCGATTCCCGTCACCCATCATACTTTTGCCCGATGGGAAGTTGGAACTCGGTGCATGGCGCGGCGTTCCTCACCGCCGCTGCCGCTGGCTGCTGCAGCCGGCTCGTCGCAGATTGAGTGGGTAATTTTGGAAACTCGATCTTGACCTAATCACAAAAACTGAACTTGGTGGCAAGGCCGTCATGTTTGCCCGTCCCGCAACGCCGCGGCTCTCCTCCGTAGAGTAGCGCGGCCGCGGAGCGGTATCGGCATGGGCACGGCGAGACGGATAAAGTGAGGGGAGAGGGGGAAATAGTGAAAAAGAGAGGGAGAGGGGTGTTAGGTGGTCAGGAGGGTGAGAAGGGAGAAGAGTGAAATCATTCTGAATGCACACTACTGCCATGGCGCGCTTCAAGAGCATCTTACAGTAGATCGAAACATCGTAATATTCGGGATATCTTATCCATAGGTGGACCGCATCAGGGGCTAGGGGAGAAGGGGCATAGTCCCTCCCCCCACTTGTTTTGGGTGGAGAGGCTAAAAATCAGGAAAAAGTCATTACTTGAGACTTGAGAAGAAGAAGAAGAAAAAAGTCATCACTTTTTAAATCCCCCCCACTTTTTTTGGTCACGGTCTGCCTTATGATCTTATCATCAACACAAAACCAAAATTATAGAATCGGTTTATGTGATGACGTCATCATGGGCGGATCCAGCAATTTGGCAACCATGCATTCTGTTCATTTGAATGTATAAGAAACAATCGATTCTTTAGTACCACGGCCTTTTTTGCTAATCGATTGTATCGAATACATCCAAATGAGAAGAACGCACAGTCACCAGATTGCTGGATCCTTATTTGGGCGTCATTAGGTGGCGGAAAAGTTCTTTAATCGTTTCAAACCACCTCTCTCACTCTCACGTGATCATAGGTATCTCACTTTCATCGCTAAAATCGTACGCATACCTAGATATTTTTTGTAAAAGGTTTTTGGTAGAAATGAATGGACGGCCTTTCGCAGAAGTGAACCAACTGCTGTGCGTATCCTATGAAGTTGGTTCCCTTTTGATGACATGGAAATGTAGTTTACTTTCTGCAAAAAGCCGTTCAATTTTGCGGGTCATTTCAATGTTATTTTGATTAGAAAATGTTGTGAAACAAGGCCCTGTATACAAAGAAAGAGATAAATACGGTTGAGAGTCACTCAGGAGAGTGAGAAAGCTAGTCTTGAACGCCCTACGCAATCGCAGGGACGTGCCGTGGTTTCCGGGGGGGGGGGGGAGAATGCAATCTTGCCGCCCTCCGCGAATTGGGGCCCCTCAAAATTATAAATATATGACTTTTTTTTCTCTTTTTTTTAATGCTTCTTCACCCTGATTTTGCTATACTCTGAGAGTGCCATCCAGGTCAAGGGTACCCACGTGCCGCCCCCCCCCCACCACAGCACGCCCCTGCCCAATCGTTGTGATTTGTCATAGCCAACAACCCTGAATTTTGTTCATTTAAACGCATGAAAAAAAGGTCGAATAACTATTGGCGGAGCATGAACCTTCTTCTAGCTTGGGGGTAGGGGGTCATCATAGACCCCCCATTCATAGTATAAAAATGTAAGGGGGCCCCGACTGAGAGTTAGCGGGGGACCTCCACCTTTTCCGGTACACCACTGCAGCCAAGTTTTACAATTCTAGACCAATAGCATCACTCATAGACAGTCTTAACGATCGGTGTATCGATGAAGTAAATTATCGGTCCCCAAATCGTTCAGCTCCATTGTAAACAAGATCGACCGCAATACATTTTTCAAGCATGAAACTTGACTCTCTTTTGTCCAAGAAAAGTCATTTTTCGATCTAATGTGCGTCGTGTCATAACACTGTGCGATACGGTACGGCCGCGATCCCCGATCAGCGCTGAGCGAGAAAAAGCGGTGCGGCGCGCGGTGCTGTGGTTAGATATGGTTTGACTTGGACATGGCTCGCTTTAGAATACAATTGAATCGTTTCCTGCTAAAAGGACCCAAGTTCATTCTAGCAAGAGCCGTATGAAACATCAAAGAGCATTATTTGCAGAGCTCACGTTAAAATAGACTTGGACCTTCTTAGCAGAAAGTGATTCAATTTGATTCGACTTTATCAAAAAGCTCTGCTTTCAGTGCTTTCGTGCACGATCACGATCAAATCGCGGAGAGATTAGGTTCGTTCAGATGTGCGAACCATCGATCCGACTTGCTCGGATTTTTTTCTTTTCTTTCTTTCGACGTCGAACTTTCTGATTTTTATTTTACAGCATCGGCTCCTATAAGATGTCAAACTATTTCTCGACTTTGATTCGATACTCAAGTCCGCCAGTAATGGTGCATCCAGCATTTTATCTTTCTCGCTCTTTTTCCTTAAGAATGAATGTGTTAGAGAAAGATTGACAGGGGTGGTTGACTGGGGGTGGATGGGGGGTATCTCGTGATTTTAGCCCCTGTAACTCCATTCTCTTCTAATACGTGCTTTTGAAAGCACAGAAACAAGAGAGAAAGACAAGATGCTAAAAATGTTCCATTTCGCCTGTTTCTATAGCTTTTGATCAGATAATAGGCAAGCTTTTGTGAACTTCGATCAAGGAGTTAACGGTTTCCCATCTAATTTCGCCAGTGGTGTTTCGTGTAATGTGCCAACAACGGATTCTCTCCATTTAAACCTACGTAAAATAATCGATCTTCAGGTCGATTATTTTATTAATTTTGAATTTGAAATTCAACAATTTTTGATTACCTTTTTTTTGCCCTTTTTTTCGATTTCAGACTAGTGTGCAGTGTCGATTCAGGGGATTCCCTGAATTCCAGAGAACTCGATACTTTTGTATCAATTCATATGGCTAAGGACCCGGGAAAAAAATTGAGGTCCGGGGTCCGGGTCCGGCAAGAACATATATAGTTGCTGACCGGGTCCAAAAATCTGTCAAAAACGAGGTCCGGACCGGGTACGCGGTCCAGGACCCGGACCGATCCACATCCCTCAGGTTCAAAACAGGTAAAAAACGGTAAAAAACATGGTTGCCAGATAGCACGAACCGCTACTGAATTCCACTCAGTTGAAACCGCAAGGTCCAAAACTTGCGTCGGTGCACCACGGTCGATAAATTTCCTGGAAGCACTCTCGCTTCTGATTGGTCGGTTGCGTTACTTGGGGTCAAAATGCTTGCGTAATGTCAAAGAGGGGGGTAGTCTGGACCCTTTCGAACCCCATTTGACCATCTCTTTAGCTACACCACTGTTTAATCCACTCTCTTGAAATTTTGTTTTGTTTCGTTTTTGTTTGACTTAAATTATTCATCTAAAATCTTTTCCATCCATGATTCCATTTCCATTTGCTCATTTTATTGAGGGGTTGAAGTGCACTTGCACCAGTCATATACCCGCGCCGATTTGCCGATAAGGAGAGAGGTCATTGAGTGCGGTTGCGAGTCCTTCATGGTTGAATCTCAGTTCTAATTAACGCTCTACCGCACTGC
Organism: Trialeurodes vaporariorum; assembly: GCA_011764245.1. Classification (NCBI taxonomy): domain Eukaryota; kingdom Metazoa; phylum Arthropoda; class Insecta; order Hemiptera; family Aleyrodidae; genus Trialeurodes; species Trialeurodes vaporariorum. The sequence continues at coordinate 49,189,106 of VMOF01000220.1, forward strand.
TTTTAAGTCTTCAGGCGGCGGGGGCTGTGGTCTGGTGGGGTGGGGTGGGGTGCAGTAGGGTGGGGTGGGGTGAGGTGGGGATGGGGCGCCAATATTCAATCTGGGCGGGCGCGAAGGGGCCCTCCTTCTCCAATCTCCGTCTTAACGCGCTCTATGCCATACCAAGTCATGGCATGCCATGCTTTCCGCCAGCTCTGTGCACTCTGAGAGCATTTCCTAGTTTCACTACAATCATTGAACTGATAAAAATCCCATCTGTGTAGATCGCGTCCTCCCTTTCCCCCTCTCTTCTTGACCCCCCCCCCCAGCAACTCTACCGGACTCCTCCTTTATTCCTCCTTGCCGCTAATTTAAATTCTTTTCTTGATGCCAATTAATTTCTTCGCGAGGATTCTCTCCGTACTAACGACACTAACGTATATGCACATAGAAAAGTCATAGGCGAATACATGAATTCGTCTGTCTCTCTCTCCGCCATTGGCGGATACAGGCAATTGTCTTTCTCTCTCTCTTTCCATTTGAACTCATATGTTAGAAAAGAATAGCAGAGGGGGCCATCACGTGCCTTTGGCCTCCTCTACTGTCCTTTTCTAACGCATGTTTTCCATTGGGAGGAGAGAAAGAAAGACAATTCCTTGTATCCGCCCATCATGCTCTCCGCTCGCTTGAATACGTGTGTTAGAAAAGGACAGAGATAAAGGGTAAAGTCACGTGATGGTACTCTCTAGGTATGCTTTCTTTTTCCTCCAACTCATCTGTTCAAATGGCCGGGAAGAGACAAAGACAAATTTCTGTATCTGCCCATGACCAGAGTCCAGCAGAATACCGGCGATATAAAAATTGTAATGATGTTTCTGTGAGTACAATCGTGCATGAGGTTTGCACAAAGATTACCAATTCAAAAACACTGATCACCCGATCAACTTATCAAGTCAGGTCGTGCCTAATATAATTTACGACGCGAGTTTTGACACATAGAGCCTGTTAGAAATTCAAAAACAAAAATTGATGATGATATATCGGTGCAGTGGCGGATCCACTGGGGGGGGGTCACGGGCGCACCTGTCCCCCCGAAGCCTCAAATTTTGGTTTTTTTGTTTTTGTTTTTGTTTTTTTTCCTACTTCTGAGGGTGTTCGTTTAACGCCCAAAAAGACACTGCGACCATTTCTGATATATTGTGTCCCCTCATAGATTATGAGATCTCAAAGAGTTTTAGGCCCTTAGTCAGATCCAAAGATTACTTATACTCCAGATATGGCACTAGCTATCTCGCCTTTGTTAAATTTTGTTGAGAGCCTTCATTTCTAAAACCGAGCTAAAACACATACACTGGCCCACGGTTTGTTTACGTTTCGGTGAGCGAGGAGTGTGCGGGCGGGGTGGGAGTCGTGGGCCAGTCGACTGGCCCCATCCCGAACGCGCGTCTCTCGCTCCCCGAAACGTAAACAAACCGTGGGCCAGTGTATGTGTTTTAGCAATGAAGGCGCTCAACAAGATTTTAGCTAGTACCATATCTGGAGTATAAGTAATCTTTGGTCAGATCTAAGGCCTTTTTCCCAAAATTCTCATACAGCACTTCTGTGTCCAGCTCTGTTGCGCCAAAGATGTTGAAGCTTCTTGTAACCTATAATAGCCCAAAACTTCACAGAGAAAAATGCTTCGGTTGTTAGAACTGAAGATTCGACTTATTTTGATCACCGAAATTTTCGGTTGAATAAACCAAAATGTTCGGTCGTAAGTACCGAAGAAATCGGTAAGTATAACCCAAATTCCGCCCCTACCTAATACTCAGTATTACTAATGAAGCATTCGGTACTCAGGACGAACATTTCGGGTCCTCTAACCGAAAACTTCCGTGATCAAATTTTACCGAATTATTTTTCTCTGTGTTCTTACTGCAACGCTTGAAATTTAAAAATTCAAGGGCGTGCCTCTCCCAGAAAAAGTGTGTGGATCCGCCATTTGTGCCGGTGGCTAATGAATTAGGATGTACAATTATTTCTTAGAGGCGGGTTTAGAAAGGGTCCGAAGACACGAAGTCCCTTCCAAGAAGCCTAAAATGTTGCCTATTTTAACAGACAGTTGCACACAAATTCTTTCTGTAACACTTTAAATTTCAAGATTGGTGTGCCCCCCCCCCCCTAATCCCCATAGAAAATTTGTCTGGATCCGCCACTACCTGAGAGGCTAGTGATGAGAGTCGACTGCCGGTAAACTGTTAGAAATGTTCACTCCAACTCCGGTTACATAAAAGCCATGATTTCTCCCGGTATATACACTGTTAAAAATAATTCACTCCAAGAAGGACTTAATACGGGAACTAGGCCAAATTTAACACCAACGTTAGAGTGAACTCAAATATGAACTCGATTTGACGAGTCATGCAACACACGTTAGATTAGTTTCACTCTAATTGACATAAGTTTGGATTGATTAATAGAAGAAACGTTGGAATCATTTTATGCGAAAATGGGTAATTTGACGCTAGCTAAGAGTTAAAATGACCCATATTCTCGAGCGATTTATTCCAAATTGGACTATCCATAAACCGGGGGTGGTGTGGGAGGGGGCGGGGAGAGGGAGGGGCGGGGGGAGGGTGGGGCGGGGGGAGGGGGGGGGGGGGGGAGGGGGGCGGGGGAGGAGGGTTAGGGAGGGCATGGGGGGCTGTTGGGGTATTGAGGCGAGGGGAGGGAGGGATGGTGAGGGAGGGGCTGGGGAGGGTAATGGTTGGGTGCACTGAGAAAAAACCCGTGATCGTCGCTACCGAACTTCGACAGTGGCTACCGAAATCTACACGGAAAAAAATCAGTGCCGGCCACTGTACCGTAAGTGACGGTAAACTCGACTTACGATTGCTGGCGCCGAATCTTCAGTTGTGGGCACCGGTAGTCCCGGTGTGAGAACTGCAGTTTGACCAGCCCTGGGAACCGCATATTCGGTGAGCGGAGTGCCGGCCACGCACCGGTATTTCCCATCCCTCCGAACGCGGTGGACCTTTGGACTCAGGTAATCCCAAATTCACCGAACCTCTGCAGGCACGAGGACGGGAACTTACAGTGCTCCCACCAGAGGCACTTACGGTAACCAGCACCGTCAGTCCCGTGAGTCCCTCTGAGTTGTGATCATTCATGTGCTGTGCTAGTGAAGTTTAGTTTTCATAAGTGCTTTTCCTTTGAAACCCTTTGATAAAATTTATTTTTTAAATTTAATTTTTGTTTTCATAGTGCCGAATAACGCTGTGATCTGATCCAGTAGTGCTGTGTCTCTGTGCCTTTGCATCGTGTATCTTTTTTGATTTCAGAATTGAATTTACTATTCGGCATTTCATTTCTTATTCGACTTAAATGTGTGCTCTTATATTTTTTTTTTTTTTTTTTTTTTTTTTTTGCACGCGTGTAAAATGTAAACACCATAATTTAAACCATGAAACTAACTGCAATCAACCGCGTTTAGATTGGATGCTTCATAAATACAAATTTCAGAAACAAACAAACCAAAATTAATAATAATACAAAAAACCATTCAGATTTTGACCCGCGTGTGTTTAATTAAAGACGCCCCCCAAGTGTCATGTCATATGAGAATCAATTTTTGATTTCACCGATCAAGCATTATATTTTTTCTTACGTGTGTTTGATCTGTGACAAAAGAATCGATTCGGAGTGATCATCCAAAGAATGGACTAACAATACTAATTGCAAGGTATGACATTTTTTTTTTTTTTTACTAGATGTAAACTAAATGTCCAAATAAAAAACGTGGTTTTTTTTGCCCCCCCCCCCTCCCCGTTTTCTTTCAAGAGACCAAGGGTACCTATACCTTTAGAAGGTGCATACTTCAGATATAATCAATGCCTCTAAGCGTGAGATAAAAATGTGTTTAATCCTGAATTGATTATTTCCATCTGTATTTTGATTTTCCGTGGCCATTTTTGCTAATAGAAAATTGAGTATGTTGTTCAAAAAGGACAGTTCTCGCATTATAATGTATATTCAATTATGAGATAACTTTTTGAAAACATCTTATGTACTTTCTATTCGTCAATTAAAAATGTTAGAATCAGATTCGATTTGTAAGTCAACCGGAACCTATATGATAATTTCTACATTCTATTACTAGTTCTTCCCAGTACGGAAATAAGCTAGAGAGAAGTGCAAAAGTAAGTTTCTGTTATTTATTACTCATTTAATAAATCAAAATTTTTGAAATCACATGGGAAATGTAAAAACAAATCATCGGATTTGCCCTAAATTAGAGGAATTGTGCCTCAGTTCCCATCAAATCGGCGTGGTGTAGTGGTTAGGGCGTTAGGATGTTAGGGTCGTTAGGCTGTAGGAGTTAGAAGGTTGTGGGTTCGAATCCCGCTTCGGTCGCAGAAATTTCGGTGACAGAATATCCGATCAGCGCTTCGTCGCGATCAATTTTTTTTCTTTACAGTATGTTAAATACAGCATTTTAGCCTTATTTCGTATTGATTCACTGAAAATAGGACGTAAAAAGTTTTTGGATCCGCTAATGCGCATCGTAAATGAAAATATGGGAGTGCAGGTGTAGTAGCACGAAGCATTAATGCCGGTGTGACAACTGTAACTCTTCAGTTGGCCGAGAGGGTAAACGCGGGTACCAACACCGTAAGTTACGGTGAATGAGTGTCAGGTAGCATTTTGAAGGACTGAACTGACGGCGCCAGGGACTGCAGTGAGCAGTGGCGACAGCCGAAACTTCGGGTATGGCACCGGCAGTGACTTACAGTAACCAGGGCCTGCAGACTGCAGTTCTCAGGGCCGTAACTCGCCTGTATCCCTATAGTCACCGTAACCTTCCGGCCACGGGACCGAGTTTACGGGTGTGGCAACCGATGTTTTTTTTCCGTGTATGGAGTATATGGCACCCTACTAACTTCGACAGACACTACCGAGTGGTAGTGATCACCACGACCGAAGTTCGTGATAGGCTTTACCGTAGGTATGGGAGCCACTACCGAACCCATGAGAGCCACTACCGAAACCATGGGAGCCATTACCGAACCCATGAGAGCCACTACCGAACCCATGAGAGCCACTACCGAACCCATGAGAGCCACTACCGAACCTATGGGAGCCACGACCGAACCTATGGGAGCCACTACTGAACTCATGTCCAGACAAGAAAGAAGTATTTTAAAATTATATTTCTTTCATCTGCACTTGAGGCTTTTCCTCCCCACCCGTGGATTTTATAGTTAGTCATCCTCTCCTCCCAATCTGTTAGAATGTATATTGTCTGATGTGCACCTTCTGATGAGAATGATAACATATGATGTTACGTTCAACTGTCAAGCACGATTTCCCCCGCCGCTCCAGTTTCCGAGTATCACATTTTCTACTTACTGGCATGTATTTCCCCGCACGCAATACCGCCTCTACACATACCAAGCTGCTTCTTTGAGGTTAGGGTCATCTTGGTATACAGAGCTTATGGAGAGTGCAATGTTGATGAAATTTAAAATCGTGATTTATCCTCTCTAAATATGATTTTCAAGTCTTTTAATACTTTACGTAAGTAACTAAGCCCAAAACTTTCATTACTGACGTGCTTTTCCAATTTTGGTTGAACTTCAAAAAACCAAAAAAATACTCGATAACTCCATAAGCGGGCCATAAGCTTACGTATACCAAGACGAACATAACCTCCCCGATCTCAAAACAGAGCAGCCGGGTATGAGTAGAGGCGGTATTGCCGCACGTGATTAGGGATGTAGCTATTCTGAGAAACAGAGTCTTCTGGCAGAGCTAGGCTGACGTTTAATAAGTGCGACACCGACGCGTAGATAGATGAGAAGAATAGTTTGTATATATACCAATCAGATTTGAAAGTTTGATCTCTACTTTTAGGTGATCTTCAAAGTACAGTAGCTTCTAGAGTTATCATTATTTTTTTTTTCTTTTTTGTAGTACCATGTGGGAGGCACTTAGGAAAATCATTTTGTTTCATTAAACTTTACAAAAAACCAGTTTTGAGCCTTAGAGAGGTGTCCGAAAATGAGCGGTTCTCGCTCGTTGCGGCGCTCGGCTCGGCTCTCAGCTCGTGGCTCGCACTACGGCTGAGACGCATCTCAATAGATACTCATGAATACGGAGCTCTTAATTGCCTTAATTTTATCGGATTTCTTTGAGTGATACATGCTTTCCTAGTAATTTTGGTACGCTGATTTCATATCTGGCCTTCTTTTTTGCCTAAAATACTTATTTCTTCGAATTTCTGACAGTTAATATTTTCGGTGACGCTCAATTGTAATGTATCAAATTTCTTTGAATGAAACATGTTTCCCGCATAATTTTCGTTCACTGAATTCAATCTTAACCTTATTTTTCATCTGAAATAATTTGTGTATTTCTTTTTTCTGCGATTGTTGTCTTGTTGGAATTGATTTAAGGTATGTACATGACTACATGCGTTTCGAAGGAGACATTGCTAAAATGATTCCGTAAGATAGAAAAAAAATTACCTAACTAGTTAATACTTCATTTTGTCTCAAATAATATATGCTCTGGCTCCTTGTAAAGGTAAAAAAGTAAAAATATAAAAGTTCATGGCATACTGTTGAACCAAAAGAGTTAAATAGTAACCCCCCCCCCCCCCCCCAAGTTGGTCACGAAACGAAAACTTAATCTCACTGAAAACACGAGCAAAATAGGGTGGCATATTTGAGACAACGATTATGTTCAACCTCCATTAATTTAATGTCTTTTAACAGATTCGCGAAGAAACGACAGTTTAGAAATGAAACGCACGCCTTACTCGTCTGAAAAAATAACGGTCAAATGTTGCTATCGAAAATTACGATACAGGGTAATTTTAATCTCAATACCGTGGTACACCGGATCGAAGATTCGTGCGTGTCTACGAAGCCGCTTCGGTTCTCTCTGTCGAAGTTGGTGATAGGCAGAGAGTCGTCGAAACTATGGTATTGGCTGTCGATAAGAGGACGACTTTACCGTAGCATCGGTAGTGTAGAGAGATACCGAGACTCCTCGGTCGTAGGGACCAAAGCTTTGAGAGCCATTTGCAAAAAGTATCGAAATTGTGGTTGGCGCTGCCGTAACTTCGACCGCCATGACCGAAAAAACAGCTATCGAACCCATTGACAGCCACGACCACGGGTTTTTTCTCCGTGTGGGTGCTGCGGGGAGAGAAGGGGCGGAAGTGGTTGTGTGAAGAGGGGTGAAAACGGGAGGGGAGGGGAGAGGAACAATATTAGGGATTGATAAAGCCAACAAAAATATTGTTTTTGATTACGGGGTCTTTTGCCCAGTTGTCCGACCTACGCCTATTACAAATTTTTACTGCCACCGCCGGGATTCGAACGCGCAACCTACCTATTCCTAGCCTAACACCCTATCCGATACACTAACCTAACAGTTGACAGAAAGCGACGAAATTACGGTATTTAAGTTTGTAGACGGTATAGAAACGAACTCCAAGAACTTTAAAATGACTCTATGACAAGAGTTCATTCACTCGAGCATCAGATTTAACTGAATCTAAGTCTTTTGCTGATTTCACTCTAAGTTCAGTTCCTTAAACTTCTTTTTCAAGTGAAGTAATTCTTGTGAGTGTGTTTTGACTCCGTTTCTGTTTGATATAAAAATTAACCTGACGTGAGTTCATTTACCAGAGCGCAAGATTCAATTGAATCAAAGCCTCGCTGATTTAACGACAAGTTTAGCTCTTTTCAGTCTCTTTTGTGAATGGATTGACTCTTCATGTGTAGTCATTTTGGAGTGGAAAAAAAAAACAAACTATTCTAAGTTTTTAGTCCTTTCACTAAGCATGGAGTCAATTCACTTCTCAGACATTATTTAACTCGATAAAGATCAATATGTCTAATGTTTGGGTAAATGCAACTGTCAATAATGTGAATTTTTAATCCATTTTAACTAAAATGAATCATAATTCCTCGAATGATTCCAAGAAGGAGTTACCGACTCCAATTTAGGGTGCATTTGGATCCGAAAAAAATGACTCCAAGTCACAAAAAGTCACTCCAGTGTTACTTTTTTTTTACAGTGTAGTTTTGGTAGTAAGATATTTGTGTAGTAGAAAATGGTATGAAAAGGAGGAAAGATATAGTAATAATTTGCACTTTTCCGGAGTTAAAATATGATTTTACTCCATAAAAGAGGCATGACCACCCTCTTTGATAGAAGTTTCCGCTCTTTACTCCCGGAACATTCTATTTTTACAACGCATGAGAGTAAAATTTACCCTCATTTTTATGTTTGCTCCGATTTTTAATCCGGATTTTTGGCCGATTTTTAGATATCTGATAATCGCAACTTTAGCATCGCAAATTGAGGAATAACATAAAAATCGACTTTCTCAATTTTTTACGAGCAACTTTACTGCGCTTTGAATAGGTACCGAAATTATAGGAAACTTCAGTCGATTCCAATAAGATGCAAGATCTGTATCCTTTAGATTAGTCTGATAGCACTATAACCTTTCCGTTCTGCTCCATTTTTACGCGTTACATGGATCCTCGACGTGGGTTTAAAAATTACATACGTATGTTGCATATAGCTACCAGTTTGGCCTGGTGTTATTGGCATCGGCTTAATTCGCTTGCATTGATTATTGAGAAAAACATAATTTAATTGAGGGTGTTTTTTAGTGGATTTTCAAACGAAAAAAATATACGCATTATTCCATTCACCACTGCGCAACCGTGCGCTTCTGCACCTTCTCAGTAACAGTGGCGTAGCGTGCAATTTGGCAACGTTGAATTGTGTCCCTTTAAACCTACTTAATAGGTCGAATGCGAAGGTGTCCGCCGAACACCCAATAGCTCGATCTTTTCCATAGGTTTGAATGAAAAAAACTGCTGTGTTGACAAATTGCACGCTACGCCACTGTAAAACTCATCCTCCAAGTTAAAAGTTTTACTTTTTAAATTTGCAGGAAAGATGCGAAGTATCAAGTCAATTAACAAATGAGTCCCGGTTTTAGTAAGTAATAAATAATTGGCCACTTTGAAGGATATTCGACACTTTACGTTAAATAGATATTTCTCTTACGGAAACGTGCTGAAGTTTGAATGAGTCTGGTGTGGGCCATCATTTGTAAATTAGCTTCTGCCGCTATCGATGAAATGTTTGCGGGGATCCAAAGAGATAGGGCAGGATTCGAAGGGTCATTAAGAGGCGTGTGGGTAATATAAAGTTCAGAGAAAAAGCATAAAAAAAAAAAAAAAAAAAACGAGCGATTAATAAAAGGGCTGTCAATCGGTTTCTCGATAAAATTACCGCAGTTGACGCTCGTCGCACGCATTGAAAGTGCCGATTGCCGAAATTTCTTGCAAAGTTCATGACCCTGGCCATGCCGTGCCGGCCGAATCCCTGCCTTTACCCCTGCCCCCACCGCTGTCATTCATTGCGTTGCTTTGCAGTAACTGGCTCGTGTTACTTTTCCGAAGCTCACCGGGCACAGTTAGTGGCTGAAGAGTAATTTCCAACGCAGTTCGTTCAACCCTTCAACAACTACCTACTACAGTGTTGCCCATTTTTGTCGACTGGATTGGCTCTCGATCATTTTTCCCCCTCACAAACTCTCTCTCTCTCTCTCTCTCTCTCTCTCTCTCTCTCTCTCTCTCTCTCTCTCTCTCTCTCTCTCTCTCTCTCTCTCTCTCTCTCTCTCTCTCTTATTGTAAACATTTGCTCGCGAGATTTTATCCCTGGTAAAAAAAAAAAAAAAAAATGGTCCTTGAAAATCCTTGCCCAAATCAATCTCCATGCAATAAGGATTTTAATGAAATCATAAGAATCCTCATGTAATTGCACGGAAATTATTATAAATTCTTAAGGATTTCTATATATTTTCACGGAAATCATTATGATTTCATGGAAATCCTTATTGCACGGAGATTTGGGTTAGGATTTTCAAGGACCATTTTTACCAGGGATACTATCTGGAATTTTCAATTCAACCGCGACTTTCAATGTATTCGACAATGAAAAAAAAAAAAGGATTGGAGATAGAATCCTCGGAACCTGCCCTTGGAACCAGTAAAATACGTCCACCGAAGAAATCTTTGGTGCCGTTACCAAATACCAAGATTCTGATAGTTGTACTATACTTCTTGAAAATTTGGGAGAGAGTATGGTACTATGACTACAGCACAAGAAATGTCTAGTAAAAGCATCAGTGGCGGCTCGCCGGGTGAGGCAAGTGAAGCAGTGCTTTTACTAAATCAGGAAAGGGAATGAAAGGAAACGTATAACATCGTTAAAATCACATCGAAATTAAGCTCTCTAGAATTGCACGGTTTAAGCCTCAATTGTTAAAAATTTATCGTAGGACTCCTTCTTCGAGATATTCGAATAACCCCCCCCCCCCCCCCCCCCCCCCCCCCCCCAGACGGTCTGCCTTTAGAAGTTGGGCCTGGACGTACAATTTAAACCGGCCGCGAATAAGAAAATGAGGAAACATCTCCCCCCCCTCTCCACCCGAGCAATGGGAAGAGGGTTGGAGGGCCCCCTCATAAATATAATGGTCAAAAGTGTCGCTCTAAACCATATTTCGAGGATGAACTTATTTAAGGGATGCCTTCACCTTCTGCTTTTTCGCAGGATTCAGACTGCCTCTTTGGCATAGAAACTAATGACGATTGTCAGATTTTCCGTATTTTTCTAAAGATGTTTTATTTTGCTTTTTTCGTCTAATATTCTCATGAAAGTGTGACACATTATTTTGCTTTTTTCGTCTAATATTCTCATGAAAGTGTGACACAGTTACCATCATCGGTCGAACTGTGCGAGTTTTCAGGAGCATATGAATCGGAAAACGTTAGTGAAAGGACTTAGCGTGTGTGGGGTGGGAAGTATGTTCAACTATTCGTACACGTCTGTACCGTTTTAGTCTATCTTGAAAAATGAAGGCGCACACTAAAAAGAAAGACAAGACTTCCCGATCGCATGGCAGGATCTTCCGGATAGAGTATTTGAATCGGATGCCTGGGGCCCGATCAAGTTGGCGAAAAGTCGGACTTGACTTGAACAAGCATAACCTCACTCTTTGCCCATATCATACGGCATCGATTACCATTACGGCAAGCTCTAGTGAGGCTCAAGCTAGACTTAAAGTTGACTGTTGCTCATCGGTTGAGCTATAGGTTGTTTTCCAACTTGAACGGGCAACAAAAGCTGTGCTTCGAAATTTCGTACTTTCGATCCGCTACTGGAAATCTTTCAAGGGTTGGCCCGGGGGGGGGGGGGGGTTGAGGTCCGAAGTGAAACCTAATTTTTCAATAAAACGCCAAATTTCCGCAAAAATGCCTTCATAGACATTGAAAAAATTTAGCTCAACGCCCCCCTCCCCTCCCGTGTATCCGCTTTTGACACATCGATGCGCTGCTGGTATAATAATATTAGAATTTAGGGGATTTTTCTTTTCTTTTCTTTTTTTTTCAGTGAATCATGTGTTCAATTGAAAATGATATCGGCCCTGACTTGATGAGTGTTGAAGTCCGGTTCTGTTTGCATATCTATGATCCGAATCCGACCGTGGTTCTGGTTCTGGTGAGGTTTCGCAGAACCCTGAAAAACTACAGACATTGACCCACATCTTGAACGGAGGAGGTAGATATGCCCTCTGCTCACCACTGCCTTCCCATAGGCCCACCCCGCCGTTGCGCGTCCTCTTTTGCGCGCCTGCGCATTAAGCGCAGCGTAGCCAAATTTGGCAGAAAATTACACGAATATAACATCGAGTTAAATGACAAAAAATTGTATAATTATTCGTGAAATGGCAGCTGCGCCTGAGCGAGACTCAAGCGAACACTGCAGGTCGAGGCGACGGTGAAAATTTTCCCGACCCGCGACCCCAAGATCGCCATGGTGTGTCAAAGAATTAGAAACTCCGTCGGTCATCAAATTTTTCAGCCTCACTGACTACCTTCGAAGTTGACTGATCTCGCCGTGGGCTATGCACTGTTCTCAACAGGCAGTCGGCACTGGAGCTTCTGTGCTCAACAAGCGAGTGACCTGTTTTCCTCTGCGAAATGAGTTCTTTTTCGTCGTCGATGTTCCAATTCAATCACTCTCCCTTGTGCGATAAAAAGAAGGGGGGGGGGGGGGCGATTGTCAGATGATCCGATACGGGACGGAAACGGCTGATGGGTGATGAGTGAGTTAAGGACGTTTCGTGATAGATTTGGCTTTTGGCCTCTACAGACGATTAATTTGACGCTTGGGGTAGAGAGTTGTAAAACTCAGGCGAACGTTTCAAAGGCAATGGGTATAAATAAGGGCCAAAATCGGTTAGTCGAGATTTCCATTCAAATCCCGTTTTTTTACGTTGATCGGTAGTGTGAATTGCCACTTTGCACGAACTCAACGTTTGAAAGGCCTTTATGACTAATTGTCATTTGGACATTAAAACTTACTATACGTGAGAATTCAAACTTTTCGGGATATCATTTTTTTTTATTTCATCAATAGTGTAACGATGCTCAGCTCAATCTTTCAATGAATAGCGAGTTAAAATCAGGGCTGCCGTTTCGCGTATAATCAATCCACCGATGATTCCACCGGTTGAGGAAAGATTACACCGTTTAGTTCAGTGTATCAATGTAATGCACGAAAACGCCCACATCTGTAATCTTTCGCAACCAGTGGAGTCGCCGATGACTCTAAAAAACTTACGGATATTTAAATTAATCAACGGAGTTTCCACCGAGTAAGCAAAGATTATCACTGGTCTGCAAAAAAAAATGATGAAAATTTCCAAGCGGATGTTTTGGGTGTTTCTTATGTTTTTTGGGTCGCTGAACCCGAAAATGACCTCCGTTTTTCTCCATCACCCTCCATTTTCCCGGGAAATCCAATTTTCCCCGGAAAATTCGCCGTTTTCAGTCAAGTACAAAATTATCACAAAAATTGATTTTTTTCTTGCATGTAGAAGCAGTTAATAGCGTCAAACCTTCTTTAAAACCACTTAAGATGCTTGAAAGTGATATTAGAGTAAGGTTGGGGTGGGTTAAATTGACAGGGGGGAGCGCGGGGGGTGAAAAACGACCAATTTGCATGAAAAAACGGTAAAAATTCAGTGTTTTTTCTTGCGTTTTTTGTTTTTTTTGCTCCAGAAACCTAGTCTCGAGTTTCTCATTCATTAATTGTGGCTCAATAATGAGTATATAGCCCCGCGGAGCCTACCACTGGTTGTGGTGGGAGGGGGGTGTACAGTCATTGCATGAAAAGTTTCCAAAACGGACGGTATGAAACCCATACTTTTCTGTACGTTATCCGATTGTATTTTAAGTATGTGTCTCCGAAGCCTCCTCTCACCCATTTCGCTGCCTTCCTCACCCCTTTTGCTTCTCTGCAACCCAATCAGCAACCCCCCCCCCTCCCACCGTCATATTCATTTAATAAGGCCAAATAAAAAATAAACAATAAAATAAAAGAAAAATTAAGAAAATAGAAAAAGTCAATAAATGAATTGATGAAAGAATTAATTTTAATTTTGTTATCAACCAGCAACCCCCCCCCACCGTCTTATTCATTCAATATTGCCGGGGTCGTGCAAAGACATCTGTCGGGGGGGGGGGGGGTAAACGAAGTAAAAATCGAATTGAGCTATGGAAAATGCCTGGGTAACTAAAATTTGCATGAAAATTCGCGTTTAATTTAATCCACGTTAGACTGTCATTCCTTACTACGTAGCACTCCCAATTTGTTTAGTTTCTCATTCAAACAGAGCATGATTATAGTCTAGCCAATTTTCTTATGCATGAGTTACCACTACCAAACATGTATTAGCAGGTTTTCATGAAATGATGTGCGATGTCGCGAGACTCTTATCATGTTGGAAACTGTTTGAGCATGTTGACACACGTTTTTCGCTTGCACGTATGAATCAATCTATGAAATGTGCAATGTGTGCCAGTCTCTCCTTTTGCTTTCTCGAGTCAGTGCGGTGCAATGGATTAGTATTTTAGCGAGTGTGGAGCATTTAAACCGATTTCTTTTTATTTTTTCAAACGGAAGTGCTGCGATATTTTCGTGAAACAATTGGTCCCTGTTTATCTGACTGAAAAGACCATGCCGCGGTCCTGTAAAACTGACCCTAATTCGTTCTGTTACGTTTGTGGTGACATAGTTTTTAAAAACCAAAGGAAGCCGTTAAATTCAGTTGTGCGAAAAGCTTACGAGCTTTACTTTGATTGCAAGGTCGGAGACCAAGACAAACCGTGGGCACCGAAATTGTGTTGCGCTACATGTTACCGTCTTTTAACAGGGTGGTTAAATGGCAATCTAACTCACGGAATGCCATTCGCGGTTCCAATGGTATGGAGAGAGCCTACCTCTCTTTTAAATGATTGTTACTTCTGTCAAACGTCTATTGTTGGGTTTTCGGAAAAGTCCAAACATAAAATTAAATACCCCACAATTCCTTCGGCGATTCGACCAGTCTTGCATTCAGAAGTTTTACCTGTCCCTCGGCCTCCAGAATCATATTCACTGGACGATTCTGAATCAGAAACGGAGCAAATAATCCCGGAGCCGGAACCGGAACCGGGAGAAGGGCCTAGTGAAGAAGTGGTGCACTCTGGCGGCGAAGGAGCTGACGAAAAGATCATTGGGCCTCACCTTATAACACAAAGCGAACTAAATGACCTTGCTAGAGACTTAGATCTCCCAAAAAATAAATCCCAATTGCTCGGTTCGCGACTTCAGCAGTGGAACTTGTTAGCTAAAAATGTGAATATTTCTTTTTTTAGAAAAAGGCAATCGTCGTTGGCCCAATATTTTGCAAAGGGCGATGGTAATACGGATTTAGTGTTTTGCAACGATATCACGGGGCTCATGAGAGATTTAAATTTTCCTGAACACGAATCGATCGACTGGAGACTTTTCATTGATTCCTCAAAGACAAGTTTAAAAACAGTGTTACTACACAATGGTAACCAATTGCTCTCTATTCCAGTCGCGTATGCAGTCGACATGAAGGAGACATACGACAACTTGCGAGAAATTTTGAGGAAAGTCAACTACCAGCTACATCAGTGGAAAGTTTGTGCTGATTTAAAAGTTGTTGCCATTTTAACTGGCCTTCAAGGTGGCTACACAAAGTTTTGTTGTTTCATTTGTGAATGGGACAGTCGCTCTCGAAAAGAACATTATAAACGACAAAATTAGCCTCTACGCGAAACAGTTGTTCCCGGTGAAAAAAACGTAACATTCGAGCCATTAGTCGCAAAGGAAAACATTATTATACCTCCGTTGCATATTAAATTAGGCCTTTTTAAGCAATTTGTCAAGGCATTGTCCAAAGAAGGAAATGGGCTCACATTCTTGAAACAAAAATTTCCGCGAATGAGTGACTCAAAAATAACAGAGGGCGTTTTTGTAGGCCCCCAGATCCGGCAGCTTTTTCAGGATGACGATTTCTCCAAGAGTTTAAACAAAAAAGAAAATCGAGCTTGGCGTGCATTCTGCAATGTTTGCTCAAACTTTCTTGGGAATCATAGATCTGAGGATTATGCAGACCATGTTGATGAGCTTTTAAAATCATATGAAGCTTTAGGATGCAATA
This sequence comes from Trialeurodes vaporariorum, assembly GCA_011764245.1. Lineage (NCBI taxonomy): Eukaryota > Metazoa > Arthropoda > Insecta > Hemiptera > Aleyrodidae > Trialeurodes > Trialeurodes vaporariorum. The sequence goes on from VMOF01000220.1 coordinate 49,204,680, forward strand.
TGTCCCTTAAGATTCACTTCCTTCATTCCCATTTGGATTTTTTCCCCGAAAATTGCGGCTCCGTCTCTGATGAGCATGGCGAGAGGTTCCACCAAGATATATCGGCAATGGAAAAGCGATACACAACGCAATGGACACCAAACATGTTAGCGGATTACTGCTGGACACTGGTGCGAGAGACTCCAGAGGAAATTTACAAAAGGAAGCGAACCTCAAAATAGGTATATTTTAATACTACCTGGAACGCTTTTGAACTAATTTAAATTTAATTTGAATTTTCTTTTCTTTTTCATTTTGACATTTGTTATCCATTGATAACAACAATAAAATTAATTCTTTCATCAATTCATTTATTGACTTTTTCTATTTTCTTAATTTTTCTTTTATTTTATTGTTTATTTTTTATTTGGCCTTATTAAATGAATATGACGGTGGGAGGGGGGGGGGGGGGTTGCTGATTGGGTTGCAGAGAAGCAAAAGGGGTGAGGAAGGCAGCGAAATGGGTGAGAGGAGGCTTCGGAGACACATACTTAAAATACAATCGGAAAACGTACAGAAAAGTATGGGTTTCATACCGTCCGTTTTGGAAACTTTTCATGCAATGACTGTACACCCCCCTCCCACCACAACCAGTGGTAGGCTCCGCGGGGCTATATACTCATTATTGAGCCACAATTAATGAATGAGAAACTCGAGACTAGGTTTCTGGAGCAAAAAAAACAAAAAACGCAAGAAAAAACACTGAATTTTTACCGTTTTTTCATGCAAATTGGTCGTTTTTCACCCCCCGCGCTCCCCCTGTCAATTTAACCCACCCCAACCTTACTCTAATATCACTTTCAAGCATCTTAAGTGGTTTTAAAGAAGGTTTGACGCTATTAACTGCTTCTACATGCAAGAAAAAAATCAATTTTTGTGATAATTTTGTACTTGACTGAAAACGGCGAATTTTCCGGGGAAAATTGGATTTCCCGGGAAAATGGAGGGTGATGGAGAAAAACGGAGGTCATTTTCGGGTTCAGCGACCCAAAAAACATAAGAAACACCCAAAACATCCGCTTGGAAATTTTCATCATTTTTTTTTGCAGACCAGTGTTACAGATCAGAGTATCTTTGTGCATTTCAGTAATACATTGAATTGAACTGTGTAATCTTTTTTCAACCGGTGGAATCATCGGTGAATCGAAAAATGCGATTAATCATACGCAAAACGGCAGCCCTGATTGAAATGTACAATGAGGTACGTATGCGCCATTAGATATTGCATAGATTATGAATTTGCGTTACTTTGCCAGAAAGAAAACCCAAGTATTACATGGGAACAAAATTTTTTAGTAATTTTTTTTTCCTTAATTAATGATTTTTTTCCAGGGAGAACGACATTGGTTACATTCAGTTATTTAGACAATGACGAAGAAGTTCCATTATCTTTGCAACAGCTGCGATGGCACATACCTCATTATATATTTCTTCCTCCAAATACCTGAATGTTTTAAACAAAACTATCTATAGGTCTTGAGAATCCTTGAATATACTATCAGTAGCGCACCGAGAGTTTCTTCATCTCTCTCTTTTCTCCCTTAAGAAACGTATGTTAGACAAGGATGGACAAGGGGATAAAACCCCCTCCTTCTGTCCTTTTCCTACTCATACATTCAAATGGGAAATGAGAGAGATGGAAGATATCCTGGTTGCGCCAGTGTATACTATCATGCAGGGAATCGGAGCCGGAGCCACAGTCACAATTGAAATTTGCGCCTCTCCTCGAGAACACATCAACGAATAATACTTTTAGACCTGAAATTTACCATCTAATAGCTGATTCAAAATGTTTTAGCCCAGACAGAAATTACTTTCAATGATTATAACAGTTTGAGTTATTGCGATCATAGCCCTCAGTCGGGGCAGCTTTAGCTTCAAAGCTCCGATTGGAATAATTCAAACTGTAGTTGTGAAAAGTAATTTCTGACTGCGCTAAACATCTTGAATCATGGTTGTTATTGAATGGTGAATTTCAGGTCTGAAAGTATTATTCGTTGTTTTCTCGGGGAGAGGTGCAAATTTCAATTTTGAGTGAGGCTCCGGCTCAAAATCTCTCCTATCGTGATGCAGTGAGAAAAAAAGGCATTATGAACAGAAAACTTCTAACATCGAGTGAAAAGATATGATCATGGTGAAGATCCTTTCAGACAAAATAAAATTGATTTGCAGTAACTCAAATACCTAAAAAAAGATTAATTTTTTGAGTCTTACATTATTTGTCGTTTAAGTTTTGAAAAAAACGAAAAAAACATTAAAACTTAGCTTATTTTAAAACTTTAATATAAATAAACTACTAAGTCTGTTTTGATAAAAGTTTAGATATAAGAATTTTAAATTTAGAAAAAAAACTAGTTTGTAGGTAATAGAAGGTGCGTGATAAATTAAAATATGAAGTACCTATACTTATTCTAAAAAAAAATATTGTAAAAATAGTTAATTATAACTTAGCATTAGAATTTTCCCCTTCTAGAATAAATATGTAGTTTAAATATTACTTTAATTGACAACTATTTTCATTTTTTAATTTAAATTGACTCTTATCCATAAACTTTTATCAAAACAGACATGGTATATTTATATTAAAGTTTTTTAATAAGATTAGTTTTAAAAAAATTGTTGGTGTATAATAATTTTGGAAGCTCCCTCTTTTGATAAAATATCAGAAACAGCCTATGGATTACCAGAAAAGTATAGAAATTTGAATAATTATAGGAACCTATGATCTCCGGACGACCTTTGCCCCTTGCACCTCAGAGAAGTGAGCGCAAGGAAGCAACAAGAGAAACTATGTACTCCAGCTCATCCAAGTTTTTTTTTTCTTCTTCTTCTTCCAAAGAATCAGTGGTAATTTAATGCAAGAGCGTTTTTCGGTTCGTATTTACGTATGAGTCTGGAAAAGTAGGAGGGCACCGATGCGACGGCGGAATTGGACAGGGAAATCACCGGGTTGTGAGATCAGTGTTGCCAAATCTAGCGGCTTTTCCCATAAGAACATGTAGAAAAAGTCGCCAGATCTGGCTAGAATCCCTATATACTATGAGAGTTGCGCCATTGCTGAATCCACTTCTGATTGGCTCTCAGATTTAGGCTGTCAAGAAAGCTCCAAGAGGCAAATGCAAATGGCGGAGGGTTTGTTTACTTTTCGCGAACACACATTTGAAGTAACAGTGACCGCGGTAATTTTTGTGAATTTTTCCTCTGCTTGAATTTTACTATGAAGGACATTATCTCTTTCAATAACGACCGTTATTGTCAAAAATCTGAACCTAACCTATAAGAGATAGTGAAATAGTGGCAACAGCGCAGAGGCAAATGGCCATCCGCCATTTGCAATTTGCCTCTTGGGGGCTCCATTGATCCGCTTCTTCTTCTTCATTTTGAGAGTCTTGTCGCAACTCTCATAGTATATAGGGACTCTAGATCTGGCAACAGCGTGTGAGAGATTGGAAGGATGCAAACGCAAACGTCAGAGCATTGCAAGGATCGTGATAGGAGGGGAGGGAGAGGGAGAGGGAGAGGGGGGAGGCAATGAAGACGAAGAGAGCTGGAGGGTGGGAAGGGAGTAGTTGTAATTAGGATCAATGCAAATATAAAATGGTCGAGATAAATTGAAAGTAAAAGTAAAAAAGATTTCGCTTTCACTGGCTGCGGCCTGGCGTGTCGCGGAGTCCGCGCGGCTCCCACCCTTCGGACGGGACGGGGATTGTGACGCGATTTGATAGAGAGGACGGAGGAGAGGGGCGCGGCGGGGTGGAGTGCCTCTGCCATAATGCCATTTCACTTTCAGTTTAGTTGCTTTGAGATCGGTCTCACTTCACTGCGCGCGCTGCGCTGCTGCTCCCGGCTGCCGCGCGCACGCTGCTGGTCGCTGCTGCTCTGAACCGACGGCGATGCACGCCGAACGAAAGACGCTACGCGACGCCCGCGCCGCCTCCGATCGCGTCGCGAGAGCGTCGTGATCGGATGAAGGCTGAGTTTCCAAATCAAACGTATTTTAGTAATGGTTCTCACGGAGAAAGTAGTTCGACATGTAGGTGCATGGCAACACTGTCAGATATCACTGTTGCCAGCAGAGCTGCCGTTTTGCGTTTAATGGAGCTGTTGCAAACTTTTGCTACAGGCTAATCCACAGTTGATTATGGGGTAATACCCTGTATAAATAACGGAGAGCGCACTAAAAAATCACGAAATCCACTCCTAAACTCACAAAATGCTTTTAAACGCGAGACCGTAATGGCGGCCGAGGCCGCGGTTTTCTTATGGCAATTGTATGCTTCTTCTTCTTTTTGCGTGGTGTTGCGAGAACACCTCGTGTAGATGGCGCTGATTGAAGATAGGGAACCCCAATGAAAACCGCGGCCCCGGCCGCCCTTACGGTCTCGCGTTTAAAAGCATTTTGTGAGTTAAGGAGAGGATTTCGTGATTTTTTAGTGCGCTAATCGTTATTTTTACTGGGCATCACCCCATTATCAACTGTTAATAAGCCTGTAGCAAAAGTTTGCAACAGCTCCATTAAGGTGATTCGTAAGCGTTTAGTGCCAATTTCTGCCACCAGAACGCTACCGTTTGATTAATGTCAAATTACAGGCCGAAAGTATAATTCATATTTAAGAAAACGGAGTGTCAGATACTAGATAATCATCTGAAGAACGTCTTTGCAAAATATTTTGTCAATAACTTCAAAAATAATGGCTGAAAGTACCAATAAAATGGAATATCGCAAATTGGTTATTTAATCGTAATACGATACACTTCATTTTTTGGTACTTTCAGCCATTATTTTTGATAAGTTATTGACGAGATACATATCTTGCAAAGCGACATTCTTCAGATGATTATCTAGTAACTGACACTCCGTTTTCTCAAATATAAATTACTTTCGGCCTGTAATTTGTACATTAATCGAACGGTAGTGCTCTGGTTGCAGAAATTGGCTTTAAGCGCTGAAGAATCATCTTAATGGCGTTTTTCTCTTCACCAATGATTCCACCGGTTGAAAAAAGATTACACAGTTCGGTTCAGTGTCTATACGTAATCTTTTCTCAATAGGGCAGTTGCAAGGATCTAAAATGATGTATTTTTTATGAAGAAAATGGTAGCACTTATTGAGCTGAGAACAATAGTGCTTTTGGTTTTTTTCTAAGTGTCCGCGGTTCTGGAGATATGCACACGTGTAAAGTTGTAAAAAAATATTGTGCGTAGTGACGTCCCATTTAAAAGAATTCCCGTTTGTGAAATTTTCACAAATGGTCTTTCGGTACAGATTTGTTTAACAAAATAGATTAAACGGTATCGCCAATACTTTTTTAAGGAGAAAGCCGAAATACATGACAACGCTGCAAGGTAACAATGTAGCCAGGTTTTACGGATTTTCTGATGTACTCTTATATAGAGAAAGCTATTGGATATGGCAACAATGGATGGTGAATACAAAGCTCTCAATTCGGCTACCTGTAGTTCGCGCGAGGCTGACTTGACAGCTTGACGAAACGTCCTAGAAATTCCTGAAAATCTAGCGGTTTAATAATCCCGAATTGCAGACGTTTACCATTTTTCTTATTAAAAAATTTCCCCGTGCAGGAATTAATCTTCAAGTGCTTAAGAAATTCGGCATGTCTGGCTCTGATCACTGCAAAACGCCTGAGGCGTTTGCTACGCAATTCGCGTATTTAGTAGGTCATGGACGGATCTTAATTTTAAGCTCCTCAAAGAAGGGGTTTGAAAGTAGGTAGTTAACTGTTCGTGCGCGCCTGCAGCGTTTTAGTATATCTTGAAAAATGAAGGCGCACCCGTAAAAGTTTTTCTCTTTTTTTGTCCTTCTCTTTTCCTTTTCTTCCCCCTCTTCTCTTTTTCCCCCTTTCCAATTTTTATTTTTGTCTACCTCTCCCTTTGCGCCCTCTCCCCCCCCCTCTGCGGGGGCTTTGGGGACTCTTGTCACGCAACTTTAATGACGAAAAATGGGCAAACGAGATTCTAATTTAGAAATTATGTCCGATAAGTCTGGTTTTAATTGCAAGATTCAGCATGGAATTTTTTTCTATTTTTATATACACATATTTTTGTTTTTAAATACTTTGTATAGGATGGCTTATGTTCCATAAACATGAAACCTATATTCCAGCCACATATAGCCGTGCTTATCGTCCGAAAGAACTGTTGAATCTAAAACCCATGCCTTAGACAATAAAGCCACACCCACTGTAGTGTAGACATTACCGGAGATCCTCTTTCTATTAGTCGAAGCGATACGGACCAGCTAAAAACCTAACTACCCCGCGCCACCAGGATTCGAATCCAAGACCCATGGTTTAGCAAATAGGTGTCCTAAACACCAAACCACCGCACCGCACGGAGCATTCTTCATATTTTGAAAAAATTAATATCAATACGAAAAGTGGCAAAGATTACAGATTGAACCGCGGCCTTCTCCTCATCCGACTCATCTATGACAAAGCTCTATGGGTATCTGCCAGACAGATAAAGTAGACTCGACGCCCGATTCTTAAATTGTACGAGGGCGTCATCGATGCTGCTTTGGCTAGATCAGTATAAGATCGCCGCTAAAGTTGACCCGAAGTAAAACAACAAGAAATAATGGAAGAAAGAAAGAAAGTAGTTTAGACTTCACAGTAACATGCCCCGCTCTTTCCTCGTTGCCCGTTGGTTTGCCGATCCGATGACCTTTGCCCTGCCGCAGCGCGCCGATGAAGCCCGAAGTAGCCCGACCGCAGCGCAGCGGCCGCGGAAAGTTCGCTTTTGGAGAACCACACAGCATATACCCGATATCGCCACTGTTTGCGTCACGTTGTTGCCTAATCGCAAGGCTTTCTCCAAGGAAATATAATGGTTCGTGAATGACGATATATTTATATTCCCATCGAACGCATAAAAAAGAATCGAATCCTTGAGGAAGTTTCCAATTAACTGAGCCGCCTCCAAATATTTGATTCTTTTGCATGATTTCAGGTGGAGAGAAAACGATGATCGATTGTTCAAGAGTCGCTCGCTGCCATTTAAACATAAAGAAAAAGTCGTTTAATCCGGCAACATAGTAAGGCTTGAAGCTGAGGTCGCGAGACGAGTGTGCAGTCATGAGTCATGGCGGCTGTGAGGCCGCGGGCGGGGCGTGAATGGTACCTCACTTCCAGGGCTGCCGTTTTGCGTATAATCAATGCTATTTTCCAATTCACCGATGATTCCACCGGTTTGAGAAAAGATTACAAAGTTCAGTTCAGTGTGTGACTGTAATGCACGAAAAGACTCTGATCTGTAATCTTTCCTTAATCGGTGGAAACTCCGTTGATTAATTAAAATACCCGCAAGTTTTTTAAAGTCATCAACGACTCCACCGGTTGAGAAAAGATTACAGATGCGAGTATTTTAGTTTATTACAGTTATGCACTGAACTCTCATCTGTGTAATCTTTTCTCAACCGGTGGAATCATCGGTGAGTTGAAAAATAGCATTGATTCTACGCAAAACGGCAGCCCTGCTCACTTCACGATCGCCGATGGTGGGATGAATCGTATGATACAAATTTAAGGGAAAGTTGTGTTGAAAAATGTAATGCGTTTTGCACTGCACTGCACACAAATGCGGCTGTTAGGGCAAAATTCGACTTTTACTGCGGAATACTTGATCCCCCTGCAATAAGTTTGTATACCTTAAGTTTGGCTTGAGAATGAGTTAATCGATAAAACCTGTGCCAGCTTTGGTAGAATGAGAAGCAGCAGCCGTAATCCGACTCGCTGATTTCAAATTCGGCCATATTTTTGTCTCTCGGGGAAGGATATAAGATGTTAATGTATCCATTACAGGTATCACTAGCGTATAGATACGTGTCCAAAAATACTGAATGTTACACAGGGAGAAACGTGTAATAGGACATTATTACATTTTATGTTACCCCTTACACGCCACCCCCCCCCCCCCTATATATATTAAGCTGTTTAAGGGAAAGACTCCCCATACTATTCCACTACTGAGCCGAACGATCATAAATAATTAACAGAGTCTCTCATGTTAGGAGAGTCCTCTGGTTTCAAGCCAGTCTACCTGTTCTAAATTTTTTTTCGTAATTTAATTTTTCAACTATATATTAAAAAAAAAAAAAAAAAAAAAAAAAAAAAAAAAAAAAAAATCGAAATTTTAAGAGTAATAATTGTTTACTTCACAAAAAAATAAAAACATCTGAATTGTTTTTGAAATTTTAGCCATTGGCTCTAGAAAGTAGAAGTATAGCGAAGTCAGGATCTGTTCCATCCCTCTTATAAAATCCCTTTGAATGTATCAGTAGAAAAAGGATAGAAAGAGGGGCTTTATCTCCTTGTCTATCATTGTCCAACGCACGTGTTCAATGGAGCAAAGAGAGAGATAATGAAGCAGTAGCGCAGCCAGGATTTCTTCCATCTCTCTCTCATAATCCCTTTGAATGTGTATAAGTAGAAAAAGAATAAAATTAGGTTTTTTTATCCACTTGCCTATCCTTGTCCAATACACGCGTTTTAATTGAAAAAAGATAGAGATAGATAATTTCTCGTTATACTAATGGCACTAAGTTGAAAAAAATAAAATGCGAAAAGACATTATGAAACGTCACAGTGGAGATTTAGGCGGGCGTTTGAAACTAGAGGGCTCAGGTGGAGAGACCGAGAGAGACGCGTTGAAAACACATTTTTCCTGGCAGCATTTCCTCTCCTGGTCCCAACAAAGTTCGTTACGTCTGGCGCGGTGGCCGCGATCAGCAAATCGTGCGACTTAAAGAAAGTAAGAGGAACTGATACAAACTTTCTCCTGAAAAGGAAAGTTGCCGCACTGAATTAACTAATCAGCAATGGGTTCTCAAACTGTTCTTTCTCACGAGGTCTTCTTTGGTCGCTAATTTTTCTTCGCAGAGCGCGCCGCGCCGCGGCCGTCCGCCAGGGCCGCTCAGCAATGCTATTACAATCGTCAACTCCATCGCCATGTTGCCAGATCTGAATCAATAAAACGAGTTTATAAACTTGTGATATTAAAGTCTCACTTTAAAAGAGGTTTTTCGTGGAACTCTCGTCGGATGCAGAAATGTGAGTTGTCAACTTAGAGCTCACCTGGATTTCTAAAGCAACATAAGTCGGAAATTTTACTCCCCCAAAATACTAGAAAACCTGTACTAACGCAACGGACTTTTTCCTTCAACAACATTTGTAAAGCTTTGAGACGGAAACTTACTTTTGGAGGAATATTGTTCCCCCAAAATTTAAAGAATAGTTCGTCTATACTTACTTTCTCTGAATTTCAATGTTTTGATAAAACCTGGCCCGTATAAAAAAAAATAAAAATAAGTAAATAAAACAAAACTCACTGATTGAGAGATACTTTATTAAATTCTTTGCACCGTTATTTGTGACCTGTGCAGCTACGTTGGGCCACATGCTTAGTTCATTTTAAGCAATCTTGAACTATCTCTTTTAAGACAAACGTCGGATGTCCAAAAGTGAGATCAATAGGGTTAGAGAGTCACTTATATAGGGTATTCATTGACGTTAACATATTTGGTTGCCTCACAAAATATTTTTTTTAGTTTCCAAAAAAAAAAAAAAAAAAAAAAAAAAAAAAAAAAAAAAATGAAAGTTTTAAACGTAATTGTATTTGCGCATCAGGATTTTCATCAAGGACGTTCTCCAGTGGTAAAAATAATACCCTTTCCTCCCAAAAAACATAGATTATCGGTCCGCGAATACACCCACTCCACAATGCGGAGCCCCTCAAAACTTCAATGTCATCTCATTTTCGTTCCTTCGACCAAATCGATGATAATGTTTTAATACAAATTAGAAAGCCGAGATATAACTTGACAAGTTATTTCCAAACAAACTAAAATTGGTGTGATGACTCACTATAGGTTAAAATATCAATATCTAAAAAGTGACAGAATCTGAAAGCAAATAAAAAATAAGAAAATCTTTAAAAAAAACAAAAACAAAAACAACAAACAAAACAGAGAGAAATTGAGAGAAGCTCTTGAATTATTTTGCGATACTCTGCACTCTCTTTTGAAATTAATCGCAAGTGTAAGTAGACCTCCCCTCCCTCCATGCTTATTCACAGCTAAAAGTTTACTGTATTAAACAGTGGCTTGGCGCGATATCTGGCAACGTTGTGCTGTGTCCATTTAAACCCATATGATAGGTCGAATGAGAAGATGTTCACCGAACACCCAATACTTCGATCATTTTCACGGGTGGAAATGGACCAACTGCAACGTTGCCAAATTGCACGCTACGCCACTGGTACTAAAGCGGCGCAGCGAGCCGTGTCGTATGCATGGATTGCGCGCTTCAATCAGGTGTGTATGCGATATGATGCACTTATGATGACGTCACAGCTTGGTGCAGCCACTTTTGCTCAAACCACACCGATCATTATGACGTCACACGAGGTCACGCCTCCAATATATCTTAAATTCTCATAAGAGATGACAAACCATGGCAGTCGAATCGAGGAGCCCCATAACTTTGAAGGACCTGAACTCCCGGTCAATGCCTGCAGTATGAAATGATTTGCTTATTTTTTTTTTTTTTTTTTTTCTTCTTAAAGCACCCAACTTTAAAGAATTAAAATTGAATCGGGGAAAAGTTGTTTCAATATTTTAAAAAACAGTGTTTAATTACTGGCGTGTCAGGTGACCCTTCCAAAAGCTTCAAATATCCTCCTAAACAAAAACCAAAAAAACAAATAAAAAAAACAAATAAAGAATCTAATACATATAAGCACACCATGTAAAACACTCCTAAAAAACTTTTTATTTGTGTATTTCCCAAAAGTTGCAAAAAGCCATTGATACTACGGCATCAAGTAAAATATTCAACAACTACTCGTACAGTTCATGATTTTAAAAATATTCCAAAATATTAACAATTTTTTTTTTTTTTTTTTTTTTTTTTTTTTTTTTTTTTTTTATGAATCATAGACTTTAGTACTCAAGGGATTCTACAGTAACCGATAGATCCCTTTTAATCAAAAACTTGCCTAAAAATTGAGAAATGCAAATATTTTCAAATCCCAAAGACCCCTCGCTGCATCTGCGGCAACTGCGCGGTGCGGCGCGCGCCGTTCTCGATTTGTTCGTCCACGTCTTGCCGTCTTCGTAATCGCGCTCGACGCACCGCAACCTGCGCCAACGACATTGCCAAATGGAATAGAAAAATCCTCTAATTTTACATTGACTTACAAGGGCAGTTTTAAGGTCTGTCTCCTAAATATGGCAACCATGCTGTACCGCAGCCTCCTCCCTCGTAATGAGATCTCTTCCTCCGCTCCGCTAGCTCCGAATCCTCCCCTTTGATCCGCACCCCCCCCCCCTTCGTACAATCAGAGAATGTATACTCCTACCTCCCCCCTCCCCCCACACCTTCTCATCAACGGTTTACGGAAGATTCTTTCACGTTTTACCATGCCCACAGTATTTCCTCTCCCCCCGATCTCATCTTCTTTCTTCGTTTGTCAATTTACAAATTGTGTCGGTTTTTCTTATCAACTCTTGCGGTTTTGATATTAACTCGGCATGGGATCGGGCTCTTACGCATGGATACAGGGAGACTAGGCGGAAGAGAGAGAGAGAGAGAGAGAGAGAGAGAGAGAGAGAGAGAGAGAGAGAGAGAGAGAGAGAGAGAGGAAGTAAAGCGGATGTATTTGTTTGAAAATATTGACGATACGCGAATGTTCGCAGTTTTTGGGGTCGGATAATTGTTTGGTACATTCATTGTGGTTTTGATGTGGTAATATAGACCTGTTTAGTGATGACGTCACGAAAAATTGGATCCAAACAAACGCTCTATCTTACTCACTTTTGTAGATTTACCCATTAGAAACTAGATCCAAATTTTCGAATGCAAATTCATGCTAGTAAACGACCAGTTCTCTCATATTTTAAGCATCATTAGATTCCACGTACTTTAAAATTTTAAAGTATCTTTTCACTCCGACATATATTCATGAAAGATCACAAGTGAATTTACAATCACATTTATATCGAAAGGTGTCCTATGTTTTGTCGTTGTCTTACTCACGGTCTCTTATAGGCGTATCACCGCCATAATCAGTGGCGGATCCACGGGGGGGGGGGGGGGCACGGGGGCACGTGCCCCCCAGAAGCTCCAAATTTTGATTTTTTTCAATATAAAATAGCCTGAAATTGCTTCCATTGACGCTTCAAATTTCAAAATTTCACCGGCGTGCCCCCCCCCCCCCAGAAAAATTTTCTGGATCCGCCACTGGCCATAACACTCAAGCATCCTAACCTCTCGTCAAATCGAAGCTTGCTTTAGGTATAACAGATTTTGTGCCCATGAGTATCTGTGAGTGAGACATGGACAAAACATAAGACTTTCTTCGATATAACTGTGCTTGTAAAATAATGCGTGATGCACCGAAAATGTTTATGAACTGTGATTATACTTTAAAGTACGTCCAATGGTGTAAAAATGCCAAATTTGGAAATAGTCGTATTTTTAGCGTGTTAATCTATAGCAACTTGGAATTTTGTCCATTTGAACCCATAGAAAAGGTCGAATTCGGTTGTCATCGCCGATCCCTTCATTTTTTGATATTTTTCGTGGGTTTCAATGAAGGCCAAACGTAACGTTGCTAGATTGCACTCTTCGCCATAGCTCTTCAAATAAAATATTTTTAAATCAGTAACTCAGCTGTCATTAATAATTGATGACACTTCTGATATTCATAAACTATCTTCTGTTGCTGTAAGTAGTCGTAATGACGCAAAGACGTTTACAGCAGCAAAGAATCGTCGTCCATTCATTTTGTCTATTGCATTTGTCTATACAAATCTTCTAGAACAAACTACCTTCGGCATTTTCCGATTATTGAGAGAAAGAAAGAAAAAAAAAGGAAGAAAAAAAGTCTGCGCACGAGGCGCAAGAACGTGGATTGACGGACCGTGGACATCACATGCACTACGCATTGCTTACATGGGGTACGACGGACGATGGTACGATGGGTTATTGGATTACCGGGGGGGGGGGGGGGGGGGTCCGGTCATTTTTCTCCGCGTCGCGTTGTTCGTTGCATCATGTTATTTGTCGTTTGTACGTTTCCCATGAGTCGATGACATACGCAGTGCCGGAAGGTTCTTCACCTCGTCGCATACTTGCCAATGACCAATATTACAATCCGACACACGAGAGTTGGCGAATGACAGCTCTAACTTTGTTTATGCGCAGTGAGCGTGTTCGTGGTTTTCTGCGCATCGGAATCAAAGTCGCCCACCAATAGCAACCGTGTGCGCACCGATCACATGACAACTGTCATTCGCGCTAACTCTCGTGGAACACGGCGCGGCGCGGCGGCTTATTAACATCGAACGAACTGAGGATCGCAGGAACAGACAGGATGACGGCGGCAATGGACCTATTCTATACAGTGTGTCCCAAAAGTTCCTACCATCAGGCTAAATATTAAAAAAAATGTGCTTTGCGCCGAAATTTGACAAGGCTGACAGTGAAAAAGGATCATCAAGGAGCTGGATGGTCAGAGTTCTCAAGGATCAAAATGATCAAATGCATGAGAAGCAAAAAACACAAACAAAAACAAAAATCATCATTTTTTTTGCCACCTGCCCCCCCCCCTGAAAAGATTCCTAGTTCCGCCCACAACCACGTTTGATCCTAATCTAATCATAGAAAGAAATAAGTTTTATTTTCATTGCATAGTTGATATCAGGTTCCTTAACTCAAAGTATGTCGTAGCGATAGAACGAGTTTACTCGTAAAAAAATTCAAAGAGTCAACCAGTAAAAATTTATTTAACTACCGTCAAATGTTTAACCTTACCTACTGAATTGAATCTACTTTAATTCTAATTTCATTAAAATCTGAAATAAAAAAGTATCGGAAATAGCTTTAAGGACTGTCTAGACAAAATAATTTATTCAGTGTTGATCCTGGGACCAGCATGCGTGAATCAATACACTGTTTATAAAACCTTTAAAATTACATGGACTCAGTCAGTTTTGACCCCCGATTGTCGCATAAATATTCAAAAAGAGCACAAAAAACACCCTCAGTTGCTGTTCGAATTTATTTAATTTTTTTCTCACAAAGTGGTTTTATCTACTTAGTTTTGATCCGATACGCTAGAATCCAATACTAGCCGCATCAGGAAACTAGCCGCTGTGAGTAACGGCCTTACACGAATGCTTGAAAATGCCACAAGTCACGTCAAGTTACCGTGCATTTTTCAATGAACCAATAATATCGGATACTCACGATAAGCCTGAGATGTACATCTACAGTCTTAGCACCTCTCGAAGCCATAATCCAACGCAAACAAAGTTTAACACGTAGTGCTAGAAAACTCATGCATTCTCTCTTCAGATAATTATTATGTAAATATAGATTCTATGACAAAAAAAAAAAATCGTAATCCCTCTAGTTCAGTTAGACAATTTTATATTCAATTTTGTTGTAAATGTCTATGAAACTCGCCGCTTATCGAATAATAATCTAACGGGTTTTTTGCAGTAAGGAACCAACTTGTATGAACTTCTTATGTTAGTTGATTCCTTTCTGCACTTGGAGTCGTCTAATTAACAAAAATAAAATTCTTCTTCTTTTGTTTCCCTGAAGTATTGTTGCAGAGTGTTTCGCGAATACTTCAATGCCATGCCGCTTGCTTGTGTTTATCGATGTATGCTCACCGGCGAGTTATGTTTTTCTTTTTGTTTCGATTACATTCAAAATGTGTTTCTCTCCTTCAATGCCATCCAATGTTTTGATGCCTCGCGCCTACTGTTTTCGCTCTTTTGTTTTGGTTTCTTGTGTTTTCTTTTCTCGATAATTTTTTTTTTTTTATTATTTTTATTTTTGGTAGTTTTCTTTTCCTTTCTATGCAGATTTAATTTCAGTGACTACGTATGAACGAAGCCTCGAATGAGTCTTGCATGCGAGTCTTAAGTAATAGACTGATTTAGAGGATGACGTCATTCTAAACTACTGATTCAGATTGGCTAATTTTAATCACCCACGCGTTGAACTCGCATCTGATTGGTCGATTTCAAATTACGCGGGCTCACTCAGTGGCTCATCAAAAGTTTTACATTCTGAGGAATCCTAGAGAAAATACGAGTATCATATCAAAGTCTAAAAAAGTAAAAAATACGAAGTGTTGACCGAAATTTTAAAAAATTAGGAAATCCTTTATGAGTCCTCACGATGAAATATAAACTTCGAGCTATTCCTTCCTAAAGAGTTTTACATTTTCCTCTCATTTTATCCTTTTCCCCTTCCTCCTCTGTCAAATCCTCTTCTCTTTTTAATAATATTTCACTCTTTCTCTCTCTTTGCGCCACAAAGGCTACAAAGGCTATTGTTACAATGTTACGCCTTTGAGTCTCTCTCCATATTTGGTAAGAAGCCCGTTGGGAGCTGTGAAGTGAAATTGTTGTTTTACAAAGGCGGATACAGCAATCTGGCAACTATGGATTCTTCCCATTTGAATGTATGAAAAACTATCGATTAGTAAAGGGGCTATGGCCCCCTTAAGAGTCGATTGTTCTTCATACTTTTGAAGGGGAAGATTGCATGGTTGCCAACTTGCTGGATCCACACATGATTGTTTACTTCTCTTGTATAAAGTTCGAGTTATAGTCACTTAAGATTTCCGTTTTCTTTGTTGTCCACAGGTGCGACAGCTCCGCACGGGACTTTTTTCTTTCTCGAATAAGGTAAGACACACTTTTCTGTTTGACTTCGATCTCTGTCATCCAATTTTTGAATGCCGTAACGTAGGTGGTCCGAAAAGACACCCGAAGCAATGGCGTAGCGTGCAATTTGACAACGTTGCGGTTTGTCCATTTAAACCCGCGAAAAAGATCGAACGATTGGGTGTTCAGCGAACTCCTTTGCATTCGACATCTTACAAGGGTTTTAATGGACAGAATACAATGTTGCCAAATTGCACGCTACGCCAATGACCCGAAGTACTATGACTTGCAAAAGAAAGTCCCCTGATCGAAATTTTTCTTGATACGTTTTCCTTTTATTTTCCATCGTTTTAAATTGTTTGCGGTATAATGTCACAAAAGGCAATACTGTGAGACTCTGAAATACCTGAAAACCGTAAAATTCCTCAAAATGGTCGAGAAATGAAATAATGAAAATTTCTATCGGGATACTCTGATAGAAAAACAAGGCAACAAGAAAATGGGGGTTTTTCAACAAAATCTCTTGTGTGAGGCGTATACATAACCTTTGATTGGCTCTACTGAAGTCTTTTTCTGAGTCATTTTTTACCAAAGGTTTTGTCAGCACTGCCAAAGCGTTTTTTTGTTTTTTATTTTTTATTTTTATTTTTGTTTTTGTTTTTATCACAACGTACAAGAAAGTTTTCACTTAAACTCACAAAGTCTCCAAAGTTTTGTTTTTTTTGTTTTTTGTTTTTTGTTTTTTTGTCTGTTAACTGCTTGAGCTCGTGTCTTATTTGAGGAAAAGTATCGCCTCTCAAATTGTTCCGATTTATAAAGGACCAAAAAAACAAATGATGTTGAGGAAGGAGGTGGTGAGGAGGAGTTAGTGAATGGGTTAAGGGGAGACAGAGGGGGGAGAGGGGGGTGAAGAGTGGAGCGGTTGATGGTGCGATGTAAAATCTCCTCCGTTCTGCCCGATTTCCAGTTTCGGCTGAGAGCGAGTGAAAGGAAAAGTAATGTGCAGCAGATCAGAATGCTGATTCACCACTTTCTACCGCGGCACTCTGTCTTGTCTTCGCCGGGTCTGCGTCTACTTCGCGTCGCGTTGGAGCACAGTAGGGCAGAAATGTCCGATTCACCGGACAAAAATCAGCGATCCGAAATCACCCGAGACAGACATCCAATTTTTTTTTTTTTTTAAAGTCGATTCCTCGTCTAACTATTATCAGGAGCAGGAAACTTCAACTTGAGTCCCGTCTATTCGTTATGAACGTTTCGTAAATTCGAGGCTATTTTGACTTGTCGTTTTTTAGCCGCCGACTCCGCTGATTCTGCCCACTGTCCGCCAGTTTGCGCGAATCGAACGTCCGCGACCGCGGCAGCCGACGCGACGCGGGGCGTCCTGCCTCCCACGACCCACCTGCGAATCATCAGTCGAGGCTGCTCGAATACCGAGGAAGAAAGAGCATGGATTGAGCTCCGGTTCCCGGAAAATGGCTTCCTCTGAGTAGGCCCTTGGCGAATCTTCGCTATAGCGACTGTTCTCTCTCCAGTCACCGAAAAATTTTAGTCTGCACTGAAGGATGCAAATAAAATACCGCACAGGTTACAAAGTCATGGTACTATATACTAGAGATCGTTTCCATTGGTGCCGTAAGTCGGGTGCGGAGGGGGCGGGAGGCCCACCCCAAGAGACACTATCGCGTAGGGGCGACACTTGCAGTGAATACGCCAAAAATTGAAAAGAGAGGAGAGAAAAATAGGGAAAAGAGAGGAAAGGGAGATAGAAAAGAAAAGAAGAAATGGAGAGGAACAGAGGCAATGGGGAGGAAGAGAAAGAGAAAAATTAGAAAAATATTGGAAAATACAGATTTATTGAAATAATGATAGAAGACATTAGAAATACGGGTGTAGAAGGGGGTGTATGATTTTAATATTAACCTTGCTAAAGGGTGTCGCCCTGGAGGAGGAGGACAGTTGCCACTCGTGCAAAGAGTGTCACCCGCAGAGGAAGAATAATTTGTTAATTTCACTAATTGCTGTGTGAAAAGTTCGAGGAGTAATTTTTTTGTTTTTTTGTTTTTTTTTTTGTTTTAAATGTTAATACTTACATACATATATTTTATTTTGTGTTATTCAGAAAAATGGCAACAAATGGTATCCCAAAAAAAATTATTTTATTAAATTTTCGGGGGTGGGCAGGGTGACACTACATAGTGCTTCGCCCTGGGTACCACTAATCTTTACTACGCCACTAATCGTTCCAGAAGTGTAGGCACGCACCTAGACCGATAGTCTTTGAAATTTTTCAACATTATTTTTCATGTTACAAAGTGAAAATGAAAATTAATAAGAAAGAATGCAATGCAAGCGTTGGCTTTTCATTGAGGCTCGCTTAACAAACAAACGTTTTGACGTCAAAGACAAGTTTTGTTTTGATTTGAAAGAATGAAAATGGAAAATTCGCCAAAGATATATTATGGTCTCGGTGCGACTTCATTTCTGAAACGAGCCCTATGCGTACAGCGATGGGTGGTCATAAAAGATTTTGTAAATTGTTGCCGTATTTTGATTCTTCATTTATTGGTACCGAGTACCATTTTATTGCGGTTAAAGTACCTAATTTCTTGATTAAGGACAACCAATAAATTTGATTGCGCAAATTTCGCTAATAATCAGTTGGGCGAACCAATTTTTTTTTTTTTTTTTTTTTTTTTTTTTTTTTTTTTTTTTTTCAATGAAGAATCAACTATTCAATGGCCAGTAGCAAACAGTGGCGTAGCGTGCAAAATCGGCAACGTTGTATTTTGTAAATTTAAGCCCATGTGAAAGGTCGAATGCAAAAGTGTTCGCCGAACACCCACAAGTTCGATCTTTTTCATGGGTTTAACAGAGGCGGCTCATGCAATTTAGCATCAGTGTTTGTCCGCCATTTGATTACATGTAAAACAATCGATTCGGAAGTGAAGCAGCGCTCCACCAGCGTTCGATTAGTTTACATTGAGTCAAATGGAGGAAACACCTCGTTGCCAAATTGCACGAGCCGCCTCTGGGGTTTAAAAGAAAAACTACAGCACCGCACCGTTGCCAAATTGCACGCTATACGCTAGCTACTGATAGCAAAAGTTAGCAAGCACTCCATTACCCGCTCTGTAGCATTACGAATCAGTCTGTGAAACACTTTCGTGCGTCAGGTGCTCTTTTCGACTCCGAGCTCAAACAATCAGATTAGATGATGCCCACTTTCACTGCGTATTGCCATTGCATCGCTGCCCGCGCTGATGCCGACCAAACAACCGACTGTTATTTTTTTTTTGCCGCGTATTTTTACTTTTATTTTCTCTCCATCTCTTTCTGTTTGCTTACATACTTCTTTTCTTTTTGGAGCAGGCCGCAAGTCTCCTGAGATTAAATCACTCATTTCTTGCGTATATCGTAGTAATATACGCACGAAAGTATCATAAAACAGGTGGGAGAGCAATCCTCGATCAGATAATACTTTTATAACATGTGACGTCAACTATTAGAAATTTAACTATAGTTGAGCTGTGACGCCAAATATTAGAAATTTAGCTATAGTTGAGCTGTGACGTCAATTCGTGACTTGCCGTAATCATATTATAAAATGATGGAGATTTGGTCTCTTTCCAAAAAATGTCATTGTGAACTATCGTTGAAATTTTTTAACCCATATATGCCCAACTTTATTTGAACATGTTGGGTGTTTTTTCGGTGTTTTTCTCAAAAAACACTATCTTAGAGTTATAAAATTTAAAATTTAAAAATTGTGAAATTTACTGATCCAGCTAAATTATAGGTGCTGAAAGATCACAACATTGATTTTTGAGTAAAATTGGCCTAAATTTACTGTAATTTGGTCCCAAAAAACCCATTATAAGTGGGTCGTTAACGACCCAATGGGCATTTATGGCCATGGGTTTTAAGTACAACTAAGCAGTAAGACTATATCACACGAGAGCTATTGCAATACAGAATACAGAGGATTTATGGGACGTGATTTTGAAACTTCAAGGAGGCTACAGCCATGATGGAAATCTCTTATGGATAGTTTACACGGCAGTGGCGTAGCGTGCAGTATGGCAACGCTGTATTTTGTCCATTTAAACTCATGTAAAAGGTCGGATGCAAAGGTGTTCACCGAACACCCAACACTTCGATCTTTACCATGAGTTTAAATGGACGAACTGCAACGTTGCCAAATTGCACGCTACGCCACTGTTACACGGGATCGGTTTTTTCCGCCTCATTTTTTTAACCTTAAAATAAATCCGTGACAAACCCACTTGAAATTGGTTTTAAAACGTGAAAGTGCAAGTGTTTGAGGGTGGCTACCTAGTACCTGGGCACAGAAATTGATATATTTTGCTGTTCCTTCTGAAAGAATTTCCACGATAAAAAAAAACTGACACATGAAAGAAATGAGCCAAACTTCCTAGCCTGGATAGCTACATTGGAATTCTGTGTCCAGATAGTCACTCTTAATCACTTGCACTTTCGTTTAAAACCCATTTCCACTGGATTAATTACAATTTTTGACAGAAGGTTAAAATAATATGGGGCAAACAAACCAGAATCAGAATCAGATCGCCCGTTCTGTCTCACTTTAGGATAGGACTTGTAACATGTATTAGCCTCTCTATGGCTACACCTCGTTAACCCTCTAAGGACCAGGTTAATTCAGAAGAACGCCACTCTTTCGTTTTTTATAGGGAAGGTAGTTAACTGTTCGTACTCGAAGGAGTTGGAATTGCCTATACGACGAATTGAAGGCTCTCGGTTAAACCTTATATTGTATGTGTTCTCATTGATAATCGCGTTAATCCGGAATGAAACAATATAAAATAGATCAGAGAAAAAAAAAACGAGTATACTCGGCTTGGACCATAAGGAGTTAATATCACACGAAAATACTCCAAGGTAGATCAATACAGGTAGATGAATTTGTCTATTTGGAGGGTCGAGCAAGATATACTTTCTCGGGAGCTTTTAAGTTAGCAACGTCGGTCGGTCCACCGATCAGCGATTGTGAACTGATAAACATCATCCATCAAATAAAGTCCTTACATATAACACGGATCTCGTAAATGGACCAATCACAACTCACTTCATGACGCAAGTCAGTTCATAACACTCCTGTATTAACCCACCATAAGTATATTGAATGGTATTTTTAAATTCACCGATGATTCTGCCGGTTGAGAAAAAATTACACTGCACTTAAGTTTAAGTTTATGGACATTAAAGCAAGGAAAAACTCTAATCTGTAATATTTCTCTCAACAGGTGAAGTCATCACTGACTTTCAAAAACTCGTGGTAACTTTAGTAATATATTTAACGGCGATTCCACTGATTGATGAACGATTATACATATCAGAGTATTTTCGAGCATTACAGTCATAAACTGAACTGAACATTGTAATATTTTCTCATCTGTTGGAATTATTGATGTATCGGAAAATGTCATTTTATACTCACGGAAAACCTTTATACTCTAACCTCTTTTATCACATTCCAATTGAGGAATCACCTTCGAATTTGAGAATTTCGTTACATTCAAGCAAAATAGCGACCCTGACTTTGGGTCTCAACAAAGGTATCTCAAGGCCTCCGAAGAGCGATTTAAGGTCATATGAAGAGGTATGATTCGTCACTTTGAACTAGCCGCTCTCAGAATCTGATGCATCTGATTGATCGATTAAAAGAAACCCTTTCAATAAAATTTTCCGTATGACTATACGTACTTCCACCCTTTGTTCATACCTCTACATTACATCGCGTCATCGGACGCGAAGATGCGACGCGACGGAGCACTGCTGGCGTGCAGCATGGCGCGCCGGCTGGCCGCGCGGCCGGCAGCATCGGGACCCGGCTCTCAACTTGACCTACTTTTTAACCCTCACACTTCGCCACTACTCTCGGAGAAACGAGACGAGAGTCCAAATCTACCGAGTCGAGCCGAATGCCGAATTGGAAGCTTTTTATCAACCGCGCGAGAGAGACTCCACTCACGCCTCTCGCGAATTCCCGCGAATTTCGCTTGGTGGTGAAATTACGCCGGCTGCCCCATCGCGAAATACTTCGGACGTTCTTTTTCATGCTTCAAGGTCTAAATCGACTTTTTTGAAACATTTTGCGAAATAGTGTGGCAGCTTGAGCCATATATAGCCCCTCAGCCCCCCCCCAAATCACCTTTACCGGTATAATTATGGTCCAGCCAATCGATTGAGGGTCCGCGGCTTTAGGGTAATCCAAAAAACAATGAGGACCACCATCCATCAGCTCCAAAATTTCTTTCGCTCATTAATTGATGATTTAAAAGCAGCAAAATAAATATGCTGACATCTTTTTTTTTTTTTTTTTTTTTTTTTTTTTTTTTTTTTTTTTTTTTTTTTAAGGTAGTATCAATTAATATTGGTCGTTTCGAGCTTTTCTAAGAGGAGAGCAGGCATACACATTTTTTGGAATTTTAGTTGAAGACTTTCTATTTGAAACATAGTTGATAACTTGTTAGCGCTAGTTTCAAAAGTTTTGGGGCACCTAGACCATAATCTTTGGCGAATTTTCAATATTCATTCCTTCAAATCAAAATAAAACTTGCCTCTGACTTTAAACTTATGATCAAGCGTTCTTCAATGAAAAACCGATGCTCAGATTCATTTCCATTAATTTGCATGCTGTATAACATAAGAAATAATGTTGAATTATTCCAAAGATTGTCGGTCAAGGGACAGGGACGCCGACACTTTTGAAACAAGCTCTAGTTGACGGTCTTAAGAAGCAAAAAGCCAACTTTATTTCTCGTGAGGTTTTTTCACGCAGAAAGGAGAGCTCTATAAATTTTCGTTTTTGTAAATCGAATAATAAGGAAATTGTTTTTCATTCATCAGATGAAAGTTTTCGGAGAAGAAAAAAAATTGAATGAAAATGTGAAATTAAATCAGATGAGATTAAATAAGTGCCCTTTAATTCTTCCTGGTGCGAGGTTTGTAAATAAAGCGCGAAGAGGAAAATAATTTCAAAATCACGAAGTGTAAATCAATGTCCGAGAGTGCGTATTCAGATTGGACACTTCTTGAGGTTTAGCAAGAATCTTGGAAAGGATAGACGTATATCAATGCAAGAGCAATAAAATAGTCAAAAATGTCAATTAAGTTCAAAGCTCATTGTAATATTATCTTCGGGGGAAGGGAGGGGGGCATAAGAGAGAAAAGGAGGAGACATTAGACAAGTCGCTCACGTGAAACTTTTTCACGTAGGTATTAAATGGACTATTTTAGCGATGACGTCTTTGAACTTCTGAAGCAGCATCTTTATGGATTGATTTGCATTTTAATCAGCCACACTATGAACTCGCATTTAATTGGTCGATTCAGAATTTTGATTCAATGAGGAAACTTTGCTGTACCCCGTGTTTTAAAAGTGTTGGTCCACAATAAAAAAAAAAAAAAAAAACGGCATTTTCAGTTATAATCCCTAAGAAAACAAAATAAACAAAATTTTTTGGAAAATTTCTATAAATTTAAGATGTATATTTTCTTTAAAGGATAATAAAGTAATTCAAATATTAATTAAACTTGTCCTTTAAAATACCATTAATTTTTTTAATTTAAGTTTTCTTTTATTTGAACTTTTATAATAATACACTTAATTTATGTTTATAAAAAATATTGAACGTACTTAATGATATTCCGCGTTTTGGTGAGCATCAAAGAATTATTCCACATTTTAGAGCGACTTTTCATTGGATTATAACCTTTATTGGTCGAGCATTGTAAGACTTGGCCGTTGCTATGGTGACCATAGTTGAGTATGTACCCCGTTAGCGTGGGATTTTGAGACTATTTGATGCTCTCACATTGAGATTTCCACGCGATTTTACACCAGAATCAACCCTCCATATTGCTGTAGCAAAAGTATGCAACAGACCGATTGAGTCTGGCCGCTTCCGTACAAAAGTAACGTTCCATTCCAACAATGCGGTACTATGGACTGTCGTTCTTCCAGTCTGCCTTACCATCCTCACCGGCTCAGCGCGTGGAGACCTCATCGTCATTAAAGCTCAAAGCTCAGATGAGACGATGATTTATAAGCCGCTGATCGAGCTGCGAATGTTGCGTTAAGTTGCGTCAGCGTCGATGGACGGGGCGGGGCGGAACGCGCGCTCGAGCATTCAAGCAAGCGAGCTTTAAAAGTTCCAGTCTTAATCCAAAGCAAGCTCGTTGAGACAAGATATAATGCGCGCAGAAAGCAAATATTGGCTCCAATTAGTCAAGTCGAGAGTGAGAGTGACTCCAAGCTGCAACCCCTCCCCCCTCCGCCACGCACCAACCAACGCGACCGGTCCGGTTGGTCCCTCGCTTCGGTCGGTTGGTTTTGGTCTCTTGAATCGGATGAGAAGCGATCCGTTGACTAATCTAATCCGTAGCAGTGATGCCAAGCAGAGGCGTAATCTTGGGGTGGGGGGGGGGGGGGGGTCCTTTTTTCCTCTCCAATATTTGAGATGAGTGGGCAAAGTATCATTTTGCCTCCCTCCCTAAATTTTGATGAAAAGGGGAAATGAAATAGAGGGGGAGAGAAAAGAAAGGGAATACAGAAAAAAGTAAAGAAAGTAAGTATACATATAGTAGTTGTAAATTCGTTTTTATTTGTGAGGTGATTTAGCTACTTAGCCTATATTTACACCTCTATTGTAGAATAAAGGGTTAAAAAAATGAAAAGGGTTCTTTTTTCTTTTAGTTTATACCTTGATGGCTATTGATTTAAGGAAGTTGAAAATGTGTTTAATGTTTTGAGTTTCTAGAAGATTGAATTTTCGGCGAGGAACATTTAAACAGAAGAAAAGAAGAAAAGTAAGAGCCAGAAATAGCTCTAATTTACCCTTAAACTACGCCTAAGTAGGTATAATAAAAAAAATTCCTCTTTTTTCAATGGATCGAAGAAAAAATAAGTACGACGAGTCTTATTAACTTTTTTCGGTAAAGTTTGTGCAATTTTTGTAAGATGAAATAGATGGAATTTTGAAAAAAATCGCCATCTTCAACTTTTTTTGGGGGAAGACCCCCGAACATCTTATCACTGGGACGTGTCCCCCAAACCCCCATAGTACATCTATCTAAAGGCTGTCTTGCCCCCTCCCTCTCAAAAATAATCTCACATTTACGCTACTGAGCAAAATATTACATTCATTGCAGACATTTGAAGTTCAAGTTCCCTTTTTACATTTCCAACCAACAATAAGAGAAACGGTTTTTCAAGCCTAACTAATCAGCTTTACGTGGTAGAAATATAAGCTATATCATGTTGAAAGTCTAAAATGAAAAATTCCTTTCATGTCTGTGAAATGAAAAAATATACGAAAATCCATCATCATTAACTTTAGTAAAGATATAATTTTATGCGTTGAAATTGCTTAAAATATCGCCTGAGAGAACCATTATTTTCAAATTTTACTGGAAGAGGACCTCTGGACCCGCCTCTCACTGGGAGTTGTGTCCCCAGATTCCCCATGTACTGCATCTACTCGGAGGTCGTTTTGCTCCCCCCCCCCCCCACCAAATAAAAATTCCAAGTTTACGCCACTATGATGCCAAACTGGGCTGCGTGAAACTAAAAAATCTTATGGGTTTCTATAATATTTGTCAAAATTTGTGACTGAAAGAGTTGAAAGAAAAGTCAGTCCGAAGACGTTCAGAGTCGGAGTTCCTCCGACAATCTATAGCCCAATGGAAGCAGATGGATGGTATTACGGTAACCATGGCAACAGCTGCTTGGAGCTAAGACCTTGATCCACGAGTTTTGCTAGCTATAGTTGACTGTTGCCTGTGTGGCTCCAACTCTTGCTCCTTGGGCACTGATCTTGTCCACTTCGATTCCGGAAGTGCATTTTGCTTGCACTTTTTATTCCATAGTTGCCGCGCGAGCTCGAAGGAAAATCTTATCTAATTTGAAATACCAGTTAAATTAAATGGATAGTAAACCGATACGGCGCGCGGCGCGTGAAGATATATATTAGTGAACAAAAACAATAACCCCCCCCCCAAATATCCCCCCTCATTTGAATCTTAAACTGAACTTGAATCAATGAAAAATTATCAATTGCACAGTGCGACTATTTCAGTGTTTTTTTGTTTTTTTTTTTTTTAAAGCAAACGGATTTTTATTCTATTTTTGGGCGTTACGCAGACTTTGTTGTTGAGGTATTAGAGTTCAAAAAAAAAAAAAAAAAAAAAAAAAAAGTTTAAAGTGCCGATGCCTTACGGGCGTCGCACAGTGTGTAATTTTGGCAATCTAGCGCCCGAAAACCTCCAAAAAGTATATTGGCAGATCATTGAAAGAATATCTGAGATTGACAAATTAGAAGTACAAGGAGCAAGAAAATAGCATCATATATATGACCATAAAGCACCTTTTAAAGGGTAGGGGGGTCCTCAAATTCATCAAATTTAGTGAACACGAATCATACATCAGCCGGCGAATCTCAGAAACACAAGGGAAAAAACCAATAAACATAGATAGATTCAAATGAAATTTTCGCATGATATACTCAAAAATACTCGACTTTCCAATGTATCAAAACAAAGCTGAAAGTCTCTACTTTGATTATCTGGAAAGACATTCTGCGAATTTTTGCGATTTAAAAAGTTGCGAGCATAAAAGTGAACGTCATAATCGATCGGTTTTTTCTGCAAATCTGAGAAATGTAAAATAAACCGTAAACATGGATAGATTCAGATGAGAATTTCGCATGATGTACTCAAAAATACTCGATTTTCCTTTGTATTAAAAAAAAGCTGAGAGTCTCTGCTTTCTTTATCTGGAAAGACATCCTGCGAATTTTTGCGATTTTAAAAGTTGCGAGTATAAATAGAAGGCAAAGTTGATCTGTTAGTTCTGTGCTTCTCAGAAACGCACTATTAAAAAACAAGAAAACATCATTAGATTCAGATGAGAATTTCGCATGATGTACTCAAAAATACTCGATTTTCCTTTGGATTAAAAGACAGCTGAGAGTCTCTACTTTCTTTATCTGGAAAGACATCCTGCGAATTTTTGCGACTTTAAAAGTTGCGAGCATAAAAGTGATCTCATAATCTATCCATGTTTTCGGTTTATTTTACAAATCTCAAATTTGCAGAAAAAACCGATCGATTATGACGTTCAAGTTTATGCTCGCAACTTTTAAATCGCATAAATTCGCAGGATGTCTTTCCAGATAAAGAAAGAAGAGACTCTCAGCTTTCTTTTAATACAAAGGAAAATCGAGTATTTTTGAGTACATCATGCGAAATTCTCATCTGAATCTAATGATGTTTACTTGTTTTTTTAATAGTGCGTTCCGGAGAAGCACAGAACTAACAGATCAACTTTGCCTTCTATTTATGCTCGCAACTTTTAAAATCGCAAAAATTCGCAAGATGTCTTTCCAGATAAAGAAAGCAGAGACTCTCAGCTTTCTTTTAATACAAAGGAAAATCGAGTATTTTTGAGTACATCATGCGAAATTCTCACCTGAATCTAACCAAGTTTACGGTTTATTTTACATTTCTCAGATTTGCAGAAAAAACCAATCGATTATGACGTTCACGTTTATGCTCGCAACTTTTAAAGTCGCAAAAATTCGCAGGATGTCTTTCCAGATAAAGAAAGTAGAGACTCTCAGCTGTCTTTTAATCCAAAGGAAAATCGAGTATTTTTGAGTACATCATGCGAAATTCTTATCTGAATCTAATGATGTTTTCTTGTTTTTTAATAGTGCGTTTCTGAGAAGCACAGAACTAACAGATCAACTTTGCCTTCTATTTATGCTCGCAACTTTTAAAGTCGCAAAAATTCGCAGGATGTCTTTCCAGATAAAGAAAGTAGAGACTCTCAGCTGTCTTTTAATCCAAAGGAAAATCGAGTATTTTTGAGTACATCATGCGAAATTCTCATCTGAATCTAATGATGTTTTCTTGTTTTTTAATAGTGCGTTTCTGAGAAGCACAGAACTAACAGATCAACTTTGCCTTCTATTTATACTCGCAACTTTTAAAATCGCAAAAATTCGCAGGATGTCTTTCCAGATAAAGAAAGCAGAGACTCTCAGCTTTTTTTTAATACAAAGGAAAATCGAGTATTTTTGAGTACATCATGCGAAATTCTCATCTGAATCTATCCATGTTTACGGTTTATTTTACATTTCTCAGATTTGCAGAAAAAACCGATCGATTATGACGTTCACTTTTATGCTCGCAACTTTTTAAATCGCAAAAATTCGCAGAATGTCTTTCCAGATAATCAAAGTAGAGACTTTCAGCTTTGTTTTGATACATTGGAAAGTCGAGTATTTTTGAGTATATCATGCGAAAATTTCATTTGAATCTATCTATGTTTATTGGTTTTTTCCCTTGTGTTTCTGAGATTCGCCGGCTGATGTATGATTCGTGTTCACTAAATTTGATGAATTTGAGGACCCCCCTACCCTTTAAAAGGTGCTTTATGGTCATATATATGATGCTATTTTCTTGCTCCTTGTACTTCTAATTTGTCAATCTCAGATATTCTTTCAATGATCTGCCAATATACTTTTTGGAGATTTTCGGGCGCTACATTGCCAAAATTACACACTGTGCGTCGTTTTAAAAAAACCTACTACGCTTTTCGGGCTTTCTCGGTTTCCGTCGATAGATTAGGGTGTCCTCTTCATTTTGAGAGTATCCAGAAGGTGGTTCAATTCTTTGTTGTTGAGATATCAGACTTCAAAAAAAAAAAAAGCATAGAGCACGCTTTGGTTGCGCTGACAAAACCTTTGGTAGAGCAAAAGACCCAGCAAAAGACTTTAGTTGAGTCAATCAAATCTTTGGTTCACCCAGCAAAATATATTTAGTATGTCGTTCATAACCTTCGGTTATAACTCTTTTTAAGTCTTTTCCTGGTTTTTCTACCAAAGGTCTCGTCAGCGCTACCAAAGCGTGTTTTTTGTTTTTTCTGTGTAGGCTGCTGATAAATCATCGTTGTAACTTCGAAGATTGGTGGACATTTTTACGTCAGGGTGACACTATTTTCAAACAATGGTATTTTAATGGTAGTTTGGTTAGAGCTGCGGGAAGAAGCTAAAGTTGACGGATCCTCGTGTACTTTAAGCCGACTGTAAAAAAACTTAGATTGCGACAAAACAAGAAAAAATGTTTTGCCTGTTCAAGGACAGAGTTTTAGAATTTTCCAGTAATTTATTTCGATGCATGAATCCTCATTCTTGAAAATATTTCCCGTTGCAAAACTTTTCGTTCACCGCCGGTCAACTTAACTCACCGAAGCTGTAATTATCAGAGGTCCCAATTTAAAAAGTGTTATTCCAACGAAGTCAATGGCATTACACACGGGAAAAAAAAAACTGGTAGAATTAATCTGATTTAGGAGTCCGCTAGTAAATGTGATAAAGTTCACTAGATCATGGTAAAACGTCCCAACAGGTTAACTTAATTTACCGCAAGGTACTAGCGGGGACAAAGATATCAGGGGTCAGGGTATGCAATACGCAATGCACGGTATACCATTTTACACGCATGAATAATTTTTATGTGTGTTGCGTATTGCATACTCTGGCTGGGTATCTTTGTCCCCGCAAGTACGTTGCATTTATATCATATCATCGTCTATAGATAAAGCAAATGATTACCCCGTTGCTGCACTACTCTAATGATCTTTCGAAAAATGTTCGAGTATTTGTCTATTCAGTGGCGTAACTAGAAAGTATACACCTCTCAATTTGTCCATTAAAATGTGTAAGTTAGAAAAGGATAGGAAAGGGGGATAAATCCCCTCTTCCTATCCTTTTTCTACCAGTACATTCGGATGAGTAAAAAGGGAGATAGATAGATTTCTAGTTACGCTACTGTGTCTATTTGTAAGTTACTATCACCTTGCAAGATTTTAATTTCATGTGGACAAATATTTTGAAAGAGAAGATTGATAGGTGAAATGCAAGCGGCGACATTGGTCGGTATAAAGTTGCAATGCGATGCTGTAGACTACCGCAGCGGCAGAAGAGCGGCAATATAGACGCTGGTTTGCCCGCAGTGTTGTTTTCAAATATTTATGTTTTGGTTTGGTTGGCGAAACAGTGGAGTCTTTTAAGCCCCTCAAAGCATAGAGCTGTGAGCAATATTAAATCTGAAAGTAAACACTCGTTTGCACAGATCCAAATAACCTGGCAGCAAGGTCAGTCATCGAAATTACGTCAAGTCGGAGGATGAATTCCGAGCTCGGCTCATTTCAGTCAATTTTTAGTTTGTAAACGTTGAGCCCGAGCTCATCCATGAACCTCAATTTCGGACTGTGGTGCTGTAAAAGATTACACAATTTTATAGAATGGGTCTGTTGCATACTTTTGCTACAACAATATAGAACCTTGATTCATATGTAAAATTCGGCGAAAATAACGATGCGCACATTAAAAACGTTCAAAATCCACTCATTAACTCAGAAAATCACTTCGATTTCAAACAGCCCGCGCTACACTAGACACTATTTGCACCGGTGTACTACTACATAGACGCAACCACCGTACATAAGTAGCCAACATCTTAACTACAAAATGATGGAATTTCTTTTTTAATACCTACGTGAAATATAAGCTGCATTTGCTGTCTGGTCTTTTCGGTTTATCAAAGATTACAAAATAATATAATAAGAAATGTACGCATCTGGACGAAAAGTTCCAATGTTTGTAAGTTCTGTTCATGTTTACATAAACGAGATGGTTCCATCTAAGTCGATGATATAGTGTGTAGTGTAGCGCGGGTTGTTTGAAATGGAAGGTATTTTTTGAGTTAATGAGTGGATTTTAAAACTTTTTATCATGCACATCGTTATTTTCGCAGAATTTTACGTTAGGAACAATGAGTTATATTGATGTAGCAAAAGTACGCAACAAATCCATTCCGAGCTCAGCTCATTTCTGTCAATTTTTATTTTTTAAACGTTGAGCCCGAGCTCGTCCATAAAGCAGCACTTCGTGTAAACCTCAATTTCAGACTGTGGTGCTGTAAAAGATTACACAATTTTATAGAATTGTAAATCTTCGATGCCACGAAGGTCCTATGCTTGTAATCTTATCAAATAATCTAAAGAGGTAAGGAACCTAGAGTCCCTATATATGAAAAGAGTCTCGTCATACGAGGTTCCATCTCTAATGGGGATCTTGCGAACTTTTGCTGTGAGCAAATGAACAGTCTAATATGGTGTAAAAACCAGCAAAAATCACGAAAATCGAGCTGAGAAAGTCCAACATTTAGTATTAAACTCACATAACTGCCTTAACGGTAAGTTTGTAATGGCGGCTCAACGCAGGTATCATGGGAGATTCCTGATGTCTATTATGTCACTTTCTCTACGGAAACACAGAGGTATGTCTCAATTTAGATAGGAATCTCCCATGATACCTGCGTCTCTCCGCCATTAAGCCCGATTCTGAGAGTGAATGTCGTGATCTTTTAGTGTACTCATCGTCATTTTTACAGGATTTTATGCAAGAATCAACTCTTCAAACTCCTCTAGCTAAAGTTTGCAAGAGCCCCATCGGCTGCTGAAAACTGAAGAAAAAGAAGGTCTATGAAGCCTGGAGGCGTGCCTCTTGTTTACATCTTCATGGAACCATCTTCCCCTCTGCCCAGATTTGATTAAAATTTCGGCATTTTTAGCTTGGACTGGTGAAATGTTCGATAGAAATTGAAGAAAGTGTGTTCAGAACAGAATAAAATTCACGCATTACTCTGCACTGTAAATTAAAACAGGAAGTGAAGCCAACGGGTATTGAAGGTTAGGTTGACCTAACAAAGATTACTTACACACGAATACACGTATAAATAATCTTTGGCGGGATGATCGTTGGATAAAAATGGAAACAAGAGGAGCACCTCCAGGCTCCTCAGACCCCTTCTTCTTCTTCACTTCTGTTCACGTGTCTTGACTTTTTAATACGTATAGGGACTCTAATAATATGGAACTCATAAACCCACAGCTGAGCTCATTTCAGAAGTGAAGGCTCACCTGGGCCATAATCTTTAGCGAATTTTCAATTTCCATTCCTTCAAATCAAAACAAAACTTGCCTCCGTTCCTTAATGAAAACCCAACGCTCAGATTGATTTTCATCATCATTTTTATACACATCTCTTTCTCTTTGGAGAGACTCCTCTCAGTGACTGATCCAAGAATCTGTCCTTCTCTCTCTTTTCCCACCAGAATGCGTGTGTTAAATAAGGATACATCAGGAGCAGTCACGTGATATTCGCTCCTTTTTCAATCCTTTTCTAACACACGCGTTTTAATGGGAAGAGAGAGAGAGAAGGGCAATATCTTGGATCCGCTAGTGACTCCTCTTGATTCTCTCCCTCGTTTTATTGGGGCTTTTCGTTTACAATTAATTTTATAATTTTCGACCGTGATAAAGTCTTCAGAAGCGTTTTATAGATTTTCAGATTAGAGACAAATGCTAATTGTTTGATCAATTAATTGATCTGTAGATCGATACAGGGCCCAGATATTAAGACAAAAAAAATCTGGAGATAATTTTGACAACTCGTGATTGATTGATCGGCAATAAATGATGCGGTAAACAGACAGGAAATATTCGAAAGACGTTCGTTTTCAAAATATTTTTTTTTTTTTTTTTTTTTTTTTTTTTTTTTTTTTTTTTTATTCCAACTGATATTTATTTTCCGGTTTTTGTTTCCCCCCTATAAAACGTGAAAATCACTATATGCATGTTAAAGAAAGCTAAAAGCAATGCAGCATGTCCGATCAGAGCACAAAGCCTTATGGCACGAGAGCTACCGTTTTGCGTATAATTTAATGACATTTTTCCATTCACCGATAATTCCACAGGTTGCGAAAAAAATACGCAGTTCAGATGAGTGCGTATTACTGAACTGCACGAATGCACTCTGATCTGTAATCTTTTCTCAATCCGTGGAGACGCTGTTAATTTATTAAAATATCCGCAAGTTTTTTATAGTCATCGACGACTCCACCGCCGGTTGATAAAAGATTATAGACGCGCGAGCATTTTTACAGTCATACTCTGAACCAGGGCTGCCGTTTTGCGTATAATCAATGCTATTTTTCAATTCACCGATGATTCCACCGGTTGAGAAAAGATTACGCAGTTCAGGTTAGTGTATGACTGTAATGCACAAAAATACTCAGATCTGTAATCTTTCCTTAATCGGTGGAAACTCCGTTGATTAATTAAAATATCCGCAAGTTTTTTAAAGTCATCGACGACTCCACCGGTTGAGAAAAGATTATAGATGCGAGTATTTTAGTTTATTACAGTCATAAACTGAACTGAACTGTGTAATCTTTTCTCAACCGGTGGAATCATCGGTGAATTGAAAAATAGCATTGATTATACGCACAACGGCAGCCCGGCTCTGAACTCATGAACTGAACTGTGTAATCTTTTCTCAACCAGCGGAAACATCGGTGAACTGCCAAATGCCATAAATTGTACGGAAAACGGCAGCTCTAGCTGGTACCAAAACAAAACAGCTTGATGTTTCCGCTGGCCGCTTTATCATTTCTGACTAATTACGACCCCTTGTTCCTTTGTTTTGGTAAAATAACTGTCAAAAGATTTATTGGAGGTGAAGCCAGTTAAGTTTCAGAGGAATCAGATAAAATTAACCGGCGTTTATTGGCAAGGGTCACTTTTGTCTCAAGGCGCGAAAAAGTTTCTTACAGAGGACAAGCAGCAAAGTGTCTCGTCAGACGAGATTGTGCTATGTTGCCAAACACGGCGCGGGAAGAAACCCTAAATTTGGACATTTTTCTTACACTTGACTGCTTCCAAAAGTCTTATTTGCAACTTCCCA
Source organism: Trialeurodes vaporariorum (assembly GCA_011764245.1). Lineage (NCBI taxonomy): Eukaryota > Metazoa > Arthropoda > Insecta > Hemiptera > Aleyrodidae > Trialeurodes > Trialeurodes vaporariorum. Next base: position 49,238,280 of record VMOF01000220.1, read on the forward strand.
AAAGTTTACGGGACCTAGAAAAATCTGCCAGTGCCAGTATATACACATATACGTTGAAAATATAGGAAACATAATTGGCGCTTTGTGTCCAGGTTAAATTACCCTATAATCGGATGTGGGGGGGGTGTTGTAGTTTGAATATTTATATGTCTAGGTCTATTCATAGGGAAGTGCCTGGAAACACTTTTATAGTTTACAAATAAGTCCTTTTTAAAGCAAATCTGTATTTACGTTCTTTTGAAAGTAAAAACTCCCTATGACGTCATTTTTAGCGTATTTGTGGGAGGGGTGCTCTATGGTCTAGTGGCCACAAATTAGACAGTTAATTTCTAATCAATATACCTACTTATAACCAATTTCAATCATGGAGAACACTTTATTGGTTGTACAACAGCATGTAGTACAACTGCATGGTACAGCATGTGTACTGCATCCCCTGAAAAGATTAAAGTGAAGTGAGCAAATAAGAAACTGAAGTACTTTTAAAAATGTATTTAATTTCCCGAAAATTTTAATCGGACATTCAAATTTTAAATTTTTTAAAATACTTTCACGCAATGAATAAAACACACTATTTGAAGGGGGGGGAAATCGAAATTTTGGGCAGGTTACTTCCTTTAATTGGATCCGAGGCAAAATCTTTTTTTGAGAAGAGGAAAAGGAATTACTCAGACTGTTTTTGAAACAAGCGATTCAATTAGAATTAGATAAAACGTCTGAAAACGCCCGCCTCTCGATTCGTGAGACGATCAAGACTTTCAAGAGCGCGTGCATTAGCTTCAATGCAATATCACAAGTGATGTTATTTGTGATGAAACTGCAAGGTTAACTCTCAAGATGCATTTTATCACACTTCGCGATGCATACCCGCGGCGGCAACGCGACGCTTTGCACTTAAACACACACTCTCAACAAAGCGTGCGTTTGCCTAGGTTTTGTCTGTGTGTGTGTGTGTGTAAGCATAGTATGAGCGCTGTTTTAGATTATAATTATGCAACGAAGAATTTTCGTATCAAGAGACAGCTATATTTTTCAACTTTCAAGGAGTTAATGTGACTTTCAGTTAAATTATAGCCCGCCTCCTCCTACATGCCGCGGCGTAAACTACAACAAAAATTGCGTCTTCTCTTGCATTTGGAAAATTTTAGCTCATTCGGGGTGTCGCGTGTTGTTTTTCTTCATTTTTTCATTCCATTTTTTGTCCCCAGCGTCTGTCATCATTTGCGTTCTTAAGTTTTTTCTCCCGGTCACTCGCTCGCTCATAACCCCCCCCCCCTCCCCTGTAATCTTAACTCTAAACCTACTCAAAAGCGACGAGATCCAGTCTAAAACCTCTAGGGGAAAAAACGCTGTTTATCTTCAATCTTTGTTCTGTTTTTGCGTCATGCAATAAGTACTGAAAAATCAAGAACTTAAAAGAACATTTGATGAATACGAGGCACGAAAATAAGTTTCCACAATCTACGTTGTCAATGAGGTAACTTGAATTTGAAAGAGAATTTGAAAAATAAAAACAATTTTTCTGAATTAGCGAAGATAATTTTCTTTGACTCGTGTAAACTGGTCGAGTCTTTCCATGAAAATATCATATTATAACAATTCGAATCCATACAGATACGAACATCTGTTTTCGAAATAACAGAAGCTGGATATATATTTAAGTATGTATCTACCATTTGATTAGAAATTAACATTTAAAGTAGATTATGGGATGAAGCACTGAAAAAATACCTTCCTGGTTAGAACGCTTCTAAACGTTACAGTTTTCGGGAGACTGCAGCATTATTACATGTTTTAAAGTATGTGCTGAAATCACCGGTAAAAGAAAATGCCCTTTTTGCCAAAAACAATCACCTCGAAAGGAGCGTATTTTACCTTCGTTAATCAGACAAAAAGCACGAATTTATCTTGCAAGTACTATAACCTTTAAAAGAAAGTACTCTGGTCGAAATTTTTACTTTTTTAAAACTCAGCAGCCTTTAAACAATTTTGCGGCTCTCCAGTGCAGTTTAAGGACTGTGTAGAATGGTACAATGAAGGACCGACATAAAAAATTGAAATTTCGATTGAAAACAATGGAAAAATTTAATGATAAGAATTTCAATCAGGGGACTTTCTTTTGTAAGTCACAGTACACTTTTGTAGGAGGAAAGGAAATACACCTTAACTCACTAACAGACTGTCCATCGATACTTCTTTGTTGAGTGTCTTATAACATTTCCTGTAATTTGAACAAATAATAGTGCCTTCCAGAATAATTGATTAGATTGGTTCCAAATAATACATATTCGTAATGATTATAACGAAATAGTTATGAATGATTTGGAGTGTGAACATATATGTATAGTTCATCGCATCGTGCATTTGATAAATATTTGAATCAGTACGATAACTATTCGTACGTGTCCGCTGTCTTATTGCGTCCTTTCAAAATGAAGGCGCATCCCTATCCTGTCGAGCCGCGCCCGCATCAATTGTTTCACGAGTAAAAGGGATAAATGCGCTGACACGTGATGTCAAAATAAAACGCAATTTAAAGCGGATCATGAGACTAGATCCATAAATTAATCGTTTTACGGGACACAGTTCAATAGCTATTTTCTGGTTTTTTGTTGATCAATTTTGAAAAAATCGGACTCTAGATGACTCACGCTCTTATTTATTCAATTTGAAAATAAACCTTCAAGTTTTTATAAATCTTCTTTTCGACATAGCAATCCTCCAGTCATCAACCACGAATCAATCGAGTCAAGTTATTAGATGTTGGGATCACTTAACACGGCCGCAAAATTTCGGATCATTACCGTTTCGGTTAATTTGAAAAACTGCCGTTTTTTTTTTTTTTTTTTTTTTTTTTTTGCCTATACGCTTCGTTTTTGTTTTTCTCTTTTTTTGATTTGAACGTTGGTCGTAGAAGTAGATTCTATGAATCTACTTAATGCAGTTTTTGCTGCAATGTTAATTTTTGCGTTGTTAGTTAGAATGTTATTCTTAGTTTTTTTCCCGTGCACTGCAGCTGTGCCAACTTGTGAGGAAAATTTGGTTGTGATTTTTGGTTTTAGTTTGACTTTTAAACTTTGTTCACCTGGTGATATGGGCAACCCCAGGCACCTACTGCAAGCATATCACTTAACTCGACTGACTGTGTACCAAGTAAATATGAGTATTAAGTGCTCACATACATTAAACGCACTCAACTCTGAAATTACGAAAATGCCACTTGATTAGGTCCCTCATTGCAGTGGCGCATGTAGGATTTTCGTTGCCGAGGGATTGCACTGAGGATGAGCGTTTGACTGAAAATGATTCCGCCCCCCCCACCCCTTGAAATCGTAGGTATGGGTGTGGTATATCCCCCACCCACCTCCGACACAGAAAAAACAGACAAAAAAAAAAACATTTTGATACAGCGCTGATAAAACCTTTGGTAGAAAACGGACCCAGCAAAATACTTTGGAGGATCCAACCAAATATTTGGTTCGCACAGCAAATTTTCTTTAGTTGGGAGTACAAAGCCTGCTGAGTCATTAATCCACCAAAGGTTTTGTCAGCTAAATACTTAAGTGTTGTTGTTTTTTTTTGTTTTTTTTTTTGTTTTTTTTTTTTTCTTTTCACTCTGCGCATGCCACTGCAATATGGTCTGAGTTCGTAAAAAAGTGGCCAAAAATTGGAAAGTAAATTTCTCATCAATCTATCATTCATAAACTTTTAAGACAAATACCAATCACAGAAGACTTCTTCAACAAGCAATTTAAATCTGAAAATGTCGCTGTAAAATTTTGAATTAGCTGAAGAGGTAAAGAACGGTGATTTTCTATTCTATTTTTTTCCCCCCGCTGATTTTTCGCCAAGTTATTTCGATCTCAGACCATAGTACACCAGAGCCGAAAAATATTGGGACGAAATGGGCACTCTGCTTAGGTGGATGATGAGGATTCGAGCATGATCGTAGATACCTCACGGCCTCAATATACATCTAGGAAGAGTACGTACGATTTTGTCTTAACACTATTCGGCCCCAATGAGCTATAACTTTAGAGTGGCAGCGGATTGGTCCACCTTGTGCCACACAGGGTAGAAGGAATCCTGGGAAAAAGCGGAATTTGGACGGCAGATTCCAAGGTTTGAGGTTAAGTTTTGTAGGTTTTTCCGGCGATGCCCGGGTTTGTTTACGGAACGACCGGAAACTACCTACAAAAAACCTCAAAATCGATTTTTACGGCAAGATGGCGGCGCCCTAGGTGACAACAATGAACCAGCGGAACGTTCCTTGATGTACCACTCTAAAGTTATAGCTCATTGTTCGGCCCCTGGTCCCTTGTATCCCAAGCGTCTGAACTTAGATTTTAGTTTTCTGACAAATCATTTTATATTTCATGTTTATATTTCTGTTCCGAGATGATTATTATGTAACAGTCTAATAGATTTTGCAACTTTTAATGAGTTTAAAAAAAAAAAAAAAAAAAAAAAAAAAAAAAAAAAAAAAAAAATCGAAAAAAGTAAAATAAACTACAGTAGACTCCCCCCCCCCATTTCTTCTTTTTTTAACAATCCGAAATTTAATTGTTATATTATTTCGATGGAGATCTAGAATCGGTCGGAGGTGCGAAACGGCGATTCCCCGCTCACCCTCGCCCTCAATCGCCCATAGCACGACGCGACGCAGCGTTGCCCATCATGGCATGGCGGGGCCGGGTTCGGCAGGATGGGACGGGCGGGTCGGGGGAAGGCCTTACGACGACGCTGAGCGTCGCGTCGCGTCGCCGTCGGCCGGTCGGCGGTCGGTCGGCTGGATTCGCTTCTCTGCGGTCTTCGCCGTTCGTTTGCTCGTTTCGTTCGTTCATTCGTTAGTTCACACTCGCTAGTCGCCTCTCTCACCGAGTGAAAGTCGCTCTGTCATGTTGGAGTCTCTCCTCTGTCCTAATCGACGACGGGAACCCTCACCATTTCGTACTCCAAAGTTCCGCGTGCTGTCACATTTTCGTGCCTCCGTTCCGCCGCCGACGCCAACGCCGCCATCTTTACACCCCACCTTCAACCCCACGCGATGCTCCAAACCAACCCCGTCAACAACCCTTAAACTTCTAAATCCTCTTAATTCAACTACCGCTTTGTTTTGTTTACAAATTACAGTGTTGTGTTAACAGTGATCAGTGCCTTCTTTTCATATTTTTTTTTAAAAAAATTTAAAATTCCATCTAAAAATTTTGCCTCTCCCACCTCCCCCACCCCCCGAAGTGTGGTGTTTACCTATTTCAACCCCCCGAAAATAATCTTTCCATTTCTTAAAAGTTACCCTTAGAATTTTTTTTAAAAGTTTAACTAGCTTTTTATTAAATTTTTTACCCTTGTTTCTGTGATATTTTCCCCCCTTACTGCCTTTTTTTTTCTCTCGCGAGTGCTCGCCATCCTGGATTTTCTGGATTTTTCGCTTTTCCAACTTCCGCGTTTTTGACATACTCTGCTCCGCTGGAGGATTTTTTGGATTTTGCAAATATCATCGTGCAAGTTTTTCTCCGTTTCCTTTTACCAAATGCAGTTACCATTATTTTTTAAGGGAATCCAATCACCAGACTTCCAGATTTTCAGTGTGTCTTCGTCTTAGTTCGTTTTCAAGTGTTCTCGAATCAAGTCACACTCTGTGATCATTGCCTTATAAACTGGTGTTTTTTTTCGTCTTAAAATCCTCCTCCGTGTTTTTCGACTCACTTTGTAACTTCGTTGAAGATCGATTATATCAAAAGTGCCACCTGTGATTTTTGTGCATTTATATATCCTATATTTACTTGCCTTTCCTTTAACTCAAACCCTAAATCGCGATTATTTCGGTTCTCTTTCACTTTGCGAAACTTTACCAACCTTTCTTCACTCGTTTCGTTCGTCGGGGTTTTACTCGTTCGTTCGTCGGGGTTTTACGCGTCGTCTCGTGATCGTGAAATTTGTTGTTACCATTACATGTTTAAGCATCTGAATTAATTTTGACTCCATTCGTTTTGAATCGTCTTATTGTGTGTGTTTAGATTTTATTTCAACCCATATTATTCTGGTGCTCGATCATTTGATAGTTTTAATTATCAAATTTGATTAAATTGTGTGTCGTGTTTTTTTTTTCTTTATTTTTTTGTCAACTTAAACGATCTATTGGATTACGGTGCCTTTTTTTGGATTACTTTGGATTACATTGATGCCGCCCAAATGGTGAGTTATTTGAATCAATATTTGATTGAGTGTTTTCCCTTCAATCAATAGAAAAAAATCGATTGCAGGTGAAGCGCCGCTTCATTATTGAATCGATTGTTTTTCATTGAATCAAATGTATGGAAAACATTGTTGCCAAATAGCACGAGCCGCCGCTGTGATTGAGTCCACCGATATTTTACTATCATTGGTGGCGATGATCCGTTTTGGAGGGAGGACTTAAAAAAAAGTGAGATAAAATAAGAGAAAAAATGAAGGAGGAAAAAAAAGGAATGGCGTGGAAGTGAAAAGGAATTTAATATAATGAGGACAAGTGATGAATAGAAACCGTGTAAGTTCCCTCCTTCTACAGTTTTCCGGACAACTCCTTCAAACAGCAAAAACAAAAAACCAAAAAAATCAGAAAAAAAAACAAAGGATAAGGTCTTTAGTTCAGAGGAAAACTTGGGCATTTTTGCCTCGGTGAAGCTTTTTGGTTATTTCTAACCGACAGATCAATCAGCTCTTTCTCCAAGAAACAATATTATGGGGTAAATCTGCTAATAATTCACCCTCTTCAAGCTTAAAGAGAGAAAGTAACTGCCTGTTCGAAATTTTAGAAATAATTCACCCTCAAGCCATCTTTTTTTTTTTTTTGGGCCTTCCTTTTATCTGAAGGCATGGATGGCAGAATATATTTTCTGTCAACTGGACTTTCGAACAATTTTATTTTAGCTCTAGGGCTAGGGATGGTATGGTGAGAGGAGGGTGGACACTGGACAGGGAGGAAACCCTTCAGCTAGGAAAATGAAGACCTCATGTTTTCAGAAACTTTCAAGATTTAACCTCGCTGAAACACGGTTTTGGACAATTTCTAAAGAAAATCCCTCGTTTAAAGGGGCCTATCAAGCACTGTCAAAATATTGACCTTGCCCGGGCCTACTGTAAGCAGATGCGTCTCGCTGCGCCCCGCACCGCCTGTGTTGATGTGAAGGGGAAGATTCCTTTTTAGTCAAATTGAAGTCAGCATGTAACTGTCCTACAGTTTACTCTTGGTTAAAACCACATTCTGTTGAAAAAATTAACTTTGTGGACAGTTATATCTTTTAGTATTTTTCTAGTTTTGGAAAAAAGAAAGCTGGGCAAAATCGATTATAGTACTTCTGATCCCATAATTTTACACAATTAACCGGCCAATTCTCAGACCAACTTGGAGCTGTCAAGTTCAACTAAAATAGTTTAGTAGTAGTACTAAATAGTTCTTTCGTAAGGCGTTTATTATTTTAACCGTATTTCTATGAGCTCTAGGAATATCAGGTAGCAATTTAAAACATTCCTCCCAATATCGATACCTGCGGTCAGCCCCCCCCCCCCCCCACCATATATGAAGAAAAGAAGAAACGATTATTTTACAGTAAAAATTGAGAAAATAAACCACATTCAGAAATTGCTCTCTTAAGCAGGGGCGGGCGTGCCGAGGTTCCTGGAGAGGGAGCAAGATTGCAACTTTGCTGCCCTCCGCGAATTACCACCCCTCAAAATTATGAATTTGAAGACTTTTTCCTTTTGCTTGTACACATTGCTTTGCCGCCTTCGGTAATACATTTTGGAATTGATACACTTTTTTTTTTTTTTTTTTTTTTTCTTGGCCGCCTCCGAAGAGTGCCTCCTGGGGCAAAGCCCCCCCCCCCACCCTCGCTGGCGCTCCTTTGAAGTCTGAACTTAAGCTGGTTAATTTTTCATGATCTGATCAGCTCTTCCAAAAAATTATTTAAAAAATGACGTATAGCATGCATTCCGGCAACATTGTATTACGTCCATTTGAATCCATGTACTACGTGATCGAATCCTACAGTGTTCACCGAGCACCCAAAACTTCGCCTTCAAACTGCTTTGAGCTGAATTTTTCGATTGAAATGACCAGAAATGTAGTAAATAAAATTGAATAGAATTATAAAATATAATAATAGTGAATAAGCTAAAACACAAATAACAAGTAAGTAATAAAAAATCAAGTAATGTCAAATTGTGCAATTTGGCAACATTGTATTAATTTAATCCGACGCAAAAAATTGGATTCGAGGATGCAAAACTATACACCACACACAGATGTAAAAACAAGAAAGAAAAGAAGAAAAAAATACGACTAACAAAAACTCAGTTCGAACTTTGAAGGAAGCATGGAAAGAGTATGTTAAAATAAAAAAATGGCAAATCTGCAAATTGGTTGAAAATTTTGAAAAACTCTAAAAAAAAGTTAGTTTTCAGACGAGATCTCTGAAAAGAGTTGCTCTCGAAATAAGCCGACTAATGTTCTGGTGACTTTAATAATTTTAAACCGATTTGAAAAATGTTATTGAGACGGTACTTTTTACTTTAACATCCTCAATAGGCCTTAATTCGTACACGCTCAAATGGGTTTGATCAAACTGCAAGGATTGCCAACCGGAAAAAAAATCAAAACAAAAAAAGTAATTTAAGTTTTCGGAAAAGAAAACCAAACCAAAAAAAGTCATTTAAGTTTTCGAAAAAAAAAAAAAAACAAAAACAAAAAAGTAACTTGAGTTTTTTAATTTAGTTTTTTTTTTTTAGTTTTGTCTAAAATTCAAACATAACCTTGACCAAAACCCCTCCAAAACGGGTTTATTGGTTTTGTTGACTGTATAGATTGGTGAACAGATGACACACCATCCATCGTCAAATAACTGCAGTTTGACGGGCCATCAAATTGCACGCAGTTGTTGGTTGAACGGAACATCAACCAAACATGCAACGGTTGGCTTACCTGCCGTTTGTTGGTGGATTTTGACTCATTGATTGCTTGTTTAACGATCTTAACCCTTTACTGCGCGATTTTTTTTATTTTTTTTGGTTTCGTTCGAGAACATGATTTTTTAATTGATTTTGACTCAAAATGAAAGGGAAAAAAAGTGAAAACATTCCAAGCATTAATTCTTGCGCCCAAGATATCTGCAAAGCACTAAATTTTACAAGGGCCAGTGTATAGGGAGAAAATCAAGGTCAAACGGTTAACCATGTTTTCTAATGCTCAGATGGCGACCAACGTGGGGCCTTGATTTTTCAGACTTCGGTGAAAAATCGAAACTTTTCCTCGATATGTGCCGGAGGGATGACAACATGGAAAAAAATGATATTTTAATTTTAAGAGTTCAAAAGGGAGGAAGTATATTATGTGCCTCAGGGGTGCCACGGCGCAATTAAGGGCTAATCTGATCGTGTACGAAGCGCTTATGCCTGTAGTGATTGTTTTCAGTTGTTTAACAAAGCTTCGGCATTACTTATCAATTCATTGGAATTTTATCAACCTGAATATGATTGCTTTATATTATACGAATCTGAGGTAAAGCGGATCGGCGCGCACAATATATACTATCCCTGAACTCTAGAATGTTATGATTTTGCCCATGAACTTTACGAATCGCTGATGGGAGGAGCGCAAAGCTTAATCGCCATGAGGCGGCATGTGCGCTTTGTGAGCTGTGCTGTGCTGTGTTCAGTACCCACAGCGGAAGATATTTAGTGCTTTGAGTTATCACGATAAAATCGTCCTTTAATAATCCAATTTTTTCCATCATTCGCTTCGCCCTTACTCAATTTTTTATTTTTTTTTTAAATCTAGGATTTCTTTGATTCTATTTATTGGTTCCCTAAGGCTGACTGCTTACTGCTCAGAATATGTTACATAAATGGAACAGAGAAGGTTGAAAATTTGTTTTAATCAAACAAACACAAAATATAAAGGCCAAAATCAAATCAGTGAATAAATAGTCTTCACCTTTGTGTTTTTACACCTACTAATATTATTTTTTAATTTTTTTTCTCTCTCTCTCTCTCTCTTTTTGTCCAATTTTAGAGCCTGGCCAACTCATAGTTAATTATTTCTTTTTGGAGTATTTTATTTTTCGTTTTTTACAGTAAAATAGAGTAACTGGGTAGCTTTAATACTAAATCAACACGCGAACTCTTAGTTACCATATTTTTTTTTTTTTTTTTTTTTTTTTTATTATTCATGTTTTCTCTGATTTAAACTTGTATGATATTAAACTTAACCCATATTTAATATTTAATAGATTATGAATAGTTACTAGGCGTGTAATTAGTTCATTATTCAAACAGAACTTTTGATTCCTTTAAAGTAGAGCAGTTGAAAGGGTTTGAACTTTTGTGTTTTTTAGTATTCGAATGAACGGACTCTGTGAGCTGAAGACAAGGTGCCTTTGGTCTCTCACTAGGTTTTTAAAGTTCCGGAGATACGACTTTGGCCCAAAATACATTGTTTACATAGAAATTTTGCGTTGTGACAATCGAACACAACAGGTTGTTTTTTTTTTGTTTTGTTGTTGTTTTTTTTTTTTTTTTGCAACTTTACGCTGTGTATTTTCGAAACCGAAACTCTTGGGAAAGAACGAAGGAGCATTTGTTATCAGCTCATTCATCAAGTACTGTCATTTACTTTATTCATGTCATAAAAAACCTAAACCTGTCATAAAAAACCTAAACCTGTCATAAAAAACTTCAAATTTCGGACCCTTGCAACTACCCCTATGGATTTATCTATTGTTTTAATTTAGAAGCTCCTCATTCTTAAAAGAAACGAAACCTGGAACAACATTAAAAAAACAAAAAAACACTAATTTCAGAGCCTTGCTAATTTTACTATTTATTTTTGCTGAAACCTTTACTAAACTCATGGCTAATTTTACGATTTTAATTGTAAATTTTACTTCAGTTTTAGTAACTTTCCTATATGGACCATGAATTTTTCGATTTGAATTGTAAACTTTCTGAGTCAAAACATTGTGACTTGCTATACCAAATTGCAGAAGTCAGTCTCAATGTTTTAGATAGTAAAATTTACAATCCAGTTGGTTGAAGTTACGATTCAAATTGTAAAATTAATAAAACTTACGTAATTTACAATCCAAAACGTAAAATTAGCAATATGTGTCGTAAATTTTACCAAACATTACTGGTGAAATTAGCATTTGCTCCATTTTACTAGTTATACAATTCTATTTTTTTCCGTGAGACATAAAAAGAAAGAAAAAAACACCACCACCACGACTGCAGGGATATATGATATTTTGAGTGCAGTGACTCTCAGTTGACAATCCACCTCTCGACTCATCGCCCGCTGCTCATGAATTGACACTCATGAGACGATGAGCTATCCAAGCCATGGCCCTTTAGTAAGCGGTTACGTGATTCGTTTTGACACATCAGTAAATACTCTCCGACTCACTTTAAGTGATTTATTGCTCCGATAAAGAATGCAATTTCTCAACGAGCAGTTTCAAACACCGAATCATTGCAGTCGCCCGTTTCGATTATGACATTTCTGACGGATTTGCGAACTTTGCCATCAGTTTTCGCTTCCGGGCCCATGTGCGGCTTCCGCAAATGACCCATTTCCCCTCTCGTTGACTCACTAAGACCGGGTGATGAGCTGGGCGTTTGACATACCGATCGGAAACAGATGTTGAAGTTATCGAAAGTCATCAATCGAGTACCTTATCGATCTCTTCTACGTCTGAAAAAGCCAATTAAGGCGAATCGACAAAAAAAATCTTATCACATCTCATAAAAATCACAAATCTCGAAAAATTTGCTACAAAGTTGACTCAACCTGCTCCCACTCTTGAAGAAGGAAAAAAAAAATGCCGAAAATTTTAAAGAGCTTATTCTCTTTTATTACGTTTGTGTGACGGGAAAAAAATGAGCTGTTTCCTGCATCCGTGGTTAGTGTAGGGAAAAAGTAGGATTGTTCTATTTGGTTTCATGATAGGACTTTAAGATTACGATTTATTATGATTAATTTTTTACAAGTCAAGCATCGTCAAAACAAGTAACAATAAATTGTATTAAATGAGTAATTAGATGAGTCATCATATTTTAGGCATTGATCAAGTGCAATTTTGCTGATCCATGAAAGATAAACGTACCTGTTCTTTTCTTGTCAATTTTTATTTAGGTTTGGTCCAGACACAGACATGTCATATGTATACAGTATTACTGCAAAATCTGACGAGTTACACTGAAGTTGATATATTGGGGTAGTAGTAGTAAGCGTGTCCTCAAATTGTCCTGCCAGTCGATTGATGACATAATAAAAGATCCTAGTGAGATTAGCCCGATTGACTAATTACAACCCAAATCCACTACTGTCAGTATCACTATGGCCAATTTATTTTCAGGGGGGGGGGACTATCTAAACTGCGTCAAGCGTTTTGTCACTTTTTAAAACACTTTCCCGAGAAAATTTCTCATCTAATAAAGCCTCATGCAAGAAAATGAGTTCAATGCAAAAACAAAAACAAAAAAATACAAATTAAACTAATAATTAAGTTCGTTAACTATTATTCCTTTGATTAAAATTTCATTTTCTTTTGTTCCTTCCATTTTTTTGTCGGGAAAATTTGACTTTACTGAATTCCCCCTTGCCCCCCGCTTCGGGTACCCATGTGAAGTGTATAGATACACACTTATTAGCCTGTTCATTCGCTTATTTTCGCGACGCTCTATCTTCTCTCCCTCTCTCCCTCCCTTTTTCTCCTATATCTCGCTCTCTCTTTCTCTTATTAAAGTCTACAATGCGCGATTGGGTTGATACGGTATGGATATTGAGTATCAGCAAGCGCATTAATAATATGTTAATGGCCTTCTCCGAGTGTCAAGCAAGGTCTGGATTTGCCTGCGACCAATGCAAGCATGTTCTTGTCGGTGACCATGGCTTAGGCCTTGCCATTCATGGCCAAAATACTGGCTACTCGGCTTCGGCTCCGGCTCGTATCGCTCGTTCGAACGCTTAGCGCGCACCGCACTGCGCGATCTCCCCCCTCCCCCTCCCTCCCCTCCCACGCGTTCTAAGCTTCGCGCTGCGCGCCTTGACGCGCGCCGCGCCGCCGCATTTCACTGCTTGATGCTTAGCAATAGCTGGCTCTTTACTATGTATACTGCTCATTCATTAGCAGATCTAGCAATCTGGCAACAGCTTGTACTCTCCCCATTTGAGTGCATGAGAAATAATCGATTAGAGACATGGATATAGCCCCTTCAAGAATCGATTGTTTATCCATACATTCAAATAAGAAGATCGCGCAGTTGCTAGATTGCTGGATCCTCCTATATGCGCTCATTAGATTCGAGTTGCAACGTTGCCTGTTGAAAGGCCTATAATTCCATTTCAACAAGATCCATACAATGCATTGAAAAGCATTCATATCAGATCTCGTGTTGGAATTAAAGTACGCACTTTTCACCGGCAACGATTCATTTGCAGGATTTTGTTTTGTTTTGTTTGTTTTTTTGTATTTTTTTTTTCTAACTAATCGTTGGACGAATTTTGGTAGTCATCACCTTTGTTTTCGGGGAAGAAGGAGGTTAAGAGAACTACAGAAGTTCTGATATATTTTTGCCGCAGGATTACAATGTGCGTTTTACAACAGTCCTCAGATGCTTACTAAAAACTATGGTATTGGTTCCTCAAAATATAAAAATTTTAGTCAAATAAGAAGGATGTTATTCATCCACCTTATATGTTTTCTATCCTCTTTCATGTTTATTACAAACAGATTGATTCAAAATTCTTACTTGTATAGGATCCAGATCCATACTTTATCGATAGAGAAGCAGTCTGCAGAGCTCCCAAAGGAAAACCATCGTGATTGATTCTTTGAGGGTAATTTTAAGGTTAGCTTTAGATCTTTCATGCAGCCATCTAGAAATTTTGTTGGCTTTTGAGAGTAAATTTTGTAGTTTTTTTATGATCCCAATGTCATTTTTAGTGATATTCCATGAATTTGACTTCCTTTATAGCTATATGTATAGCAAAAGCAATACTATGCAACAGACCAATTCAAGAAACCGTGTCTCGAAAAAATTTTAATTTTGAATTAATTCCATTTTTTAACGAAACACGCTCAGAATTTTTTTATTTATTTAGCAAGCTCAGAAATGTTTCATTTATTTAAAACTTACTATGAAGCTTGCCTTATGCGTTTTGAAAGAACAAATTTACCGCGAGAAAAGAACAATTTGAAATTTGGGTTCTGAGCTCCTCGCTTGGTAATAATCCATTTCATGAGAGAGCTAGATTTTGTGGACTTTTTGTCCTCAAGCGTCATAGACAACGCTGTGATAGAGGATTCAATAAAAAATGACCCTCAAACCGATAGCACCGAAAATGCGTCCGTTCACTTCTTAACAATAACCGGCAGAAAATAAGATAAAGTTTTTTTCGAGTTGTATACAATTCTTTTCGCGATTGAGCAATGTTCAGTGTGTCAGTATACCTCCGTTGTTATACCGCTCTGCTTAAAATCGTGTTATCTATTATAGCAGCAATATTCTTCCTGTAAGCTAGCAAGTACTTGCAGTGTACTTGCTTACTTACCCACCTCGTGCCATTGCATGATGCGTGGTTTTACCTTCACCTTGGACTATTCCCCCTCACCGCTCACGCCTTCACAAGCGCCCCCCCCCCTCCGCTGGTCTCGCCAAGTATCTCCTCCTATTATTTTTTACATTCACGTTGTTTTTATCCCACTCATTTTTTTAAATAATTTTCTTCCGATTACTTCTTCTTCTTCCTCTTCTTTTTCTTCTTCTTCATCTCTCTTTTTCGTCAAAGTAGGTTCTGGCTATTCACTCTTACATCATATTCGATACTTTTTACGATTCGATACATCAAATAGCCTCGATCTTGAATTTCCGCAATTTAGATCCAATCTTACAGAGTTGCCGATTGTTAAGTCATTACGCGAGGCATCGTTCTGTGCTCTGAGTAAATACGTTCTATATAAAAAATACTTTATACGAGATGCCGAACATTACCCTTACTTTGTCTCTTGTAATATTTATACTCCTGTAGGAATGAACTGTAGGGGATACCCCGCGAACACTTAAACTGAGGGACCGCCTTATATTCTGGGGATGGCCCTCAGACACCCCTTAGGGAGTTAATTTTACAGGAGATTGGGTGCAGAATGTCTTTGCTTTTCATCAAAATTCAAACAGCTCTATTTGAAATATTCCAATTTTGACCTATCTTTATCCAACCCCCCCCCCTCCCCCATTGATTTTAATGGAAACCTCTTATCTTCCGTTACTTGCTTACAATTTAAATTTCGAAAAAAAAAAAAAAAAAAAAAAAAAAAAAAAAAAAAAAAAAAAAAAAAGCCCCTCTTAGAAGTGTTAAAAGCAACGTCTCTGCAAAATTTGGTTTCATAAGGACTATTGGTTCAAAAGTTATGCTGGGATACAGACAGATCTGAGCCATATCGCAATACTTTCTCAATTTCTAACTTTGTTAGTTGTTAGAAAGAAAGAATCTACAGCACATGCTTGATAGATGCATACTTCCAGGAGTACCAGGAACACATATTGATGATAAAAAAAAAAAAAAAAAAAAAAACTGTTTCTGAACGTTTCATGAAAATCTGTATATATTTGAATGTTTTTAAGGGAATAGAATTGCTGTGGAGAAATTGCAACGTCTGAGATTGTGTAAGTTTTTTTAGTATAAACCCATCCATAAATTTACGCAGTTTATTTACGTCAATACATGTCGGCCACCTTTACTATCTCAAATCGTGAATTTTTGAGAATGATAAACTATTCGTGTTTTTAGTTTTTTGAATTTGAGGTTTTTATGTAGAAAAATGGAACTGTTGATTGCTTTGTCTTGACTGCAACGATGAGTTTCGGAATCCAAACTTTTGGGCTCGAATATAATAATTTAAAAATTATTGGGCAGGTCTCAATAAATAAAAGTAGTAAGGGCTTTATAATGAACAGTGGCGTAGCGTGCAGTTTGGCAACGTTGTACTGTGTCCATTTAAACCTATTTAAAAGGTCGAATGCGAAGGTGTTCACCGAACACCCAATAGTTCGATATTTTTCATGGATTTAAATTGACGAACTGCAACGTTGCCAAATTGCACGCTACGCCACTGATAATGAAAGGGTTGAAACTGTTTAAGGGAGACATCAACGCCAAAAACAAGTGACGAAATTGAAACGTTTAAAATAAACTGCTCTAAAGAAATTCGCTCTTAAAATTCGGACAGATTAATCAACAAAAGTTAACGAAATATACTGTTTCGCAGCGTTGATGTTTTTAAATACATCGATTTTTTCCCCCGCTGATTCCATTGATTACCCCTGAACCCAAGTATAACAATCATCCGAGAAAAAGCTTAGAAATCTAGATGGCAAAAAACACCAGTCAATGGACCTTCTTTGTTGAGTTTTGCCCCCGAAAGAGAGAGAGAGAAAGAGAGAAAAAAGACCTAACCCTAAACTTATCAGTAATTTTCCGAAATGTTTGCAAATATTTTGATACCTAAAATCAATTATTTGAACCATAGTGAACCAAAAAATATATGTACCAAAAAATGATCAGCTGATTCTGTAATCAGCTTTTTTGATGTATTTTACAAGTCACTTTTCTTCAACGGCTACTCTACGCTTTACCTTTACACCTCGCGAAAATTCCTCATCCTCCAAGAACTATGACTTGCGCTTTATTACCGATCATTGAGGGATGAAAATGCATTGAAAAGAGTGAGAGAGAAAGAGAGAAAAAAAAGAGAGAGAGAGAGAGAGAGAGAGAGAGAGAGAGAGAGATTGAAAGAATGGGATAGATAGCGAGAGAGAGAGGGGGGGGCATGAGTCAATCACGTCAGCGTGTCTAATAACCCAAGATAATGAATGCACCCGGGCCTTATGTCATCTACAGCTAATTGCCTAACACTAACACTTTCCATGCAATTTACTTTCTTTCGCTCCCCCTCCCCCTTTCCTCTAACCTCATCTCATTCTTCCTTTCCCATGCATCGCATCGAGATCTTAATCTCTGTCTCGCTCTTTTCCCGTGCAATTCCTTCTCGATTCCCTTCCGGAAGAGTGTCCGGGCTGCGCTACCGTGCCGTTGCCGTGCGGCACGCGCAGTGCGCATGCGTGCAGCTCCTTCGTCACACACGCGGTTGAAAAACAAGAATTTTCCGAATATTTCAAATTTTATGGTTTCCTACTTTAAAAACGTTTTGCTGTATGCGTAATGCAATTTTTAGGTTAGTAAGTTGAAATGATGGGTGCAGAGACAAAGAGACCCAGCCAATGAGCTTATAACTTTAGAGTGGCAGCGGGCTGGTCCACCTTGTGCCACACAGGGTAGAAGGAATCCCGGGAAAAAGCGGAATTTAAACGGCAGATTCCAAGGTTTGAGGTTAATTTTTGCAGGTCGTTTCCGGCGATGCCCGAGTTTGTTAACGAAACGACCGGAAACAACCTACAAAAATTAACCTCAAAATCGATTTTTACGGCAAGATAGCGGCGCCTTAGGTGACAACAATGAACCAGCGGAACGTTCCTTGATGTGCCACTCTAAAGTTATAGCTCATTGGACCCAGCACACACTATGCTTCCCGTGTTATGAAAATAAGGCAACTAAAATAGGTTCATTCGTGCTCGGGGGCTCAACAAAACAACAGCCAACTGCCTCCTAATGTTGAGTGTTGACCATTGCTCTACTTAATCGAAATCTGCCTGAAATTTCGCTTTGAAGTCAAAATTTCAAATTATTACTGCATGAAATTTAAATCCCAAGGCGCGTCTCTAATTCTGATCGACATCAATGCTGTTGCAATATGTCCAGAATAGCGATAGCAGAATTCGGAAACAAACATCGTGCTAGCGAGGACAAAGATACTAGGCCATGGTATACAATACGCAACACACCTTAAACAAGTGAAGAATGGTCTAATATGCATTGCGTATTGCATACCCTGGTCAGGTATTTTTGTCCCCGCTAGTACATTATTCTCCTGAAATATAGGTCTGCTCGTTATAGCCCGCTGATGGCAGAACTTCTTATGCAAATCAATTGAGAAAATTGTCAACCGATGATTAGTGAGCAGACCTGATGTTCATTGATTATAGACATACGTGCTTTAGCGACTTAGTTTCTCTATATAATTCTTTCTTTTGATTCATTGTGCGCCGTTCGCGAACGGTCCGGAACCAACGGACAACGAGACTCGGCGCTCTAGGTCGTCAAACTGATCCGATCCTTCAGTCGGAAGAAGGAGCGCGCAAGTCAAAATTGAAAACCGCGCGCGTGCATGGCGAGAACGAATGGATCCATCAAAATAATAATTTCCACTCGGTTCTAAAAGAAACACGAAAGTCGCAAACAATAGCACAATCCTAAGTCTCTTTTCGATTTGTTTGCATGATTACATTGCGGTTTTTTTTTTTTTTTTTTTTTTTTTTTTTTTTACTATTAAGATGAGTGCTGGATTTTTAAAAGCTCATTGAAACTTTATAGACTCGACACTGAAGAAGTCGAGAGTCTTTGGAGCTTAATCCCTAATGAGGAAACAAGGAATAGTCTTTTTTTTTTTTTACTTCCTCCGACTTGCTGTGGGATTGGTATACACTGGAGGATCCAGTGGACTGTCTCTCCCCCCCCCCTCTCTCTCTCTCTCTCTCTCTCTCTCTCTCTCTCTTTCTCTCTCTCTCCCTCCATTTAAACGCGTGCGTTAGAAAAGGATAGAAGAGGGGGCGAAAGTCACGTGACTGCCCCTTATCTGTCCTTTTCTAACACACGCCATCAAATATGGCCGCAGAGAGAGGAGGAGAAATGCCTGAATCAGCTAGCGGAGTGGTGCATGTCCGAGAGAGAGAAATAAAGAAGTTATTCGT
Source organism: Trialeurodes vaporariorum (assembly GCA_011764245.1). Taxonomy (NCBI): domain Eukaryota; kingdom Metazoa; phylum Arthropoda; class Insecta; order Hemiptera; family Aleyrodidae; genus Trialeurodes; species Trialeurodes vaporariorum. Next base: position 49,257,183 of record VMOF01000220.1, read on the forward strand.
ACAGCCTGCTAGCAGAAAATGATTTTTTAACATTTTCATTTTTTTTTTTTTTTTTTTTTTTTTTTAATCTCTTTTCCATTTCTTTAGTTTTTAAGAAAAGGCGTATTTACCATTTTTTTATTTGTTTGTTTGTTTGTTTGTTTGTTTGTTTGTTGTGTTGTTGTTGTTGATGTTGTTTTGTGGGGTTGCATACATTTATAAGCTTTACCGTTTTCATAGATTTCAGCATTATAAAATTCTGCAATCTTTGGTGTTCGTTATTGGTCTTTATGAAAAATCAGAAATTCTCAACAATGTGGCTCTTGGTATCTTTTGCTGTGAGCAAATTAATAGTTTAATATGTTGTAATAACCAGCGAAAATCACGAAAATCACACCTAGGAAGTATAAAATTTAGCAATAAACTTATATAACTGCTATAATGGCGACTCAACGCAGGTATCGTGGGAGATTCCTATCTACATATATAGTGTCACTTTCTGTACGGCAACACAGAGATGTGTCTCAATTTAGATAGGATCTCCCATGATAGGTACCTGCGTCTCTTAGCCATTAAGCCCGATTCTGAAAGGGAATTTCGTGGTTTCTTAGTGTAAACATCATCATTTCTACAGGTTTCTGTGCAAAAATCGACTCTTCAATCTCCAACAGCAAAAGTTTGCAAGAGCCCCATTAAACAACGCTAAATCAATATTTTGGTTTGAAAACATTTTTCAAATTAGTGGAATGAATATGTGACTTATTGCGTCATCTCTCCGCGCGCAGTATTACGTAAAAATCTAACGGTACAAAAGTCACGTGATATCTCTATCGCAGACAGAAAAATTAAATCATTTTCAAGTGAATGACTCATAGTTTTTCGACTTAATTAATTACTGGATAAGTAATAATAAGTAAGATCGCGTGTTCTTCTCTCATCGCGGAACCGAGAGAAAATGATCAAAAAACCAAGAATAAATCGATACATTTTACAGAATCGATTGGTAATCGACCGACAATAAAGATTGGAACTGTGAGCTCTTTGAGTATTTCCATGAGTTTTTGATAAACTCTATTTCAAAGGAAACTTCAATTGTAAATAAGTTTTGCTGTACCGTGAGGGGGAACCGTACTATTTGGCGGTACACGCAATTGTGTTCCTCGCTCATAATGATTCCGTCTTTACTTCATTCATCGGCGGATCCAGGAATGTATCCTTCTCTCTCTTTCCCCATTAGATCGTGTGTATTAGGAGAGGACAGATTAGGGGCAGTCACGTGATTTTCGCCCCCTCTATAAAGTGGCGGCTCGTGCAATCTGGCAACCGAGCACTTTTGCCATTTGGACGTATGCAAAAAGATCGATACTAGGTGAGGCGCTGCGCATCACTAAGTAATCGATTATTTTACACAGTTTTAAATGGAGGAAATCCATTGTTGTCACATTGCACGAGCAGCTGTTGCCTCTATCATTTTCTAATACATGCATTCAAATGGCTGGAGAGAGAGAATAGGGCAATTTCCTGGATTTGCTAGTGACTTCATTTCCATTTAACTACTAATAAACATTATCGTTTAACGATGACTCGCCTTTACTTCCATTAATCTACTACACTGAATATATATAAATTCAGAATCCACGACGTATCAAATTCCATCATAGTATACAACCAGAACGGTAAGCAAGAATTCTAGGGGAGAACGGACCATTTTGTAACTGACCCTTGGCGGATCCAGGAATCTATCCTTTTCCCTCTCTTTCCCATTGGAACACGTGTGTGTTAGAAAAAGACAGATTATAGGGATAGTCACCTGATTTTTGCCCCCTCTTCGAGCCTTTCCTAACTTATGCGTTCAAAAGGAGAAGGGCCATATTCTCTGGATGTGTAACTGACGTCATTCTGTTCATCGAATTCTTTTTTATAAGTAATTGACGTTTGATGAAGAGGTTTCGTATAAATGAATAAAGAGCCCTTTCATAAATACCTACCGGTTCCAGGAGATGGAAATTCCCTTGAGACCTGAAAGAAAACAAACCGTGAAGAAAAAGATTCGGATATAAGGATTAAATATAGTAACACACTCATCGAAATACAAGCTATATTGGCTGTGTCAAGAAGATTTTGACTAGTGTACTATCGACGAATCAAAGATTCGAAGCTATATTTCCACGAGCTAATTAAGTTTCGCCTTCAAGGTTCCGGTTCGACCACTCTTCATACTCCTCACACCTTGCAGGCGAGAGGCCAGTGCAGTTGGGGTGGGAAATCAGAAAAGTCGTAGCAGATCATCGGTCCCACACTCCCACCGATAACTGAATATATATGAAAATATCTGGACAATCTTTAATTCGTCGATAATACGCCTTAAATGAAAACATCAGATATTTATTACTGCTGTCCAATCAGACTGCGCTATTGGTGGTTTCCCTAGTAAAAATGTTCCGTGTACTTTGTTCCAATTTTCCATGTGGACATGGAAATCACTGTGATTTCCGTGTAAATTCACACGGAAATCAACCTAATTTACATGGAAATCAAGGCGATTTCCATGTCCACATGGAAAATTGGAACAGAGTGCATGGAACATTTTTACCACGGTGAAGCTGATGTTTCCATAAAACTTGCACTTGCTGACCAGCAAGATTCACAGAGTATAATTAGACACCAGAGTATAGTGATCCTTATCCGATTAATGGCACCGTGACACCTGGTGACATCGGCGTCAAAGGAAAGTCATCTGTTATTGATCACTTCTTGATGGAGTGACAGTATTATTAGATAGGAATCTCCTATTATTAGTGCCATACGCTGCCATTTGAATGCATTTACTGAATTTCGAAGTGAATTTCGTGAGAGTTTGGTGGTACCATAGTTATTTTTGTAGGTTTCTGCATCTGAAATCAACTTACATTCACTGACAGTAAAAGCACAGAATAATACAATCAGAACGGAAACTCCCATAAGAGCCAATGAAAGGAAGTCTGGAATTTAACGGCACCAGTAGGCAACGCTGTGGTCCTATATCCCAACATGGCGGACGTAGTTGATTTGTGTTGAAACTCATTTATTTTTGTAAATTCTGGAACGAAATCTTAAGTTTCCGGCCTCACTTTTATTCTATTGGCATTTCAAAATGGAAATTTCGCGGATCATGTCCTATATTTTTTTTTTTTTTTTTTTTCGCGCGCGAATCCAGATGTAAACATCCTATATCCCAACATGGCGGACGCGAAATGAATTTGCTTCAAAATCCGACAGCGTTTCCGTTCTGGTTGTATTATTCTGTGGTAAAAGTGTGAAACAGTCCCATTCAACGGTGATTTCACCGATTGCGAAAAGATTACAGATGCGAGTATTTTAATGCAAGTTATAGAGCTCGTTTCAGAAGTGTAGGCGGACCTAAATCATAATCTTTGGCGAAATTTCAAACATAATTCCTTCAAATCAATACCGAATTTGCTCCTGACATTATTCTTTTGAGTTTAAAGTTTTCCTCATTGAAAAGTGAATTCTCAATTTCATTTTTATTCATTTTCATCGGGTAATATCAGAAATAATGTTGACAAATTCCAAAGATTATCGGTCTAGGTCCGCCTACACTTCTGAAACTACCTCTATGTACTGAACTGAACCATATGCGTAAGCTTTTCGTCAAACGCGGTGGAAATCGGTAGATTAAATAATGTCATTGAATAAACTCAAAACGATAGCTCTGCCGGTACTTGCGTTCCCTCGACTCGTTTTGCAACATCGCGCGACGCGGACGCTTCGCTTGGAGGTCGCGTCGCGTCGTCGTCGCGCGACGTCTCTCGCGGTGGCGACCGGCGACCGCGACGTCCGGCCGCCCGCCGCGCCGCGCCGCGCGGCATCGAATCGACGCCGAGACGACGTGATCTCACCGTGACATTACCGCATTACGTTCGATGACGCGGCAACGTGCGTATCCCACCTCCTCTCTCATTCTCAGGCGCTGTACCAGGGCCCTCTGAGGGTGGATTGGGGAAGAGGGAAGCGGTAAGGGAGCCATTCCGATCTATTTCATGCTTTCTTTAGCATTACTCTATCTTATCTCTTCCTTCCTTCCTTCCTTCCACTAGTTTTTTTTTTTTTTTTTTTTTTTTTAATTTTTTTTTTTTTTTTTTTTTTATCATCCAATCAGAGATCGCGTGAAAAAATGCGAAAAAGGGTTGAGAAGTATAGCCGTAGCCAGGAATTTTTCCTTCTCTGTCTTTGACCGTTTGACTAAATGCGTTAGAAAAGGACAGAAACAGGAGCTGAAATCACGTGACAGCCCCTGTAACCATCCTTTTTTAACACGTGTGTTCTGCAAATCGGCAAAGAGAGAGAAAGACAATATCCTATGGCTATATGGCTTTGTTGAGAAGTCTCCATTGGCGCTATGGTACATTTCTAGGTATAGTTATAATACATAAGTGTACATTTAAAGACTAAACAGAAAAAACATGATAAGCACTTCAAACGTCAAATTTGGCAACTGACCTTCCATTTTTTTGCCATGTGGCTCACTCAAAGAGGTAAATTAAGAGTGAAAACATGAAGCTTTTTGTAGACAAGCATAGCAATAATATTTTTTTTTTTTTTTTTTTTTTTTGAGTAAGCCGTATAGAAGAAAACAATGGAAAATCAGGTACTTACCTAATATTGACGACGCTTAAAGTGACTTAAAGTTAACATGTTCCTTTCGTGTATTCTTCATATTATGTTTTGAGCCGCTTCGTAGAAGCGTTGCGTGGAATATACTGCTCTTGGGAGTTGGAGGGTCAGTGAATGGTTTCAAATATTACTGACACTACAGATGTGGCATATGAGGTCAAATTTTGTCAAGCAAACTAACGCCGGGAATGATACAAACCAACATACAGAGGGTATCAAATAGATTTACAGGAACTAGCGAATCTGAAATCTTTGCTTTGCAAGTTTATTTGCAAAATCTATGAAATGTAATCTTTGTATAATAGATTTGTTATCTGCATGATTCCCTCCCTCGGGTTGCATCACGGCCGGCGTCTTATACGTTATTCACTTCACGCTTACAAGAATACAATAAGATAATCCTTCCTTCGATTTAAAGTTTATAGTTAAGTATTATCTAATATACTCATTACGCAATTTTCGACAGGACTGATTAGAGACCTTGACATCCCATCATCGATGAGTTTTATGTTTGACATTAGATCAAAAGCTGAGTGTTCAATGTTCCATGAGCAGCTTTCGATTTACTTTTAAAATTTTTTGGGGAGCGGAAAAAAAACTATGATTTACGATCATTATTATAATAAATCCAAGACAAATCAGTTTTCTCTCATGCGAAAATAGATGAAATGAGAAAAACACTGGCTTACTCTTGACTCTTGCATTTTTTTTTTTTTTTTTTTTTTTTTTTTTAATTATTTTTTAATTTTTAATTATATTATTTTTTTTTTCCTTGAGATTTGTTTTCTTTTTTTTTTTTCTTCTCGAGTTTTTTATATTAATTTTTTTCTTCTTACTGTATCGTAAACCATTAGTAAACCTGACCCTGAACGCAGTGGATACGCAGGAGAGGGGGGATAAGGGGCTACACCCCCCCAGACCTCCGAATTTTTGGGGTAGAGGGGAAGGGGGAATAATTTTCAGTCAAACCCTTATCAGTGCGAGCCCCTCACAAGAAAAATCCTGCGTACGCGACTCCCTGAATCTTTCCTACAATGCTATTTCGAATTGTCATTGTTATTGTAATATTGTGATTGATTTGATAAAATCTCAAAATAATCACTTCGAGTCCTTTTCCATGATTATAAATGACCTGAAAACCCTGACAAAGGGAAGAAAAATTGTGTCTCAGAAGTGTGGGATCGAGTACAATTGATTATGATTTTCCTAAAAATTGAACGCATGCTAAAGCATCGAGAATCGTTTTTTCTCTCATTTCAATTCATGCAAAAATATCGATTGTTCATATCAGAGGACAAAATGAATCGATTTATTTTTCCACAGATCTATACGAAAGTCTTACGAAAAAACAAACAGATAATGCACTGATTTGAATGAAAGATCGGCTTATTCCTACATACATAATGTGTATAAACCAAAGTCTCGCCTTGGCAAGGCTGATCATGTTGATGAACTTAGCCGCAAATTGTTTACAACATCTATGTTTAAACGCAATCAATAAACAGACAGTAAGTGGAATATTGCACTCGCAGTCAGTGTTCTTTGGGAAAATATTATTACATGACCAGGCAGTTTGTTTAGCATATTGTTCTGCGGTTCTCTATCCTTGAGAGAAAATTTACACGCGTAAATCTCCATTCTCTATATTATTCTCCATCTCCATTTTCTGTCTTTATTCTCGCGCCAGCGCCTCTTCTTTCCAGAGCTGCCGTTTTGCATAAAGACATTTTTCAATTCACCGATGATTCCATCGGTCGCGAATTGATGCGAAAAGATATTTTTAAAGGAGAAAAAAAGCAGTAAAACAAATTGAAATTAAATACGAAAGCTGTTTGAGTTAGGCGATAGAACCTAAAAATTACCAACATCAGCTGAAGAGCCCACTTTATTGTTTCATATATTTATTCTTGTGCTTTTATTTCATACCAATCATCTAATCCTTGTGGTATCGATTCTTTGTTCCAGGTAAGAATCGATTAATTTATCTTTCCGATATCGGAATACTTTAAGCTTTCAGCTCGTAAGTGGTCTTTTTATTTATCTATTTATTTATTTATTCATTTATTTATTTTTATTTTTAATAAAAGCATTTAAAGACACATGCCACGTACCAATGGAGTTTCCCACCTACATATCAAATCTACACATATGCTACAGCAACTTTGCTACACACTATTCTTGGTTTTTATTTTCTTTTTAATTTTTATTACTTTTGAGGCCCTGAGAGTGTCCGTTAATTAACGCCCAAATAGACACTGCTACCTTTTTTCAATACATTGCGTCCCCTCATAAATTATGAGATCTCAAAGAGATTTAGACCCTTAGTCAGATCTATAAGACCTTTCTCCCAAAATTCTCATACAGCACTTCTATGTCCAGCTCTGTTGCGCCAAAGGGCAAAGATGTCGAATTGCCTGTTAGCGAGTAAATAAGTAAATAATGTGTTCAGAGGTTTACTATTCTTGGTTAATTGAACCAAATAAAAAGGTTACAGAAATAAATCGGCACCTTTGTAATTTCATCATAACCTTATTTTAGGCCGCCAACTATCGCAGATGGGTTTAGGACTTAACACTTAATCTAGCAAGGAAATTTCGGTCAGAAGGTCAATGAGTGCAAGTGAGACATAGTTCTGTTCCAAAGACAATTAAGTATCTCCGTCTCACTCGCACTCATTGACTTTATCGTCAAAATTTCCTCGCTAGATTACGAATTTAATTATCAACAGATTGCGACTGTTGATGGCTCCGAAACTTGTAAAAAAATTAAGAAGGCGCCGATGCATATTAGCCTCATTATTTTATTTCAATTATTTATTCAAGAACAATGAAAAGGAAAGTTGCCGCGGCACAGAGAGTTAGAGCGCAGACGGGAAACTCTGTGGTTAGTAATTTGCCTCGTCATTACGTGAAATGCGTTTTGAAATGCTTTTATAGAATAAAAGCGCGGATTTCAAAGTTTTTCGATGCCACCATCTGAGTGCCCCCCCCCCGGTTTGACAGCTCATTTACTTATAGAAAAAACTTAAAAAGAGCCCCATTGAATATAAGAGAAAGAAAAATGTATCGTGGGAAGGAATTTTGTCCAGGGGGCTGATTCTGCGCTCTTTTGGACGAAACGAGAATTAGTTAGCGGGAATCACCCATTCCCATTGGTTTAAACGGCGTCACGTGACAGATTTTGAGTCATTCGATGGACGGAGGAGTCATTTTTCTGAAGATTTCGACGACTCCAAATCTGTATCGTGGGAAGGAATTTTGTCCAGGGGGCTGATTCTGCTCTTCTGGACGAAACGAGCATTAGTTAGCGGGAATCGACCATTCCCATTGGTTTAAACGGCGTCACGTGACAGATTTGGAGTCATTCGATGGACGGAGGAGTCATTTTTCTGAAGATTTCGACGACTCCAAATCTGTATCGTGGGAAGGAATTTTGTCCAGGGGGCTGATTCTGCTCTTCTGGACGAAACGAGAATTAATTAGCGGGAATCGACCATTCCCATTGGTTTAAACGGCGTCACGTGACAGATTTTGAGTCATTCGATGGACGGAGGAGTCATTTTTCTGAAGATTTCGACGACTCCAAATCTGTATCGTGGGAAGGAATTTTGTCCAGGGGGCTGATTCTGCTCTTCTGGACGAAACGAGAATTAATTAGCGGGAATCGACCATTCCCATTGGTTTAAACGGCGTCACGTGACAGATTTTGAGTCATTCGATGGACGGAGGAGTCATTTTTCTGAAGATTTCGACGACTCCAAATCTGTATCGTGGGAAGGAATTTTGTCCAGGGGGCTGATTCTGCTCTTCTGGACGAAACGAGCATTAGTTAGCGGGAATCGACCATTCCCATTGGTTTAAACGGCGTCACGTGACAGATTTGGAGTCATTCGATGGACGGAGGAGTCATTTTTCTGAAGATTTCGACGACTCCAAATCTGTATCGTGGGAAGGAATTTTGTCCAGGGGGCTGATTCTGCTCTTCTGGACGAAACGAGAATTAATTAGCGGGAATCGACCATTCCCATTGGTTTAAACGGCGTCACGTGACAGATTTTGAGTCATTCGATGGACGGAGGAGTCATTTTTCTGAAGATTTCGACGACTCCAAATCTGTATCGTGGGAAGGAATTTTGTCCAGGGGGCTGATTCTGCTCTTCTGGACGAAACGAGAATTAATTAGCGGGAATCGACCATTCCCATTGGTTTAAACGGCGTCACGTGACAGATTTGGAGTCATTCGATGGACGGAGGAGTCATTTTTCTGAAGATTTTGACGACTCCAAATCTGTCACGTGATGCCGTTTAAACCAATGGAATTAATCGATCCCCGTCTCGTCTCGTCAAAAAGAGCAGAATCAGCCTGTTGGATATAGAAGAGGTGCTCATTGCATAGCCAGTTATAGCCAGTAAACGTCACGTGCAATCTAGCAACGTTGCGATTTTACCATTTAAACCCATGGAAAATATCGATTCGAGGGAGTGCACTGTTCACCTCCAATATATTGACCTTTTTCAAGCGTATAAAAAGACTGACTGCAGTGGTGCTGCATTTCACGCGACGCCACTGGTTATAGCTATAATTATTTTTCCGTACTCGACTCAACGGGCCGATCATTTACTTCATCGTTAAATCGATCGTTATAACTGTCTACGAGTGATCCTATTGGTCGAGTATTGTAAAACTTGGCCGTTGCTATGGTAACTATCGTTATAGTGTCCGTTTTTTAAAGGTTATTCATGAGTTGAGTATCCTTTATAAAACGAGACTCTTAACGATGGTTACCATAGCAACGGCCAAGTTTTACAATACTCGACCAATAGCATCACTCGTAGACGATCGTATAACGATCGTACATAACGATCGATTTAACGATGAAGTAAATGATCGGCCCGCAGAGCTGCCGTTTTACGTTTAATTAATGACATTTTTCAATTCACCTATGATTCCACCGGTTGAGAAAAGATTACACAGTTCAGTTCTGTTTATGACTGTACCTACTGCACGAAAATAATCTGATCTGTAATATTCTCTCAACCGATATGACTTTAAAAATCTTGCGGATATTTTAATTAATTAAAGGCGTTTCCACCGATTGAGAAAAGATTACAGATCAGAGTATTTTCGTGCAGTATAGTCATACACTGAACTGAACTGTGTAATCTTTTTCCTCAAACGGTAGAATCATCTGGGAATTGAAAAATTCTATTAATTACACGCAAAACGGCAGCGCTGATTCGACTATTCTTGCTTTGGGCCTGATGATAAGAATGTGAAAGACGAAAGCCTCTTCCATCGTTACGCGCCTCGCGAACGCAATGAATGTCACGCCACTAGCGGATCCAAGTTATTGTCCTTCTCTCTCTTCTCCCATTAGAATGCATGTGTTAGCAAAGGATAGAAGAGGGGGCGAAAATCATGTGACTGCCCCTAATCTGTCCTTTTCTATCATACGCGTTCTAATATGAGAGGAGAGAGAAACGGATAGATGTCCTTTTCTCTCTTCTCCCATTAGAATGCATGTGTTAGCAAAGGGTAGAAGAGGGGGCGAAAATCATGTGACTGCCCCTAATCTGTCCTTTTCTATCATACGCGTTCTAATATGAGAGGAGAGAGAAACGGATAGATGTCCTTTTCTCTCTTCTCCCATTAGAATGCATGTGTTAGCAAAGGATAGAAGAGGGGGCGAAAATCATGTGACTGCCCCTAATCTGTCCTTTTCTATCATACGCGTTCTAATATGGGAGAAGAGAGAAACGGATAGATGTCCTTCTCTCTCTTCTCCCATTAGAATGCATGTATTAGCAAAGGATAGAAGAGGGGGCGAAAATCATGTGACTGCCCCTAATCTGTCCTTTTCTATCATACGCGTTCTAATATGGGAGAAGAGAGAAACGGATAGATGTCCTTCTCTCTCTTCTCCCATTAGAATGCATGTATTAGCAAAGGATAGAAGAGGGGGCGAAAATCACGTGACTGCCCCTAATCTGTCTTTTTCTATCATACGCGATCTAATGGGAGAAGAGAGAGACGGATAGATTCCTCGATCCGTCAGTGTGTCAGGCAGATAATCTCGCATTTCACCAAACTATGTAAGTACAGCTGCAGTACCTCTGCTCGATGAAACTTTCCAAGAATGGTGACCTACTTTTCAGGATACTTTTGGTCGGTGAGCGGGTTTGGCAGTTATGGTACTCCCTTCTTCTTCAAACTCTCTCAGCGTACATATCATCAAAACAATGAAATGAAATTACAAATTGTTTAATTTTTGTATTAGGTATCTTTCATTTGAATGATGTCATTAAAGTTTATAAAAGAGCGCCGCTTCGATGCGCTCTTGTGGGAATATTGAGTATTATTGACTCGTGCACTTGAGCCGAAGTTTATTTCACTTCATTTCCATCGATCTTGCTTATAGAGGTCTTTCGGTGACACGGATTCGTCATGACTAGTGCAAATGATTGCAGAAGTGCATTTCACTTAAGTCATTTATTGATGGTGGTTTCTGAATTACTTATCACGTTTCATTCGTTCTTATCATTTGAGTAATTGGAGAAGGTTTCTCTTGAAATAATACATTGCAAAAGAGCTTACTCCCGAAGGACTATGACTATGGGAACTGGACTAAATTCAACCCTAGCATTAGAGTGAAACCAATAACAAAATGCATGTAATTTCATTGAATTCACTTTGATGCTAGGGTCAAATTTGGTCTACAGTTCCCGTATTCAGTCCTTCGTAGAGTGAACTTTTTTTTTTTTTTACAATTTGGGGTATAGATCCAGAGCTGCCGATTTGCGTAGATTTAATGGCATTTTGAAAGTCACCGAAGATTCCACCGGTTGAGAAAAGATTACAGAGTTGAGTTCAGTGTATGGCTGTAATGCACGAAAATATTAGCGTTTTTATTCTTTTCTCAGCCGGTATACTTTAATTAATTAACGGCGTTTCCACCGATTGAGAAAATATTACAGATCAGAGTATTTCCGTGCATTACAGTCATCCACTGAATTGAACTTTGTAATCTTTTCTCAACCGGTGGAATCATCGGTGAATTTAAAAATGTCAGTAAATCTACGCAAATCGGCAGCTCTGTATAGATCACATGGGATTGAGGGACGGATTGCGGCTGATTGCCTGAACTGTGCGAACAAATTACATGTATCTAATCTTATGGAAAATAAGAATAAAATCGTGTCGGATAGCAAAATTCTTAGAAAATTGAGCCCAGGAAACTATGATATAAATCAGGTGCATATTTATTTGCATCAGAATTAATGATTCATGCAATAGAGGGTTGCAGTGGCGGCTCGTGCAAATTGGCGACAACGGTTTTCGTCCGTTTGATTCTAGGTAAAAAAATCGATTCGACAGTGAAGCAGCGCTTCACCGGCATTCGATTACTAGACGTATATTTAAATGGAGGAATAATATTGTTGCCAAATTGCACGACCCACCACTAGAGTTAAGTCTCTTGACTCATTGAAGAGACTTGTAGCACAGAATAATACAATCAGAAGGGAAACTCTAATTCATTTTGAAACATTCTTTACTTCGGGCCGCCATGTTCGAAAGTGAGTATCTTCGGCAATCTTCGGCAGATCTTCGGCAACTGGCCGAGTTGTGATTGGTTGTATAGCCTGAATTAGCATGTCCACCATCTTGAGAAGTGAGTAGGCACAGTTGCCAGTTTGTGCCAGTAAATTCCAAATCTTGTTTCCATTGGCTCTTATGGGAGTTTCCCTTCTGATTGTATTATTCTGTGCTTGTAGAGATCGATTCTTCCCGAAAAAAATTATAAAGAGGAGACTAAAAGACAAAGATTACGTCGAAATTTAGAGATTGGTGCAGAGCCAATAACAGAATATTAACAATATTATTGCTAAAGTTCTTATGCAAAGTTTAGAACACGTGATTGTACTTATAGTTGTTGCCGCAGTTGATCATAAAGATTATCTACGAGAACATTTAAAAAAAAAAAAATCACCGCGCTTTTCCAAAAAAGTATAAAGAGGAGAGTAAAAGACAAAGATTACGTCAAAATTCAGAGATTGGAGCAGAACCAATAAAAACATATTAACAATATTATTGCTAAAATTCTTTCGAAATTTAGAACATGTGATTGTACTTAGTGGTCGCCTCTACGCAGTTGATCAAAAAGATGATCCATGAGAACATTTAAAAAAAATCAGCGCGGTAAACGCAAGGTATTGAAAAATTATGCAACAAGATTATGAGCTCCTGCGTTCACATCGTCATGTCACTAGTTACTTCTCGCGTAACAGCTACGTGCGTGTATAATAGTTAATTAATATGAAGCAGCGCGATCTTAATTGTAGCATAGATCAGCGCGTCATTGTTCATAGGTAATCGCCGTCTTAATATGTACATTATCTCGTCTATTACATGTTAATTGCGGAGACGATTTCTTTTAACTGGATCAAGAACTTTCTAGTAAAATGTTACTTGTCATCCATCGTTAATATCATCGACCCCGCCTACCTCTGGGATTGTTGGTGGAAGAATTGAGAGTGTCTCTCAAATGCACCATCGGGAAAGTGCGAATAGGAAGGGTGACGTGAAAAAATTTCGCTTATTTAGGTTGATAAAACAAAATTGTCTCGACCCCAGAGACACATAGAAATAAAATACTAGATGACTGTAGCAGATACCCTGTGTATGTAAAGAGTTAAGATAAGAGAGTAGTCAACCTCCGATTGGTCGTGAATTTTAGGCTCTACGCCTACGGGTTGGCTCTCTCTAGGCAGTTGGATGCGCTTTCCCACATTTGTTTACATACACGTGTTTACAAACGGAGGAAGCCAACGGTGGTTAAAAGAATTAACTATTGTCGATGAACTTGTTAATTTTAATCATGATGCACCTCAAGAATGTCTATTGTTCCCGAAAGAATCTTTAAAAACATAAATAGATGTCGGTAAAAAAAAACTGTGAAAGATTACACCGTTATAAACTCTTAGGCATTTTAATATTTGCGTTGGACCAAAGCACAGCAATGACCCTCAGAATGTAAACAAACGTGAAAATCGCATCCAACGCAGTGTTTCATCCAGTGGCGTGGCGTGCAATTTTACAACGTTGTAATGTGTCTATTTAAATCCATTAAAAATATCGAACTACTGTGTGTTCGGTGAACACCTTCGCATTCGATATTTTACATGAGTTTTAATAGGCACATTTCAATGTTGCCAAATTGCACGCTACACCACTAGTTCCATATCTATTTGTTTCTGACACTTTCACCTCGCGCTTCTGCTTTTCAAAAGTCAATTCGTATGACAAAATACAACGGCTTTAACTTTTAACCCTTTAAAGCCGAAAATTCAAACCCTCCTCACAAATTCTTTATCAATCTCAATAAATATATGTAGAATGAACTTTTCTCGTTCAGTTTGATGTGCATATGATGATTTCTTTAACAATACATTTAAAATCATGTTAATTTGATGGTACAAATTTGTACCGTCAGGATACAAAGGGTTAAGAACTATCCTGTGTTAAATTGCGGATGGTGGGACTAAGCGCGTAAAAAACTATTTGATCCTTAACAGACTGTAAGACCAATATTCAATCGCATTTTTGCAACTCACGAGGAAAACGTTCATTCACAAACAATTCTCTGAATAAATGGATCAAAGAAAGCTTGACGACGACAGCAAATTTTTTTTTTCTTTTTGAGGGGAAAGAACTTGTCCATCGCGTTTACCCAAGGAGGAAATGTTATAAGGACATTAATTGTGCGAATCATGGCTGGGAGGGACAATTGTCTCAGTCTGTTTCCTCAAACTTCCTGTATAAATATAAACTGTCAAAATACAAACATAAATTATCTGTCAGGAGTCAGTTCCAAAAATTACGCCCCTATCTTTAATAAGAGTATATGTTTATTTTAAAAGAATCTAGGAGAATAATCTTTTGTTCACGCGGTGTAAAAATAAAAAGAAGGAACGAGGCTTACTCTGCCACAGTGATTTCCTTATTTCATGAGGGCTTGATTCAAGTTCACGAGAGAAGATGAAAAAAAAAAAAAAAAAAAAAAAAAAAAAAAAATTAAAATGTCCGTAGACATGCGCATACCTATATGCTGAAATGTGACCACGACTAGAAATGTTCTAATAAATACTATACAAATTTTAAAGGAAATCAGCTCAAAATATATTCTAGCCGTTTATAGAAACACTTTTTCCTCATAATAATTTGTACTATTAAAAGGTAACTAGCATTAATTTTAGGCATTCCGAATTTCTAATTCTGAGTCCAAGTTTTCCTACCTCTAGATTTGTAACTGCAGGCTGCAGTTACTTGAGTTACAACGCAAAGACGACTTAATTTGTTCCTCTTTTTTTTTTAATAACCTTGAAAACTCAAAGAGTTTTAGGAATCTTGAAGGGAGGAAAATCATAGGGAAAACTGGAAGGAAATATTTTTTTTTTTTTTTTTTTTTTTTTTTTCAAAAGTGTCTAATAAGTAACTCTCCAAGCATTGCATTCATGCTTCCTTATTGTGACCTTTTATAACTATGAAGACTCCTTTTATCTCCATGTTACAATTTCGAAGCTATATTTAACATCATACAAATGCATTCAAGTCGTTTGTTTAAAACTAGATGGAATTTCCACCGAGAGAGCCTATTAAATTACTTTTCCTTGTCATATGAGGAAACTTTGGGAAGCTCTCGTTTGACAGTTTGTCGTAAACTTTTAGCGCAGTTCACACAATTGGCAAGATATTCGTGACCCATATTGTGAGCTCATTATGAGCTCATCCAAGGTGATTTTCGGCCACTCTGTTTGCAGCGGTCATAAGCTCTATTGATGATGGGAACTTTAGATATGGCAGTTTTGTTTCCTACGTTAAATAAAACACAAAATAACTGTCACACACTCTTTTCGAAATCCACTTTCAATCTCAAAAAAAGCTGCTTATCACGGCTACAAACTACAACCACTGAGGCCCCTATCCTTTGATTCTTTTTATGAAGAATATACTTACTCTTATTTCCGTGGCAAATTCAAATATCCCAACTAAGTAGATCATGAAAAAAGGCAAGAGGATATTCACAAGATAAAAGTAAAAACCGAAGGAAAAATAACACAACATCAAATAACAAAACAGAGCTTTTAAGATTGACTGATTGACTGTGATTCTTTTTCCCATGTACCTTCCAAAATTCTTCAATTTTACTACGTCCATACCTTCAGCGGCATTGCGTTCAGTCTAGCAATGTTGCATTATGCCTATATTTAAATTCTAATCAAAATATCAAACTGTCTTGACGTATCTTCAAATGAACATGTATCTTAGAATTCTGTCATTGTCATGGTTTACAGCAGGTAGATGCGATGTTGAATTACACCCGTTGAAACCAATGAAAAATATCGAACGATTGTGAGTGCGGTGAGCATCCTCGAATTCGACCTTTCGGATGCTTTCAAATGATGCGATTTTTTCGTTCTGATTCCGTCATTCCATATGCCGGACGGAATCAGGTCTGTGTTTAAGATATTACGCAGGCGCAGACTAACTGAAATTGAAAGTCGAATCGAGGCGTTCCGACCGGGGAACTGTGGGGGGGGGGGGGGGGGTGGTCAGATTCGGAACGAGCGGCGGCGCTGGTTTTACGAGTACCGAAAGAATTCGCGGCGTACAGCCGACCGACCCGCGATCGTCGAAGGCCCCGCAGTGAAAGTCATATTGTCTACTTTCACTCTCGATTCTCAGCCGAGTTTGAGAAAGTAAAAAACACGATTTTATCCGAATCATTTTGTGCTCTTCGCCGCTGCCCCCCGCCCTCGCCCCAACCGCCGCGCTCCCATGCTGCTGTGCTGCTCCTGCTACTGCACGCTTCGCTCCGATCTGCTTTGCTGATTCTTCGACCCCCACCCCTCCCCCCTCCCCCCTCTCGTACCACCCGCACGTCGAACATCTCTTTGGTTCGGTTCAAGATTACTATAGTAGTGTAAGTCACGAACTTACAGTCAGATCTGTAGAGAGCACGGCCTCTTTTTCGATCAAAGCTTTAGAACTATACGTTTTCTCGCACATAGGTCCTCCTGCAAACCAACTACCGGGCCTTTTCGTCATTGTAACTCCTTTAAAAAATCGATTCTAGAAATGGTTGATTAATATCTTATCAAGAATCGATTGTTTTCCATAGTTTTAAGTGGAATATGCACCCTGTTCTTAATTGGTCAGTTCGCATGGCCAAAATAGATACCAAAACCTGACAAAGATGGGACTGATGCCTGACATAAAAATGGGTGAATAAGCTCTAAGATTGCTAGTTGCGCCGCTGAGTATTTGCGTACATCTATTGTAGACAAGATACAAATTTTAAGCGTTGCAAACGAACCTATTTCGTTTTCTAAGACCTATTTCTTCAAGGTTTGCAATTTGAAAGAGGACCGCCAGAATCATCTTTATTTGGGCTCAGGGTCTCTATTTGTATCTGAGCGTGGTTCAAGGCCCGAAAAAAGAAAATAACCTCTGAATCAGTCTAATCATTATCTAAGAATGAATTATGATAGATGACGTACAAAATTAAGGATCCAAGAAGCATCTACAAATCACGTGAACAATATAAAAACTCTTGTGGAACGAACTATTAAAATTCACTGGACAGTCTCATCGTTTTACGTAAAATTAATGTGGAAAAATTATTGCTTTCTTTGACCTTTTAACAGCCAGGTGACAAAGACAAATCTATATTCGCTCGCTTAAATTGAGAGGGTAGTTAAATATTCCTACTCTGCGGTGCTGATTTTGCATACACAATTAATTGAAGGCGCTCCAGGAAACAGTTTTCTTCTTGTGAGCAAATTTTATTCGCAGTAACCTCTGGCCAATGTTCACTTCTTAAGTGACCAGGGTTTCGAAGTCACGGTTACTAACGGGAGCCAATTACAAACAAGGCACTTCAATTTTCAAATGTTCCCCTCCGGTCACTCCCTCATCCGGTCACTTTTAAGATAACGCACCTCGGGAGGTAGGTCTCGAAAATCGCAACCAAGCGTTTCCCTGTCACTTTCCGTTGCGGTACCGTGCATGATCGTACGTGGCTTGGCTCTGCCCACTTTTAAGTTTCCGTCGTAATAAAATTTCGGCCACCTACTGATTTTCGAAACCTGGTCTTTAGAAACGTGACCTGGTTACTAGATAAAATTTGCTTAAAGATCACAATTAATAAAGTTTGAAGTCACACTTGATGTGAATTAAAACTGATATTTTGTGAGGCAGGCAGATCTATACGAATCTCGGGTGTGGTGAACTGGAAAAAGTACTGAATTTTACTATGTTTTAGTTAAAAGTATGGATATACCACTTAATCACTGTTAGTTCGACTGTTTAAAATAGTTAAATTACCTCCGTGCAGTGTTAATTTAACTAATTTAAACAATCAAACTAACAGGTTTTACGATGGTGTCTATAATTATAACTAAAATAGAGTTTCATTCAAACAGAGAAATTCAGTTTTTTTTGTTTGTCCCCCCCCCCCCCCCAGTGTATTGAAAGGGTTGAGAGAATTGTGTTATTTCTTACTCTTACTCTCTTCCTTTTTCTCAAAAAATATTGAGAAAAAAAAAAATAATAATAACACACACACGCACAAAACGTGAAATAATCAGTGCTTATAATGTTTGAATACTTTCAGTGAAAGCTTCTCGGTCCATCACGAAGTCCGGATTAGAAGTCGCTGGTTTTAATGCATTTCCAATCTTGATCCATCCACTTTATTTTTGTCACACGCTCACACTAACTTATTCCATTAGCGAAACATCGTTCTGTCGCTTGTCTTCTGATAATGGGTCCAGCGAAGGATTGAATTGAGACGAGAAAGCGGTCCGAATGACGCGCAAACGCGGAGTGGATAAGCTATCGGAACAAAAATGCAAAACCGGTGGATCTGGTCGAAAATTGAAATCGATTTACGCGCGCGTTGCACTGGTCCAAATTCGCTCGAGGTGATGTCTAAACGTTTAGCGTCACATTTCGCCGCCGACCCAAATCAGTTTATGATCAAAGTATGAAATATATTTTAAACAAACAAAAAAACAAAAATAAAAAGTTGAGTTGAGCGTCAGGATAGCATGTACGGTAATTGATTGTTGTTTATTAATCAATGAATACGGTGCCACTGCACTATGCAGTGGCGGATCCAGCAATTTGGCAACCATGTATTCATCCCATTTGAACTTGTGAGAAACAATCGATTCAGGCCATGGCCCTGTTTCTTATCGATTGTTTCTCATGCATTCTAATGGGGACAATGAACAGTTGCCAGATTGCTGGATCCGCCTTTGGATTGTCGGATCCAGCAATCTGGCAACAGTGTGTTCTTCCCATTTGATTGGATGAGAAATAATCGATTAGTCACGGAGCTATGGCCCCTTCAAGAATCGATTTTTAATCATACGATCGAATGGGAAGAAGGCGCTATTGCCAGATTTCTGGATCCACCTATAATTAATCTATATGTACGGCGTACGCCGCGCCGCTTCATCAAATCATTAATTACTTTTTTCATTGGAAATAAATTTTACCTTCCAAAGCTTATAGCTCGAGGTGACGATATGATCACAACTTTGGGTGGTTAAAGACTGAGAGCAGATTGCACCTTAAGGTCGCCTCAAATCTAGAAAGCGGAGCGCAAAACAAAGAAGTAACGAGGAATCGTATGGATTAATGAGTGAATATAAGGGGAGCACATTATGATTAATGATTAAAGAAAATAGTTACAGGAAGTCATTAAAGAATAAGTGATTAGTTTAAAAGGCAGTGGCGGATTGTGTGACTTGGCAACCATGCAATTTTTCCATTCAAACCTCAAGTAAAATAATCCACCAATAATAATCGATTCTTGAAGAAGTTATGACCAGTCTCCTAGTGAATCGATTGTTTTACATTCATTTAGAAGGGGTAAAAAAACTCTGTTGCAAAAGTGCACGAGCCGCCACTGTTGTTAACGTGATACGTATAGTCGTACAGGTAAAAATTTAGTACACGTGTTTGAAAGTTCTTTGAAAGTTGAAGGTGTATTTGAGAAAATTACATGATGGATATGTGACTGTTGAAAAAAATATGCCTCATTTTAGGGCTTTATGGAGCACATACAAATAGGAAGGTATGAGAATTCAGGAACGTTTTTCTTCCTCCATTTAAACTCAAGGAAAAGATCGCACCACTGAGTGAGCACTGTGCGGTGAATATCCATGAATTCGACCTTGCACGGGTTTAAATGTACAACATGCAGCGTTGCCAAATCATTCGCGTCGCGCCGCTGCTAATAAAATGGGTGTTTTCGCTCTATATTTTATGACCATGCATATATGCTCCGAAAAGTATACTAGCTGTGCTTATGGCCATGAAAGAGAGAAAACTTGAGAAGTGTGATGATTTCGGAGGCACAGATCTACGATCAAAAATGTGTCAAAAATTCGTTTAGTGTTTATATTCTGATGGACAGTGAAATTTATTTTCAATTCATCCCTGCTTTTCGATCATTTTTTTCGCCGTCGTGTGAACAAATTTTGAAAAAAGGTTGGTGGGATCAAATTTTAATTTTTTAATTAATTTTATTTTTATTTTAATTTTAATTTTTTTTTAATTTTTTATAAAATTATCACTCTTTGCTAATATAAATTTCAAATCCCTCCCTCTCTCTCACCCTCCCTCTCTCTTTCTCCCTCTATCACTCTCTCTCTCTCTCTCTCTCTCTTGAACCGCCTCTGCCAACCTGCCTCGTTTTCGTCGGCAACACTGCAGTAATTTTATTTAATTTCATTTTGGTTTTCTTCTCTTCCGACAACTTGACGCGAATTCCTTGCGGCAAGGCCGACCAAACAAGAAGCTGCCGTTCGACAAGGAGAGACGCTGCGTTATACACGAGGCACG
Organism: Trialeurodes vaporariorum; assembly: GCA_011764245.1. NCBI lineage: Eukaryota > Metazoa > Arthropoda > Insecta > Hemiptera > Aleyrodidae > Trialeurodes > Trialeurodes vaporariorum. The sequence goes on from VMOF01000220.1 coordinate 49,277,748, forward strand.
AGGCCTTGCCATTTTGCCGATTCGCGCAAAGTGGCAGCTTTTATGCTGGGCTACGTTGCCAGTTTGAAGCAGATAATATTCAATAATATTATTCGTAAGATATTCTCACGAAGAGTAACATATACGGAACAGAAACAGAACAAGAATTGGGATACTTTCCAAGTTTTTGCAAGTCCGTTTTAAGTCGATCTAGCCGTAGACATTTAGATAAGTCCTTGTGTTGCTCTTCATTATAATCAAAACTCTAGTAGAGGTGAATCCTGTATCTAAATTCCACATCAGTGGTGTAACCAAGATTTTTTTTTTTGGGGGGGGGGCGAGGGTCCAAAGGCTAAAATTCAGTAAAATTTCTCTGAAATCACAAAAAATGACCTTGTTGTGGGCAAAGTTGGGTGTCCCAGGGGGGAAGGTCCAGACTCCTTAAATTCTCCCTTGACTACGTCACTCTTTCGCATGATAGTCCTCCAATCAAACATGAACATTAGACATGAGTGGCAATTTAATGAAGAGGTAGAGCGGTCAACACTATATTAATTATAACTACATACCTATGACCACATTTACTATATCCACATAATGAATGTTACTGCTGTACTTTGAATTCATGCTGCGTCGAAAGATAATTACTTACCATCGCAAAAATAACATTACAGCGATTGATGTTGTGAATCAATGGTGTGTGACGTGCAATCCGGCAGCGTTGACTTTTGTCCTTGTCCATTTAAACACGTTAAAAGTATCGAATTTTAGGGTGTTTTATACCTTCGAACTCGTCCTTTTTTATGAGTTTAAATGGAAAAAATGTAAAGTTGTGGTACATTGCACGCTATACGTCATTGTTGTGAATAGCAATATCATAGCGGCTCGTGCAGTGTGGCAACAACGTATTCGCTCCATTTAAACCTAGACAAAACAATCGATCTTCAGGAGGTGCACTAGCACCCTCAAGATATCGATACTTTTGCATAGGTGTAAATGGCACAAAAGCATGGTTGCCAAATAGCACGAGTCGCCGCTGGCATTGTGATTTTGAAATAGTGGAAATACAAAATACTGCGTACACGGCTGTAGTAATAATAATGGAGACGACTCTTCTATTTCATATCCAGACTTGCCAATCGCAACACATTGCATTGCTCTGATTGTGTTGTATTCCTATTTATTACATTTAACTCGATGTCAGTTTTTGGGAATTTAGAGAACATTTTGCAACACTGCGCTCATTGAACGATCTGACAACGTTGTTTCCGACCAACTCACGGAACTTGGACTTATGATTCATACACTCTGAACTTGCGGTCCGTGATTCGTGCACTAAACTTTCATAGCAATCGAAAATTTAGGAATAAATAAGTTCAACCCGACAGCGCAACACATCACTCACATACGTGTACACACACACAAACACACCATTAGCAATAAAATATATAATTTAATTACTTCTTATTCTTGTCCTTTTATGGTAACGACTTCCCAAAAATCAGATGAATGATGATGGAGCGCATCAAACCTCTTCGTCGCTATCCCTTTACGGTAAACAGGAAGAGATAAATGTACATAATATTTTCCTACTTACGGTAGTTTTCCCCTCATCTGCCAACAAGTCTGTCAACATTTTAAATTTTTAAAGAGCAGACTTTTATAATCCTTCAATTAAGAGAGAAGAAAAAACTGCATGTCGTCTGATACCAAGGTTATAGATTAAAGAGGTATGCTCATTTGACTTCGAACCACAAATTCAGCAGCGCGCAGTTCAAAATCACTGCAGGCAAAATGGCCGACAAAAGCAGAAAACGTATACCCTTTGCAGAAAACATCGGGCTGCCCTCAGCAGGAAAGCAGAAAACAACCCAATGTTATCTGCAAAGAGAATACGTTTTCTGCTTTTGTCGGCCATCTTGCCTGCAGTTATTTTGAACTGCGCGCTACTGAATTTGTGGCGCGAAGTCAGATGAGCATACCTCTTTAATCTATAACCTTGGTCTGATACCTACAACTACGATTGAAAAGAAGCCTGGATACAATCTAAGCGCGTCGGTGATTAGATTTTGAAGATTTTCAGAAAATACGGGTTCAGTGCGTCCAAAAAAAAAACGCAATGGGTAGGAAAATAGAAAACTTTAATCAGTGATTTTCAACAAACAAAATTGAAACTAGGACATACCTTTTACTTGCAAAAAACGCAATGGGTACGAAAATAGAAAAATGTAATCATTCATTTTCAGCAAACAAAATTGAAATTAGGTCATACCTTTTACTTGCAAAAAACCGCAATGGGTAGGAAAATAGACACATTTAATCAGTAATTTTCAACAAACAAAATTGAAATTAGGACATACCTTTTACTTTCATTAAAATTCCTCATTCAAAATGCTCTAACTCTAGACTGGTAACAACGACTATTCTGGCAAATCATAATTTTCACAAACACCGCAAGAGTTCAAGTGGGAGAAAATAGAGGGGAGATAGACAATCTCTTAAATCCGCCTCTGGCCGTCCCATCAGGACTGGTGTGTTAGTTTCGCTTTTCAGAGTAATGAGATTTGAAATAATCGCTCGAGTAAAACAGAAGAGAGTCTGATGTTTCAGAAAATCAGACGAACCGAAAGATTTTTATGATACTATCGGAAAGGTCACAATAAAATTCACAAATACCTGCTTTACAGAATTTGCTCGGAATTATAAATAGTAGATAACGATTTCAAATTCGAAATAAATGAAGTATGCGAATCTATTTTTACTCGCATTAATGATCAGCAGTATCATGAGAACCAGTTTTTATTTCGTGTCTGGTGCATGTGGATTCCACTTTTCCTTTCAACTTACATTTACATTTTAAAATATTGCAATTAATGCAAGTGCTTGAAGTGGGTATTGTAACGGTTTTTCATAATTTGTGACACCTCTCCCTTTGAACAAGGACACAAACATTGAATAATTTCAAAAATTAAAGACTACTTGTTAATAAAGAGGTTCGATTACTGTCTACTGCCTCGATGTGGGATTCACATTTCTCGATGCATTTTTTCTTTGTTCTCTTTACTTTCCACTTTTTCCTTGCAGTCAAGCAAGCCAAGTGTCACGAAAAAGCGGCTAATTTATTCGTATTTACGGGGCTACTGCAGAAAATTAATATTCGGACAAGATGCAATAAATGGAAATAATTGTTTGAAAGAGAAAGAATGGTTGACCTTTTCATTCGAGTTTGTTTTCTTTTTGCGTTGGGAATGAGGAGGGGGGTCTCTATTTATGATTTTTTGGATCGACCACTAGATGAAATCAATAATTATGCATGCTCGATCCTGTTGCAAATGCAATCAATGGTGACAAAAAAGTCTCCTTTTCAAGCAGAATGATGATTTTGCAAAATCGACAGCTTTTTTCGAAATGCATACAAAAGTCGATTTATCGGTAAACATCAAAGGAACAAGCTTTGGTTGCACGGCAACTGATCACTTAAAAACCAAAGAGTTGTCGTATTCATCACCATAACTGCAGAATCACTGGACATTAAACAAGAAAAATAGGTGCTGACTATTCTACCCTCGTCACTTTCGCCGAAAGTCTCATAAATTTCGGGAAAATCGTCGGCGATTCCACTATTATTATTTTTTCCTATTTTTTTTTCTTTCTTTCTTCACAGTTATCATTAGTATCACAATCAGTAAATTAACTATGAGGCTCTAGTAAAGACGAGTAGGTAAGTGAGTACAACGTTCATGGCTTTGAACAAGAATATTTACATGTTTTTGTTTCAGTATGAAAAAATAGAAAATCTTAAACGGTAAAGCTTTTGACGGTCATGATGTTGGGGGTGAATAGTTTTGAACTGCGACCATAACTACTTGTTCTCCCCTTATCAAAAGCTGGGGTACAAACCGGTGACAATGTTCCACCTTATCCGTTGAGGACACAATTTTCGTTCGAGGGATCCGCATATTTTCGTGGCGCATTGCCCAATTAACTTGATTGCCTGAAACAAACGAGACAAAATGAGGCGTGTATAGAAATGGTTTATGAAAGGGCATGAGAATTGAGAATCTAAAAAAAAAAACGTATCAAGTTGCACAAAGGTCTTTCAGAAAAATCATAAAAAAAAAAAAAAAAAAAAATCAAATGAAAAAAAAATCGCGAATGCTGTGAAGATGTGATTTTCATGAGATTTCATGAGATTTTAAGAATAAGTTTGCCATTCCGAAGTTTCATTGACAAATCAATGTTCATCAACAGAAAAATGGCTAAAAACCACTCTTTACAACCTCGTTTCAATCTAAATCACTATCCCCGCGGGCCCAATGGCGTACGCAGGTATTAGTCTCTCTTTCTCTTATTTTTATGAGATTCCATGAGATTTCAAGAATAAGTTTGCCGTTCCGAAGTTTCATTGACAAATCAATGTTCAACAGCAAAATGGCCAAAAACCACTCTTTACGACTTCGTTTCATTCTAAATCACTATATCCCTGCGAGCCCAATGGCGTACGCAGGAATTAGTCTCTCTTTCTCTTTCCTGTTTGAATGTATGTACTAGAAAAGGAAAGATATAGGGGCTGAAGTCACGTTCTAGCCCCTGGTCCTGTCCTATTCCAACACACGTGTTTAAATGGGGTAAGAGAGAGAAACACAAATTCCTGTGTGCGCAACTACCTGCGCCATAGAAAGTATAAATTACTTTTTCTTCTGCAAGCGTATCAAAATATAAAAACATTTTTTTCGGCGCTTTTTTGCTGAATGGCGGCGAGTATTATTTCTTTTTTGTCGAATGAGGCATGAGACCAAAATGATAGACCGTTTCCGCAATCGGTGGGCGTCTGAATTGAGACTATAGCGGAATAACGTTGCACTTAATTAGACAGTTACTAAGCGAGTAATTTTTAATTGCTTCAAAATATGCAAAGTAATAAATTTCTCAAAAAGTTAAGTCGTTTGATCAGTACCGATCGAACATGCACTCCTGTATATTAGTGGTGCAAGAAGGACATTGAATCAAATTTCTCGAAAGATTGGTCTTGTCGAAGATGACTTTGCAGATTATTACTGCAATTATATTGAAAAAAATAAAATAAAATAAAAAATAAAAACAAAGCTACTAAAATAAAAAAACGAAAAACATCAACTTCCGATCTTTTCCAAATAACAATAAGAAGGTCTAAATTCCGATTTACCTTCATACAAACAACGAACCGCTTCATCATTTTGAGTAATTTATTGGATTAATTTATTTCCATACTTCATGATTGACTTGTTTTAGAAGGTCAGACACAAAATCCGTTTCCAAAATCAAAATCGTCCCCTAATCAATTAAATCTAGCTTGCGGAAATTGCAAGCAGCGATTCACGCTAAACATCACGAACTTGTAAGCGCACAGACTGATTTTTCTAAAATCAAGCAGTCAGGCACCCTCAAATGCTTGAAGTAGGTCGTAACTCATATTCACTCCGTTTAAGCCGCGAAGTGCAAATTTTCACTCTCTGTATACCTATACTGTAATAACACAAAGCACAATTATAATTTTATCGGCCTACGCGAATCGACACTCGCACAACATAACCTCCGTGCCTTCATATTTGTTTTTCTTTCTTCTCAGCTTCCAACTTCTCCATGACCGCCCAGTGGAACGAAACAAAGGAATTTTTGGAAGTCCTCAGAGGAAGAAAATCAAAATTATAAATAAAAAATGTTTAAAAAAAAAAAAGTGCAAAAATGCATCCAATGGTGGTGCCCACGGTTTCACTTGTCTTAACTGTCTACATAGCCATAACCTTAAAATCGCCCAAGACAGCTACACGCTGGTCACCCATTTAAACTACCTCTCTAGATGATAAAATAAAGCTTGTCCCAAAAATACACTTTTTGAGCCACTGTGCGTCACTGCCGTCGTCGCTTCGTCACCTTGCTTTGTCGCAGCTATAGGCAGGCAGAGCTTTGAGCTTGCAGCTTGACGAGTGACCTTGATATTTACGCGATCACATTGGTCGAGGATTGTCAGCTTACAGCAAGCTTTAGAGAATCTCTGCTATATCAAATAAACTTACGCCTACGAAAAGTCCAACAAAGTATCTCGTTGAGGTGTTCCAGCAAAACGCTTAGAGAAATAAAAAAGAAAGAAAAAATCCCCTGGCTAAAATGGCACTGACAATGAGTGTAGAACTCAGATCTTGGTTCGTTTCGCGAGCTCCTGTATTTTACTCAGTGACAAAGCGTGCAATTTGGCGACGTTGTACTGTGATCATTTAAACCCATGTAAAAGGTCGAATGCGAAGGTGTTCACCGAACACCCAATAGCAGTGGAGTAGCCTGCATTTTGGCAACTTTACATTGTGTCCATTTAAACCCATGTAAAAGGTCGAATGCGAAAGTGTTCACCGAACACCCGATAGTTCGATCTTTTCTAAGGGTTCAAATGGACGAAATGCAACGTTGCCAAATCTTACGCTACGCCACTTACATTGAGAATTCATACCCACAGTAATGATCCTATTTTGCCCATTCAAATGTTGTTTCTATTATTTTTTGTCTAAAATTGGTTTTTCTGATTTTTTTGTTCCAGGTAAGAATCAAGCATTATTCCTTCCTTCAACCTTAAAACTGTGCGAAGTTTTTGCTCGTGAGTACCTACCTCTAGTCATGATTTTGTAAGCAGAATCTAAAATAAATTCTGATGCCTTGACGAATCCTTTGTCGCTAAAAGCTTTAAAGGTGAATCTTCAGCGTTTAGTGCTGATTTCTTCCACTAGAGTGCCATACCGTTCAAAAAAAGTAGAAATGAAAACTGATTTTTTTTTTAGGAAAACAGAAACTTTTATTGACTATTTTTGTTTCCCTCAAATAAATTCGCTATTTACCGGAAATTTGACATTCAAAATTTTGCAAAAACAACTTGTAACTTGCCAAGCGTTTTACGATAAATAATTACAATTATTAAAGAACTTTCCCCACATTTATCAAATTTTCTTCATCTTTCATCATTTCATCTCAAAAACCAGTCAAGTTTTCATTCTATCTAGTAGTAAGCACACAGAAAAAACAAAAGAAAAACGGGTAGCGCTGAAAAAACTTACGATGGAAAAATTACCATGGCCAAAGTTTTGAGTAGAGCTAACCCAGCTCTAACCAACGGTTTTGTACGCTTTACTAAAGTGCTTACTAAAAATGCTTTGTAGTGTTAACAAGCTTTTCAAAAATACCTACGTGTAGTTTACAGACACTCGAATTTCAACAATGTTGGACATGATGTTCATTTCAGCGAGTGACAGATCTTATGAGAGGACTGTGTAGATATACGGTGTCTATTCAATCGCGTGGTTTTTCGTTACAAAAATAGTGTCCTCGAGAATAATGCATGGTCTGGTCGTTCATTCTATAGCGAGCACGCCCTAGAGAGATCTCTTCGTAGAAAAGCAAACAGCGTTGCTAATAAAAATACTTGATATGTTAAATCATTTTCCGGGCGAGGTTGCCTTTCAACTTCTGAGTAAACGACAGCATAAAAGCGGTCCTTGCAAAATAAGAGGCGCGAAAAACTATATTCACCCCTGGTAAAAATAGCCGTAGGATTTTTTATCCCTCGCAGCTATTTCCGTTGCAGATTATAAACTCCTCAAGAATCTGTTCAAAAATTTTATTAAGAACAGTAAATTTTGCTGTCCAGTGTCTAAAAAAACACTGGCTATTTGAATCCAATCCACTTTTTCCCATGCATGCATAGCCTGACCCTGGCAGTAACTGGTGCACTTTAAATAGATGCAAAAGTGCATTTCATCCTAAATGCAGTTCCTACGAACTGAACTCCCACCAGTACCTGTACCAAATCATGAAAACTCAATTTGACTTTCTCGAAGCTTAAAAAACATTTTTCCATTTTTAGTTTTGCTTTTTATTTTATTATTTGATGGTCAAACATACATTTTAGGAAAATATAAAATGAGGGGCATGCAGTGGGGGCTCATTTAATTCGGCAATCATGCTTAATTAAGATTTTAAACTTTACAAAAGTATCGATATCTTGGCCTCCAGAAGATCGATCGTATCACATAGGTTTAAATGGAGAGTATACGTTTGTTGCCACATTGCACGAGCCGCCGCTGAGGACACGTGACTTTCTAACTCATACTAACAAATGGGCGAAGAGAAAGAAATAAAAATTCTTCGACACCGTTCTGCAAATAGGTAACGCATACTTCGCTTTACTTAAGTGACAGTAGCAAAAATAAAAAAAAAAAATAAAAAAAAAGTTCAAAAGCGCAGAGCAAAAATTCCGAAAGCTCACCAAAATGTTGGAGATGACGCGTCTTGCCGTGTCATTCGCGGGGCGTGGAGGGAAAATATAGGCTCGAAACTATTTATAGAACGAGAAATATGACCAGATGAAGGCAATCTTTACACAAGCAATGGTAAAGTTCTAGAATTCGCCGGTGGACAACACCGGCGCAGCAAAGATTACACAACTCTTTATCGTAGTACATCTAAATACACTCAAACATATGTCCATTTATAATCTTTTCTGCATCGCTGCAACGCTCCGAAGGATTCTGTAATTCTACTAATGAGAGCGTGAACATCAACCGTCAAACCGCGAGCCGCGACGCGCGGCGCGGGAGCGGGCAGCGCGGCCGCGCCGTGTGGTTTTGACCATGGAACTTGACCTAACTTCAATAACATTATTAACAAGTAATCGGGCCAACATTGAGACAGCGTTGAAGGACTTTCAACGGAGATATATGACATCGGCTATACACGGAGAAGCTTTGCAGAGGTTCCAACGACTAAAGCTGTGGATCTACCCACACCACATATATTATACGCTCGCAGCGCACACTAACAAACAAACAAACAAACAAACAAACAAACAAACAAACAAACACATGCGAATACACTAGATTAATCGCACTACTGAAATTCCTTCCAGACGTGAGTTTTTTCTTCTTTTTTTGTTAAACTCCAACGTTTAAAGTAGGTACACCGTTTTAATTGTCGGTAATTCGGGACTTGATAAAGCTGCTACAAAAATCATTGACAATTTTAGAGTAGGTAATGACTCGGTTTATGGCCTATTTAACTTCACGTATAAACTTTCGATACTTCACGGATAAGAGAATGTAATTAATTAAAACGGTTTAGAGTCGAAAATTGGCCTCGCTTGCGCTGCTCTGAAATACTAGTAGAAAAAAATAATTTGTCGTCCTTGTTCTGTACGGCAAAAGGTGCGTAAGAAAAAAGAAATACGACTATTTCTGAGGTTCTGAATGTCCAAACAGATGAATAAAACTGATGACAAAAATGCGAGAGGGTTTTTTTTTTTTTTTTTTTTTTTTTTTTTTTTACGCCACTACTGCTTGACGCAGTTTTGTAAACGTATAGGTATAGAGATTATTCGTGAACGATAGGTTACACCACTTTGTTCACCTTGTTGAACCAACGCAAAAGTATCGGTTAAAATTGAAGATTTAAATTGAACTATACAAGAGAATGATTCTTTTCTATTGGTTCAAATGAAGAGAAAATCGGTAATCTCATAATGATCGATTTTTACCTTTGATTTATATTGAAAATAAATCGATGAATCACAGTTCACGCGCTGTGTGTGATTTAGCAACGTTGTATTCTTTGGAGTATATTCGTGTATTCGTGGCATGACGTATTGGTGACACGTGAACAGTAGCGTGGTGTGCAATTTGACAACGTTATAATTTCCGTTGTATTTTATCTTCTTAAACCCATGTACGAATAAAAGGTCGAACTCGAGAGAGTTCACCGAACATCCAATAGTTCGGTATTTTTTAAGGGTTTAAAAAGACAAGATACAACGAAAAGTACAACATTGTCAAATTACACGCTACGCTACTGTTCACGTGAGTCACCAATATGTGATTTTACATGGGGTAAAACGAAACGAGCATGGAAAAAATACTCAAAAGCAGTGGCGTAGCGTGCAATTTGACAACGTTGCAGTTCGTCCATGAAAACCTATTAAAAATATCGAACTATTGGGTGTTCGGTGAACACCTTCGTATTCGACCTTTTACATGAGTTTAAATAGACACAATGAAACGTTGTCAACTTATACACGTTACGCCACTGCTCAAAAGTTGCTGAAGTAAGTACCTACATAAATACTTGCTAAGCAATGGGTACACCTACTTGACTTCGAACAACCAAAACGGATTTATTTTCTTCCGATCTTAAAGACTGAGAAACGTTTACGCAATTTTAGTTTCGAAAGAAGTACGATATAAGAGGGGAGGAGAAAAAACGGACATTTTAAGCAAATTGAGGTTAAAATTTGGACACCCCCCCCCGCTTGCATGAAAATGATGATAAAAAGTTAGAGATACCTTGAGACACAAAGTTCGCAATTTGAAAGGTCACACTCAGAACGATTCACGTTGACATTTTGTGAGAGAAAACAAAGCAGTGAGCGCGTAACAAGTAAATCGCCTTAAAAATCATTCATCCTGAAAAAAATGCGGTGAGGAAGTTCCGAAAATTTCGCGGCGTAATCTCATCGTGACTGCAACAAAACTGCATTTCCTGTTCCCTTCGCGTGTCGTGAATTTCCTGCGAATAATTCCGCTCTTTCGAGGCCTGTTCGAAAATTGAGAGCTGCAGAATCATCCAAGATTTTTGAGCACTGTCGGCCGTGCGGTTGCAAAAAACAAAGGGAAAAATCAATTCGAACCGGTAATGCGCGGTTTCCATGTTAGCTCAACGCGTCAAGACAAACAAGACAATTATTATCAAGTTTATTTAAAATTTTAAAATTAATTATTATTAATTAAGTAAATTTACTGACTAATAACTTATTAGTCGAGATGCTTTCTTAGAGTGTCCTTGCAAAGGCTGGATGAGAAGACAGAAAATTTACAATCTTGAAAACTCTCACGAACCACACAACAGGGACTGAATGTTAACGAGAATATAATCAAATAACGCGTTTTTATGGTTCGTTTTTTGTTGACGCTTTATTTACCAATTAATTAATTAATTAAAATGTGCATAGTTATTCTCGCGTCTCATTGTAATGCAGTTGTACGGGAATATGACATTGCATTAGAGTGTTTATGATCTTCACGACTTTGAAAATCATAAAATTTTGAACGACCGTTTCAATGAAAAAAAAATAAGAATAAAATTGAGACGTTGAAGTCCAAATGTTCCGAAAGCACTTCTACACTTTGTGACCCACGGACCACCACTGAAGGGAGAGGGGGCAAAGTCGCGAAATTGACCGGTGAAGGGTGAGGGCAGTGGTGTAGCGTGAAATTTGGCAACGTCGAAATAAGTCCATTTAAATCCATGTAAAAGGTCGAAGGCGAAAGTGTTCTCCGAACACCCGATAGTTCGATATTTTTCATGAGTTTAAATAGGGAAATGGCAATGCTGCCAAGTTGCATGCTTCGCCACTGGATAAGGGAGAGTCAAGTGAGCCACCCTGCCCTCTCCCTCGTGTCTCAAATGAGAAGGGGGTCGGCGGAAGGGATTCCGATTTGAGCGCGAATGAGTGTAAATATTTTTTAAAAAAAATGTGCGCTCAGTCGGCGCAGCGTCGCGCGTCGCGTCGCACCGCGCCGGGCCGCGCTACCGGTCGCCTCTCCCGCCTTCTTACCAGGTCAAGGTCACGAATTGAATATGTCTACCTGCGAATGTAAACTTGATTCCAGAAAACACGGAAATAACTCGTTGCTGTTTTCAATCCACGAGCGACTCTCCCATATCAGTCTCGCGAGTTGAATAAATGAGACCCCCCTCCACTCTCTTTTCCCCCTTGTTTTTCATCACGCGAAGAGGTGATTTTTTTTTCTCCTTTATTTTTCAAGACTTGAAACTCCTTCATTTTATTCATCCACTTGAATTAATCCTCTTCTGGAAAAAAAGAAAAAAAGAAAGAAAAAAAAAAACCTCGGGGTTTTCTTCCGTTTTCGAGCATAAATCTTGATCTGCCATCGTTCCTATACCAAGTGGCGGCTTGTGCGATTAATTGACTAGAATCTCTCCATTTAAAACTGTGTAAAATAATCGATTATCTGGTAAGGTGTATTAGAAAAGGATAGCAGAGGGGGCCATCACGTGACTTTAGCCCCTATCTCCGTCTCTTTCTAACGCATGCGTTTAAACGGGAGAAGAGAAGAGATAGATACATTCTTGTATCCGCCCATGCCTATGGTGTGGCGCACAGGGGATCGGAACAAACGGGGTTTTTTTTTTACTTGAAAAATCGTTGTTTTTTTTTCTTTCTTTCTTCAAAAACAGTTTAGTTTTTATCTTTTCTTGTGTAAACCACATTAATGGACTCATTTTAAGCTCAAGAAGTCTGAGGGGGAAGAAACGTAACTTACAATTAGTCTTTCCGATCGAATCTCTGAATAATCGATAATTTTGCAACGGTTTAGGTATTAGGTAAATCGGGAAGAAACCAAGAATCGTTTGTTCACATTAAGTCACCACGGCAGAGACGATGGCCACATTGTTAAAGCATTCCGTCGCGGCGCGGAGAAATCCGGTTCGAATTAAAAATATTTCATTCACAGCGGAACAAGGGAGAAAAAATTACGTCACTATCTTCGCTGTTGAGTCTTAGGAGACCACAGTCAACTAGAAAGACAAGCTTCTCATTTCTTCCATTTGAGCATAAATCCTGAGAGTACACAAGACATTAACTATTCAGCGGCAATGTTTCCGCCTTACACTCCGGAAATCTAAGCCAAAAACTGCCAACGATAGGTGACAAATGAGAGATAGCCTTTGCATTGACGCACATATTGTTCTTCAATAAAATGGCGTATAATGGACGTTGCCTCAAAACAGTATTGACGGATAGTTGGTAGTTTTGATTAAGAGCAAACCTATTGTCTTATAAACAGCTCCTGATTAAATATACGCTTTAAATACTTATTCGGAATACACTCAAATATCTGAATAAGTATTCAAAAATATTCTGCATAGTCATAGCTTCTTTAGAAGCTGAATTAGATCCTCAAACAAGCTCAAATTCGGGCGTTTGATGATTGATGCACAAAATCCACCATCAAAGGTTAGCGAGCGGTTAAGATATCATTGACGGGCATTGATGTTGTCTCTTCGATGTTGTTTCATCGATGTTGTATCTTCGACGTTATATCTCATCGATGTTGTGTTTGAGGTTCGCGTCGTCTGAGTGTACGTACGCTTGTGGAGAGTGAAACGCAAAATCTTGGTTAATCCTCTCTAAATACGATTATCCACTCTTTTACTTCTTTGTAGTTGTAGCTAAGGCCAAAAATTTCATTCCTGACGTACTCTTTCAATTTTGGTTGAACTTCAAAAAACCAACCAAATAATTGATAGCTGCCATATTGCACCACAAGGAGGCCATAAGCTTGCATATACCAAGACGAACACTGACCTCCCAATCTCAAACAGAGCAACCGGGTACGAGTAGATAGAGAAGGTACTGCTTTAACTGTCGGGAGGAAGACACGAAAACGATAAAAATGTTTGTATTTTTTGCAAAGAAGGAAGAGTTTACCATGATTAAGCTGGTGATTGATGTAAAAGTGTTCGCATAAACACCATTCACCAGATACACGCACCCGGCAAGACGTTAAGCATTAAACATATTAAAACGAATCTTACAGCGTTCGGAATGCCGATAGTGCCGTAACCTATGCTCTCACAATAAACCAAACGTGTTTCACGCGAAATGTCATCTGGTCAACTTTTAACTTTCATTGCCTGAGATTCACGTGTACTGAATGAAATGAAACAAGTAAAATAGAAAGTTAAAATAACCTACTCACTGATATTTATTTTATATTCTTATCACCTTATTCAAATACGCAGAGTGGCGCCATTTTACAACATAAGGTTGAGCCCAATTTTTAAATTCTACGCAGGCGAATCAAAAAAAAAAAAAAAAAAAAAATACAAGCGACATATCTCAATATAGGGCACACGTGATGAGCAACAACGAATTTCCAACTTCCATTGAAATTCCAACCGCAATCCAACCTTCGACTGAAGTCTCAAGTGCACGTGAACTTGTACTATTTTTAGCAAATTGTTTACCGAAATAATATCAATGTAGCACATACATCTTAGAGATTACATATACATGACATCATTCGTGTGACTTCAAACAATTTTAAGGGAAAGACCCAGCCGGCAAAAATTGCCATTTTTTACAACTGTGCGAAATTGTCTCACAAATCTCAGATTCCGGGGAAGGTATTGGAGGGGGGGGGGAGGCATCCCCTTGAATGATTGCATACGGCATGCGGTTGAAAATTCGCATCTCGATAAGTACCTATATGTCCACGCAACGTTGGAGAAACCACCAGAAACAAAATTTACTACATGCATTGCGGATTGCATTAGACTTGTTCGTTTACTCGTTGCGATATAGACGGGGTGAAAAGTAGTACACGTGATGTCAAAAAATAATCAAAAAGTAAAAACAAAATCGAAAACGATGAGATGAGTCTTCGTACTCTTATAAATTTCCCGGTTATACAGTAATTAAATTCACTCCGTATTGATCAATAATTTTGAAAATTATCTTTAAATTGTTTTGCGGGAATCATGAACCATTTACCTATATACGATTTAGTAATTGTAAATTAATTCCTTCACTACTGCATACTTCATGAGAAAGTAAGTATGACTTCAGTCAGCGCTTCAAGGAGAAATAGAAGAGGAAGAGAGAAAAAGGAGAGAAAAAACCGTGGAGTTGGTTCCGGTTCTGAACTGTGACATACCGACGACTGACAAGTCTCTTAAGGTATTTCTTCACTAGTTCTCTATGCCGTCACCGTTAAAAATTCTTCAGAGCACAAAAACAAGTTTTCGTACAACATTGTGTCGTCATCTTGCGGTTAGATCGTTATCGGACAGGAGAACTAGACGGCAAATACCAATTCTATATCGCTTTATTTTCGATGAGTGAGGATGAGTCGGAAAAGATTCATTATGGTTACCTAACTTAGCTTGAACGAAAATCATATCACATCTGTGTGTAGACATTTTACACAGTTTTTCATTCAACAAACAGAAAAACGTAAAATTTGGCATTTTGAGCCACTTTTTTCGGTGAAATGCTCAACCTTTCGCGGAAAATGCACTCCGGATGAGTGTATCCTTTAGCGGGGTTTTACGAAGGAGACACTTGGATTTTTTTCAACACAGTGAAAAGCAACCAAAAATCGGTGGGTTGAGGAGAACTCCTCTCAAATAAGGAACATTCAAAAACATACAAAGTCACTTGACAAAAAAAAAAAAAAAAAAAAAAAAAATGCAGTATTGTAACTATGTAAATTATTTTTAAACTTAATGTTCATGTTTCTTCTCTATGAGTGACACTGATACTTGATACCGACTCTCCGAAATTACAGAAATCTGAGGTCACAAGTGTCTAATAAAATGTGACTTGCGTCAGTCGTTGTTTGCATTTTGAACGTATAGTTACATGATTGAATACATTAACTTTTAATCTTTGCAGCTTCTAGTTTTTTTTTTTTTTTTTTTTTTTTTCCTAGCATGACCGGCCATCAGGGAACAATTCCACTTCATCAATTTTTTTATAGCTGCGGTGTCCCACTCCGTCCGCGAAAATAATAATAAAATAAAATTAAATGTTTTTGTCACAATTCTTTCCAGCACTGCAAAATTAAGATGCTTTTTTTTTCTTATTATCATTCCCCTTCTTGACTAACCGCGACGTAACACAGCACAGGTGTCACGTTGCGATGAAAATTACCAAAATCAATTTTTATTGTTTAGTCAAAATTCAAGGTTTTGAAGATTTCATTAAATAATTGAGTGGTCAACTGAAGAGGAATCGGTGAAACATAAAAGTGTGCTTTTCTTTTTGAAAACTTAGCATTGAGATTTTATAAGAGTGTCACATGAAGACCTAAACTGAGAAAAAATGTAGGTAATTTAACAATCTTTTTGTTAAAAATGGTGAGTACAAACGCATTTGTTGATTTTACAGTCCGATTTGTTAAGTCAACAATCTAAGAAGGTAAAGATCAACAATCCGATTCATTAAATCAACAATCTGGATTGATGATTTAACGAATCGGATTGTTGATTTAATTTCTTGGATTGTTGATTTAACAAATAGGATTGTAAAATCAACGAAATGGTTAGTTAAATCAACAAATACGTTTGCACTCATCACTCACCATTTTTAACAAATAGACTGTTAAATTACCTAAATTTTTTTCTCGGTGTTTAGGTTGAAAGAGCTCTTTTTTCGATAGTCACTTCAATTAGGCCCGGTGTGCGAAATATAAGACGCAAGTAAGCGACACATTGGAAGCTTTTTTGTCAGAACGATCGAGTGATGACATTACGTCTCTTGTTTACCAGGCATCAGGATCGCTGATTGTGGGAGGAAAATCCCACGAATTGTTTTTCGGAGTCATCAAAAACCACTTCTGCTGAAATACAGCAACGAAATACAAGTTAGAATTTCGCGACAAATTTCCTCAAACTCGTTTGTTGACGCGCAAACTTGGACTGTTACCAGTGCAAATCCAGATTTTATTACGATCTCAGAGCCTCATCACCATTGACGTCATCAATTTTTACTGGGCTCGCTTGTGTGACGATCAATTTAAAAACACGGCACACGGCATAAATCTTGATTTTCACTTCTGTGAAGTAAATGCCTGTCAACTAAAGAAAGAAAATAATAAGGATACAAGCATGATTTTCCAACTTGCTTCCAAACAGGAAAATACAAGGATTTCCAACGAGTCCGAAGGAACCTCTTGGTGCAGCTAGCATCATTTTTCCAGCACTATACTTTCCAAAAGTAACTCTACTTATCGAATTTAAAATGAACGTTTGCAACAGGCCAATATACATAGAAGCTGATACATTCTAGTGTTTCCAGGCTTTAAGCGATTATTGCCACCCTAAAAATAAGAGCCCTGACTCAGTGGCGAAGCGTGCTAACAGGCAACGTGTAGCATTTTGTCCATTTGAACCCGTAGAAAAGGTCGAATTAGACGGACATCGCCTATCCCTAGATAATTCGATATTTTGTGTTGGTTTCAATGAACCAAACACAATGTTGCCAGATGTCATGCTTCGCCACTGCTCTAACTGACAAGCGACTGTCGTTTTCAGTTCAAGCGTGCTATCTGCATGCTGATTATGAACGATCGTATCGTAATGCTTATCGAGTCGATGATCGAGTGCGTGTTATCCAGTGGCGTAGCGTGTAATTTGGCAACGTTGCAGTTTGTCCATTTAAACTCATGAAAAATATCGAACTATTGGGTCTTCGGCGAACACCTTCGCATTCGATCAATTGCATGGGTTTAAATGGGAAAAATACAACGTTGCCAAATTGCACGCTACGCCATACTGGTGTTATCTTATGGGTGGTGCTATTCTGATAGAAACCCTCCCATCTCTGCGGAAATTAGCCGATGACTCCTGAGCTATCGGAGAATTTCCGCAGAGATAAGAGGGTTTCCATCGGAATGAAACCTTTTGGAATGGCACCACCCATAAGATAACACGCACTCGATCACCGACTCGATAAGCATTACGATACGATCGTTCATTCAGCCTGCTGGCAACTTAGTATTTTATCCATTTGAACCCATGGAAAAAGTCGAATTAGATGCTCATCGACAATCCCTAGATAGTTCGATATTTTCTGTAGGTTTCAATGAGCAAAATGCAACGTTGCCAGATTTCACGCTTCGCCACTGCTCTGATTGACAAGCGACTGGCGTTTTCAGGACGTTTCTAGAAGCATGCGCGCGCATTCAAAGAACGCGCGTGTGCTTATGGGTGACTGCGTGAGAGTGTGATCGATTGACGGACGGTTCACAGTGCGCGAATTGTGATGCGGTAATAAGCGAGTAATTATGTAGCGTTCGAGTGATGCGGTATTAATTTAACTGGAAAGAGAGAGGAATATAGGAGAAAGGTGAGAGGGTGAGAGAGGGATGATGAGAGCGAGAGCGAGAGCGAGAACGGAGCAATGCGAGCGCAGAGTGCCTCAGCATCTCCGCTGCGCACCATCACCACGCATTGCATCCGATCTGCGGAGGACCAGAAGGAGCTAGTTGAGTCGCGAGCGAATCCAGAGCAGGCAACCGGAGTTCGCAATATACCGTTGCCGAACTGGGCTTGACTGGTGGCGCAGTAAAGAGGCTGGATCATTTGATAATGAATGGGTTGTCGAGTTTGTGTATGGCTGTAATGCATGAAAATACTCGCATCTGTAATATTTTCTTAACCGGTGGATGACCGTCGATGACCTTGAAGAACTTGCGGGGGGGAGGGGGGGATATTTTAATAATTTAATGGCGATAGCACCGATTGAGAAAAGATTACAGATCTGAGTATTTTCGTGCAGTATAGTCATACGCTGAAGTGAACTGCGTAATCTATTCTCAACCGGTGGAATCATCAGTAAATTGAAAAAGTCTATTAATTATAT
The DNA here is from genome assembly GCA_011764245.1 of Trialeurodes vaporariorum. Taxonomy (NCBI): domain Eukaryota; kingdom Metazoa; phylum Arthropoda; class Insecta; order Hemiptera; family Aleyrodidae; genus Trialeurodes; species Trialeurodes vaporariorum. The sequence goes on from VMOF01000220.1 coordinate 49,296,190, forward strand.
ACACGCAAAACGGCAGCTCTGCTGATGAGTTGAAAACATGGAAGCTATGTCCTCATTGAAAAGAGGACATTTTCTTGATCACTTTTTATGATCTCCCCCTCCTTTTTCTACGTTCATATCTATACCCATCTTTCTTCCTCTCCTTTCTTCATATTGACGCGGTAAAACATTAAATCAATTTTCACCAGGGACTTCTCCCCTCCAAATCGGTAGATTTGTCGCTTTAAAATCATCAGCCAGGACCAGAAAGAAATCCAGACTAGAAATCTGTCGTGTGAGATCCAGTACCCGCAAGCTTGTGGGCTCTAAAATCAAAACAACTCAAAAATCCCAAAGAAAATAGGTCAACGGGCATGAATTCATGGTACCTATACGAGTTAGACCAGATTGTAGTGTTGGAATCTACACACAATCTGGTGATTCTTTCCCCCCCCCCCCCCCAGAAATCTGGCGTGCATTCGATCCAGTACCCAGTCTCATGGGCTTTAAAATCAAAACAACTCAAAAATCCCAAAGAATATAGGTTAACGGGCATGCATTCATGGTACCCATACGAGTTAGACCAGATTGTAGTGTTGGAATCTACACACAATCTGGTGACTTTTTTTTCCAGAAATCTGTCGCAAAGATCCAGAACCCAGGCTTGTGGGCTCTAAAATCAAAACAACTCAAAAATCCCAAAGAATATAGGTCAACGGGTATGCATGCATGGTATACGAGTTAGACCAGATTGTAGTGTCGGAATCTACATACAATCTGGTGATTCTTTTTTTCCCCCCAGAAATCTGGCGTGCATACGATCCCAACACCCAGGCTTATGGGCTCTCTGCCTTGCCGGCGGCGGCCCGGGCTGATGGCTGATGGTCGAGGTTACGCAATTTATGATGTCTTTCACCGCGGAGAACCGGAGAGCGGGCTTGAGCGAGCGGTTTTACACATTCAAGTTGGCAAGAGATTACTTGTTACATGTTTTGATTTACCACTTTTAACAGCGGCGGAACGGCGGAGAGTGGCAGAGAATCTAGAAAGTGAAAGTGCCCCATTACCGATGAAAGCTGCCTTCCCTTCCCTTCCCTCTCGTCCATAGAGCCCTGCCCTCCCCCACCATACCTTGCCTTGCCTTGCCTTGCCTTGCCTTGCCTTGCCTTGCCTTGCCTTGCCTCAGCAACCGAAAGAGAAATCCGAATGCACAACAGTCACCCTACCCCTCGCTTCACGACTACGTTCCGGACCCCCCTCCTCGGATTCCTTCAGATCGGTCGCTCCGAACTAATACCTTCGTGCTGCGCGCCCTTCACGAACCCGTCCAGTTCAGACCACAGTAAGGCAAATTGCATGCATTTCCGGATGTCCGCGTGCAAACAGAGATGGTGATTTCAACTTGAATTCGTAGATATAATTTGGGTTCGCGCAAGGATTTTTGGGCTCTTCTTTCTCTTTGGGTGCAAGTGTTAGAGAAAGACAGATTAGGGGCAGTCGGAGGATTTTTGTCCCCCTCTTCTAGCCTTCTTTAATACATGCGTTTTTATGGGAAGAGAGAGAGAAGGACAATTTTTTGGATCCGCCAGTGGTGAGGGTGCCTTAGAGGACAGAAGTACGAATGATCATTGTATCTCTCTCTCTCTCTCTCTCTCTCTCTCTCTCTCTCTCTCTCTCTCTCTCTCTCTCTCTTCGTCCATTTATATGCAAGAGTTAGAAGATGATAGAGATAGGTTCTAAAGTCACGTGACAGCCGCTCCTTCTGTCCTTCAAACGCTGTGATTCTGGCAGAGAATGAGAGAGAGTGAGACACAAGATTCCAGATTGCTACGCCACTGCTGCATTAGGCAAAACTTTACTTTTGAATAATCATGGATAATATGCTAAAATTATTCACACTATCCTCACGTTGTTCCTGTTAGTAAATCGAAGTTTTAACACTACCAGTCATTCATCTTATGACGTATATAATTTGTATTTGACATCATCAAACCACCCTTCAATTACCCTTATTATTATTAACAGCAGTATGTGTTGATTTTGATCAGAGCCTCTCCCTCCCCCACAAAAAAAAAAAAAAAAAAAAAAAAAAAAAAAAAAAAAAAATACAAAAGTTATCGAAAATTAAACGTGTTTCGTAACACAGTAAAATCGTGATCTACAAACCTTCTTTTCGCCTATACGTTTACTTTTTTATACCACAAAAATCGATCTAATATTTGTCGTTTTTCTTGCTTTTTTGTTCCAGGTAAGAATCGAAGGAATTCTTTTCCGGTCTACGGACCGATAAGTGAAACGCTATCTGCTTGTTTGTAAGTAGCAGTTCTGTCTCAAAGCAAATACAAAAATATAAATTGTTCTCTCCTATAAATGTTCGTAGCCTCCTAGTTTTTTTTTCTCCATCCTCTATCATTAGGATATTTTAGCAATTAGAGAGGGAGAAAGGGGGACTTGAATGAATAGAGGAGGGACAGGCTACAAATAAAAACTGGCCCTTGTCCAACTGACCTACTTCCAGTTCTTTAACAGCCATTTTCACTTCAAAAATAGTCCTGGCAAAGCATCGTTGATGTTGGTATTTCAGCAGAAGGATTTTAAAATGTCACAATGAAGGAAATAACTAATATAACATCAAAGTTTACCCCACAGTGTGAGGAAGCAGAGAGGTTTCAAGCACCTATTTCACTTTGCTGCGAAGAAAGGGAGGTAGAAAAATGCATTTATTTTTTTTTTAGAATTTTTCGTTGGAGAAAACAAAAGCGGTTAATTGTTGACGTTTACATTGGGCTCTGTGCCATATTAGCTTGCAGTATATTTTAAATGCATTCGCGAGACTTTCAATCGAGGTCGAATATATTTCGAAAGGTTCAGCTCAATCGAGTAAAATATGGCCACCACTTAATGGCCCCTGCCATCACACGTACTATGACTTTCAAAAGAAAGTTCTCTCATCGAAATTGTTCTTGTTGATTTTTTCTTTTCTTTTCCATCGTTTTAAATTTTTTGAGGCATAATGTCACAACTGGCAATATTGTGAGACTCTGACAAATGGAAACCGTAAAATTTCTCAAATTGGTCGGGAAATGAAATAATGAAAATTTCTATCAGGATACTTTCTTTTGAAAGCTATAGTACACAGTTGTTATAGTACACAGTCGTTGTAAGCGGTATGGAAAAGGGTTAAAGACCCGCCCCTGACCCATTGAGGCTCCTGTATTATTAAATAATTTCCTTGTCTGAAAATAATGCGTATTTAGTATGAGTGACGTCATCGTCAATCATCGATCCCTTCTGTTAATCGAAATAGATCGGATGCACACGAAGTCGCGGAAATGTAAATTGAATCAACCCGACAGACGGCGACCGATTCGCGCATGCGCTATGAGTCGCGACAGAGAAAGCAACCGCGACCAACGTGACAACCGCAACGAAAGCTGGGAGGTCCGCTCGAAAGGGGGAGAGAGAGAGACAGAGAGGGAGAGAGGGAGAGAGGGAGAGAAGGAGAGAGAGAGAGAGAGAGAGAGAGAGAGAGAGAGAGAGAGAGAGAGAGAGAGAGAGAGAGACATGATGTTGATGATGATGATGATGATACGGTTTTTTTATTCAAAATTAATATAAAACAAAAAAACAAAAAAATATGTATAAATTGAGAAACTACAAAGTTAACTAAAGAATGCTAAAAAATGATACTTCTGAAGTATTATTAAAAGACTAAGCGACTAATGACTACAACCAAATTTAAGCAGGAATATTAAGATAATGAGACAAAATGAGACAAACTAACGAGAGATGGAAAGAGAGAGAAAAAGTAAAAAAAAAAAAAGGAGAAAAGAGAAAGAGTACCAGAAAAGGAAAAGAGAGAGAGAACGAGAGAGAGAGAGAGAGAGAGAGAGAGAGAGAGAGAGAGAGAGAGAGAAGAGAAAGAGAGAGAGAGAGAGAGAGAGAGAGAGAGAGAGAGAGAGAGAGAGAGAGAGAGAGAGAGACCGTGGATGACGGATGAAGAGAGAAAGGCGCAACGCGCGTCCATCCGCGGATCTGATTTTATTTGAGGTTGGCGGGTTAATCGAATAAAGATTGAGGAAGGTTCGGGATGATAAAAGGACGCGGGCGACGCGACGGGATCGCAACGGGAAGAAGAGTAGGAATGAAGTAAAAGGGTTTCGATCTTTGTCTGCTACGCTGCGCTGCCGCTGTCGCTGTCGCTGAGCGATGAAAGGAGAGTGGACTGTCGAAGTCGGGAGTCAGCGGGACCCGGAACAATAACAAACGAGGATCGGACGGTCAGCGCACTCATCGACTTCGCGTCAACGAACGCGAACGTAGCTCTGACTTTGACGGGAGTAGAAAAAAGTCCACCGACGCACTGTTGTCAGGCAGTCAAGCTGACAATAATGCGGGTCTGTAAGCAAACGTTTGATACAGTAGTACACAAGGTCTGTACCAGGCAAGTAGGGTCGCTGTTTAACTGAGACAAACGCACGGGCAATCAATCTCGCTTCCATTACCAAGACTTGTGGACCCTAGAATACGTTCGCCAATCAGAAGTCAACTACACCGAGAAAAAAGAATTGTTAAACTAAACAAAACACTTGTTTCATAATTAATCCACATCAATTCTTGTTAAACTAACCAGAATTTCTGGTTGAATCAACGAAAACTTTGTTGATTCAAACGGAATTCTGGTAAGTTGGACCAGAACTTCTGGTTAGTTTATAACAAGAATCGATGAGGATCATATGAAACAAGCATCTTAATTAATTTAAAAATTATTTGTTTGCAGTGCACCCGCATAGCTCAACTCTCGTAGTAAACTTCGACTTCAACTCAGTGCAGTTCAATATCGACCAGAGTCTCGGTTAGAGGTCGTTTCAGAAGTGTAGGCGCGTCTAGACCAATAATCTTTGGAATTTTTCATAATTATTTCTCAATTTACAATAGGAACGATTTAAAATCAAAATTTTGAAGTCGGAGACAGGTTTTGCTTGGATTTGAAATAATGAAAATTGGAAATTCGCCAAAGATCATGGTGTAGTGCGCGTGCGCCTACGTGGAAAAAAGGACTGGTGGAATTTACCATCTGCACATAGCTGATATTGGAGTCTGCTATCAAGTATTGTAAATTTTACCATTGTATGGTAAATGCAACGTATCTTGTGGTGAAATGTACCAACAGGTTATCTTAATTTACCACAAGGTACGTTGCATTTACCGTATGATGGTAAAATTTACTTCAAAATCAGCTGTGCAGAAGGTACATTCTACCAGTCTTTTTTCCGTGTACACTTCTGCAACGAGCTCTATTGAATACTCAGTAATCTTTGACTAGGCAACGTCGAAGTTCCACGAGTCGTCGTCATCTGCCATTACTCTTCATTGCACCGACGCAAGATGCAAGACGCAACGTAACGCACGTTGAGAGTGCATCGAATTGTACACTCTCGGCTCCGCTCCGCTAGACTCGCGAAGCCGTCATCGTCAGAGACAGCGCGGGGAAGTAAAAAGGCAGGAGCGAGAGAAGGCGCGGGGGTTCGGTGCAACGCGCCCGCCGGAGGAGTGCAACATCATAAGCAAGAGAGGAACCTCCGAGCTGAGAGTCCCGAGAGAAGTGTGATGCAGTGTTGCATCCGCGTGGAGTCGAGTCAACTGTAGTGGAGTGGAGCTGCTCCTCTGATGCTTCGATACTCTCGGCGTGCACTTTCACTGCAGTCACGGAGGATGGGGAGAGGGACGCATGGAGTGCGGTGCGCGGAGCAGCGAGCGAGCGCGAGTCGAGTCAAGTCTCGCGAGCGCAAGTCGCGGACTCACTCGCGGAGTTTAAAGCCGTTGAGTTCCTCGTCCGCCACTTCCTGGGTCGTTGCACGACCTTGCGTCGATTCCTTTTTATATACACTCCACTCTCCACTCCGCGGCACACCGCGGCCGCGCGCAAATCCGCGAAAGAGCGGGCGCGGGACGCGGCGACTGTGACTAACCCCCCCCCCCACGGTCACTCGCGGCGCACCGCTTCTTTTTTCATCCTTTCTCATTCCTTTGACTCCACCCCCGCCTGCCTTTCCCTGCATCGCAACGTTCGCCAACCCCTAGCTCCAGTTATCCTTTCGTGGAAGAAATAAAAGTTCGAACGTAAGTCAATGAACGCGGCACGCTCTGCGTTTGTGTCTGATAGAGTCCATGTATGTATGAGGAGAGTTAACCCTTTCAGTGCCGCATTATCAAAAAGTAGTTTCACAAATCTCAGACCTTCACTAGTGAATCGAATGACTTTTTCTCCTATAATTTCATATGCATGTCAATTTTTTAAAAATGTCATAAAAATCCATGTTAACAAAAGTCCTCTAAAACGGACTATAAAGCGAAAGGGTTAACCTTTCATGAGCCCGAGCGTACTCGTTTTTCTCCCTTGGACTTGTTCACATTGTTTCAGTCATCAAACGCGACTATCGATGGAAACACTTACAAGATAATAGTTCTTCGGGCGCCTTCAATGCGTCGTATAGGCAATTCCAATTCCTCCGAGTACGAACAGTTAACTACCTTCCCAATGTAAACGGAAGAGTGGTGTTCTTTTGAACAAACCTGGGCCCTTAGAGGGTTAAGACAAGAGGGTTGGATGCGTTTTTGCACATTTGTTTACAAACGAAGGGGTCCAACGGTATTTTACGGAAAAAAAGAGTTAATCGTCGATGTACTTGTTCATTTTCTTTAACCACGATTCACCTAAAAAATGTCTAAAATTTCAAAAATAATCTTTAAAAGCGGAAATAGATGTCGAGCAACAAAATCAGTGACAGATTACACGGTTAGAAACTCCACAGCCACTGTAATCTTCGCATGGGGACCGACACACAACAAAGACCTTCAGAATGTGTACAAATGTGCTAAAACACATCCAATGGTGGCCCTCATGGTTTCACTTGTCTTAACTCTCTACAATAAGGAACTCTGGTGTCTGGAGAAGATTCCAGAGATGATAGATGGATCAAATAATTCGATACTCTTAAAAATATATTAATAGCAATGAAAAACAATTGATGTCCCAAAAATAAAAATTGAAGTTTTCATAGTCATCTAACGAGATACAAACGTACAAATGGAATTGAGATCTATAGAAGCGCAAGACAAACAATTTTGATTGATGAAAATACATTGCCCCTTATTAGATGGAATAGCCCTCACACATAATTTTTTCACTGTCTTCGGTTTTTGTGACGTTTATCCTTCTTCCCAGTATTGCCAGATTAGGTGGAAAAGCCGTATGTTTTACATTGATTTAAATGGGACTGATACGGCTTTTTACCCTCGATCTGGCAACACTGCTCCTTCCCCCTGGACTCTTCAAATGCGAACTTTTGAAAACACAAAGCTTCAAATTTATTATGAAGAAAACTTTCAACTAATCTGTGGACTAAATTCCATGCACCTTAGTCAATATATTTTGAGACGGTTGTTTCGGATTTCTTTCCATACAATCTGATGATTCCGTTTTTTCACCCCCACTGTTCGCCCGTCTTACCTATATCAACCGTTCACCAACCCTCAGCTTTAGTTATCCTTTCGTGGAAGTAACAAAAGTCCGAACGTATGTCAATGAACGAGGCACGCTCAAGACTCCAGTGATGATAGATGAATCTAAATCGGTATTCGGGTATCTCCTTTATTTAAAGCTACGGAAAATAATTGACTTTTGAAATGTTATTGATACTTTTCAAAAGGTTTAAATGGAAGAGACGGGCGTTCATGGGCGGAACTAGGAATTTTTTCTAGGGGGCTGAGCAGGCAAAAAACAGATTACCTTTTCTTTCTTTGTTTGCTTCTCATGCGTGTGATCCGGGATAGCTCTGACCATCGAGCTCCTTGATGACAATTTTTTCTCTTACAATCCATACAAATTTTTGAGGAAAACAAATTCAGTATTTGACGACCTTTAAGTATCTGCTCCTTGAATTTTTCGTGAGAGCCGAAATTTTGGAAAGTGCCAAACTGCATGACCAGATCCGATACCGTCTATAAACAATAAGCATACTCGGCTGCTTTTTTGAGGTTGGGATCTTAGAGGTCTTAGAATACGTACGCTTATGGAGAGTAAAATTCAAAATCGTTATTTATCCTCTTTAAATTCGATTTTCAACTCTTGCACTACTTTGTAGAGGTAACTAAGGCCAAAAATGTCATTCCTGACATATACTCTCTCAATTTCGGTTGAACTTCAAAAAACCAACGAAATACTTGATAGCCGCCATGTTGCACCATAAGCAGGTCGTAAGGTTACACCAAGACGAACACTAACCTATACCAATCTCAAACAGAGCAGCCAGGTATGAGTAGAGACGGTATTGCCGGGAGGCTAAACGTTTTTTGTTTCCAAAATTTTCAGTGGGGAGCTAAGCCCCCCTGCCCAACTATTTCCACCTATGGGGGGAGGGAGGGGGATAATCGATTGCTTGCGATCCGTCACTGATCGGTTCGGTTTGTATCATCGTATCAATGAGTCATTTTGATGCGATAAAACACCTACACAAGGAAACGTCTTCAAAATCAGAAATAGGACAGCGAATAGACGCAAGTAGTTGAGCAGACTTACCAGCTTCAGCGATCGTTTTCCGTCGCCTCTTTCGTGTCCAGAATTCTTGGACGTCGACCAATGCCATGTTCATGTGTTTGTCAAAAGCTTCAACGTACGCGTCGCAATACCCTCGGATACCGCTCATGTTCCTGGTAAAAACCTGCCAACAGCAAAGCCAATTTTAGATAATTAGACATCGAATGACCGCAAAAATACATAAAAAGAAATAAGTTATAAAAAAAAAAAAAAAAAAAAAAAAAAAAAAAAAAAAAAAAAAAAAAAAAAACAATAATAATAACAATGGAAGCGCAATCAATAAAAAAGTTCACATAGGTCTCTCACAGGAAAAGAAAAACTGCAACATTAGATGGACTCCAAGTTCAAGGCTTAACCTTCAATCGAACTTTTTTTCTTTGTTTAAAAATTATGATTGTGAATTATAAGGTATCATGATGTTATAGAAGCAGATAAAGACTTAAAGGGTTCTATCTCTTTGGATTAGGTAGCAACAGTTCAAACTCCATATTTGTGAGGGCCTATTCAAGGTTATAGATTAAAGAGGTATACTCATCTGACTTCGCGCCTCAAAGTCAGTAGCGCGAAGTTCAAAATCCAGATCCAAGATGGCCGACAAAAGCAGAAAACATTGTATACTCTTTCCAGAAAACATTGGGCTCCCTCTCCAGAAAAGCAGAAAATAGCCCGATGTTTTCTGGAAAGAGTATACAATGTTTTCTGCTTTTGTCGGCCATCTTGGATCTGGATTTTGAACTTCGCGCTACTGACTTTGAGGCGCGAAGTTAGATGAGCATACCTCTTTAATCTATAACCTTGGGGCCTATTCAGGTAATTGGTGCACTGAAAAAAAAAATTACTAGAAGCATGACAGTCTGTAAACCTATGTAAGGGATAGTACGATTACCAGAATTCTAGTGTTTGTACCATAGTTCTAGAAAATGTTTAGGAAATTCTAGTTCTATGACCATATTCTGGTACGTATTAACACCAGAATTTTCTGGTCAAAGTACTAGACTTTCTGTCGTTCATATATCGTTGTGCTTCTAGTAATATGACTAGAATCTAGTATTGTGACTATTGCTTTTTTTTTCAGAGTGTATTTTTAAATCGTAATGCAAGCCGTGTTTGGATGCACATGAGTTTCCTTGATCAACTGTCACTTTTTTTTTTTTTTTTTTTTTTTTTTTTTTTTTTTTTTTTTTTTTTTTTACAACATCGATTTATTATATTGAGGTGGCTCCATGGCCTCTGCAATACTAGACACGGTAGAAATTTGAAGTTCTTACCATCATATTTTCCTACTTACGACAGCACATTTTTGAGGGAATACATTGACTCAAACGCGCAATTAGTAACTTAAAGGCACTTTTCGCAAAATTATAGTTTCAGGAGTCAGACCACGTCTTCATTGTTTACATTGATAAGCTCGTGTTTTTTTTTTTTTTTTTTTTTTTCAACAGTCTAGGTACAGTGTACACATACTGCGAAAAAAGACTTATGCTGTAAGCTCAACAAGATGATCAAAAATAAGGTCTCGATTTTTCGCCATGAACTCTTCAATTCAACTCAAAGAATCGGTGTTTGCCCTCGCAGTGAAATTTCGGATCTGATCCGTCACTCGACAGCCGATGAGCTAGTTTCCCGTCCTTATCGGTTGAATGGGCAAAGCACTTGAAGCGCACTGAGGCCGCAGTTTGAATCCCGGCCAAGGTTTAATCTTATTAACAATCTAATTAAACACTTCTATATTCTTCATCACGATCCTAATTTCTGAATTATATCCGTTTTCCAAGACAATCGATCTTTAATGGTCAGAGGTATGGCCGTGGAGCATGAAAACTCACAGAATAAAGAGGAAAAAGCTGAAATAAAACAGAGTGAAACCGATAGGTTTCCGGGTTTTATTTCCTCCCTTTTGAACTCAATTTCGTTTATTGTCTTTCGAGGGTCTGCAACGCTTATTGGTACTTTTCCATATCTTTTACGACACTGCGCAGCTCATTGACCCTCCCCCCCCCGGGGGGGGAATGGGGGGGTGGAAACAAACAAACTAATTAGAATAAACAAACACACGAGCAAAACAAACAAAAAATAAAATCTGTTGTACTCCATTCAGACTCTGCTTCACTGTTTTCGTCAACGTTGATCATAAAAAAAGACGGGGAAATCATGATTTTGCAACTTTTTTTCACCAACGAATCAAAATTTATCTGTGTATTCTTCTTAAAAGTTTCTAGAAACTGTTTTGAGTCGGTATTCCGCAGAGAGAAAAACGGCCTAATCATCCCCAATCTAATCATGTCTAATCATTTGCTCAGAAGATTGCAGAAAAGAAAATAGAAAAATAAGAAAATAAATTCGATAATTGATGATGCCGCACCGTGCTAGTAGTGCGGTCTGTCTATCTAGCACGGTTACTTTGATCAGGTTTGCGGTTGGCCGTGAGAAACAGATGGTGGATAGATAACTATTCCTGCACATCGGATGTGAAGTTGCATATCCTTGAATTTGAAGGCGATTTGATACTAACAGTAAGCAGTAAGTAATTTATTCTAGTTCAAACTGAGTAGTACATACTTACACCTCAAATTTTGATAGGGAGCTTCTGCAGAACTCATCCTGAGCTTCCTGTAGTTCCCTTTGCGTCTGCTCTCTTGAGAACACTATATCGAACATTTTACAATCAAAGAGCAACAAACAATTGATTTGCAAAGTCCGCGGACAAATGTCCCCTTTCCATTCAGATTTTATCCTTAACCCCTTATGGACTAAGCCCGAGTTAACTCGTTTATCTCCTCTAATCTTTTTCACAATGTTCCAAGCATACAATTCCGAATAAACGGGATTATCCATGTAGACCCGTTCAAGATAAGATTTCGTCGGGCGCCGTCAATTTATCGTATATGCAATTCCAACTCCCCCGAGTACGAACAGTTAACTACCTTCCCTATTTAAACGGATTAGTAGCGATCTTACGAACTAATCTGGTCTTTAATTAACTCATATATGCCCAGTGGGACGTTAACGACCCACTTGTTGTGTTATTATTGGACCAAATGTCAGTCACTTTGGACTACTTTGACTCAAAACCAATTTTGGGAGTTTTCAGCTCGTAAAATTTAGCTGCCCCAAAAACTTTCTTTGTTTTAATTTTCTTCGCGTGTTTTCAGTTCTCAAATTGTGTTTTTTGAGAATAACACCAAAAAATTCCAAATAATTCTGGGCACACGTGGGTTTTCAAGGGCTCATTTAAACTTTATTTCTTCAAAACGGACATGATTTGTACGGAAATTTTTTCATTCCTCTTTCTGCGTCGTTTGTGAAATATTGACGACCTAAAACAAAAGTATGCGGAGCGACAAATTCAGCCAACTTAAAAAAGGACGTCGCTGCTCGCATTATTCGAAGAAAGTTCATACCCCGGAAGCAGGGCTAAGTTTACTTCTCGTGTCTATTTCGACTTTTTTCTTCTCCTTTTTTTTAAAGCTTTTTTTAAGTCAATTAGTAGATAAAAACTGGAAATTTTATTTAGGAGTTGTAATTCGCCCGAGCTTTTGACTTCCTTTTCTGCTCGATTACTTACACCAGTCAGCGGTGAATGGTTCGAGCGCCGAGGATCGGGTAACTTAGTAACTATATAGCAACGATGAGTTACATAAAGGAGAAAATAGTAACGAGAAGAATCTTCGCACGCGGCGGCGACGCGGCGGCTATAAGGAGTGCAGTGCACCACCGTGGTCGAATGGCGCACAGTAGTAAAGACTACGGAATTTGGAGGACAATGAAGGTAGACATTCCGTGCAATGCGGCAACAACGGATTCTCTCCGTTTAAACCTACGTAAAATTAATAATCGATTTTCAGGGAATGGGTCTTTTGCAAACTTTTGCTACAGCGATATAAAGTGTAAAATCTCAAATAAAATCACCTGAAAAGTCCATTGGTGGTATCAGAAAGTCATAAAATGCAGTATGAAACTCACGAGAGGCGTTTAACTGGAACTCAAGATGGCGGTAAAATATCGAGCAACCTGTGTGCACGCACCGTGAACATATCGATACTTTTGCATAGGTTCTAATAAGGCAAAAAATATGGTTGCCAAGAAGCACGAGCCGCCATTGGTATACAGTATGTCCCAGAAGTCTTTTCTGGGCCGATGTCAGAAACACGTTTCTGACGCCTTAATGGGATGAACATCAGGTCAGCTAATTAGTTGTGGGTCGACAGAAGCGTCTATTGATTCATATGACAAATGTCTGAACCGTAAAATAACGAGCATATCCGTTATTTTTCGAAATTAGAAACGTATTTTTTCATTTGAACATTATAATGACTCCTGTGTCTCCATCTCCATAGGACGAACCGTGAAAAACATTCAGCCCAAGCTACAGGGGGTGGTGGGTCCTCAGGATTTTCGAACCACCCTCCCCCTCTGGTGACAGTTTTGTTACCCCCTTTTCCTTTCTTCTCTCTTTATTCACCCCCTGTACTTCCCCCTCTTTTCCCCCATTTTCGGCCAAACGGGAGCGGCGCTCGCCCCCTCACCCCCCTGTGTATCCGACATTGCGTATAACCTTCTGTTTAAAAAAAAAAAAAAAAAAAAAAAAAAAAAAAGCGGAAACAAAAACTAATTGAAATGAGAGTTTTTCATTTTTAGACACATTTTTCACGCAAGCATAATTTGTCTCATTTTTTTACCCCACTATAGCTCATTTTCATTCCCAGAGTGCGCCATGCACTGCACTGTAACAATTGCGGAAACCTATACTAAATAGTATAAGTTTCATTTTTAATACGTTTTTGACGTAAGCATCATCTGTCTCATTTTTCCCTCCATTACATCTTATTTCCATTCCCAGTGTGCGCCAAAGAGGCGCGGTGCACTGTGAATCCAGATCCTCTCAGCGTTAATTAACCACGCACGCAGCGAAGCAATATCCACTATCCAGTCGTTGGCGAATTCTTTTGCTGCTTCACTAGATGCGAGTGGAGCACACTTCTTTTTTCCGCGGTCGCCATTGCGTAACGGCTACATCACGGGTATGCCCGATGGTCCGCTCGAGCTCCCCAAAAGCAAAGAAGAAACTCTCGGAAAATGAGTCTATAGGAGCCCTCTACACTGAAAACAAATTATAAATGACGATTATCATGTAAAATTATTCTTACGAGTGTATCAAAAAGCATAAATTCATTTTCCTATCACGTGACTTTCAATGGTATTCAGTGGCGTCGCGTGCCATCTGGCAACAATGCAACTGCTCCATTTAAACTCATTGAATATATCGAATTTTCCTTGAGCACTGTGCACCCCCCTGAATTCGATATTTTACATGAGTTTAAATGGATAGAATACATTGTTGCCGGATTGCACGCGACGCCATATTATTCAAAAGCGGTCGAATGAAAGTCGATCACAAACTGCGGTTTAGGATTATATAAAACTAAGCAATATTCGTTGAATGTATTATTATTGCCATTATTTGTTTATTTACTTCTGTATTTTTTGTTTTATTTTGTTTTTTGTTTTGTTTTGTTTTTTTTTTTTTTTTTATTGGGGGCTCAATTTATGCTTTGGTTTTGATTGCGCGACTTTAGCTTTTGCAAAATTAAACGTTGTACAGGTTCGGTGGGTGACCTTAAATAAGTTTTGACGTAGAAAAAACCCGTTCCGTCACACCTCAGTATTTGAAAATAATACAAACAAACATACAAACAAACAACGATGACGAATAAATGAAATGGACGATGATGTAAGTCAAACGTTTTTAGTAAAATCAATTGATTCGAACTTACTTTAACCTTTAGCCTCCTTTTCATGCAGTCTCGTAAAAACCCCAAAGGCCCCTCGGTGCATTCTTCCATCCTGGTTAGCACATTTTTTATGGGTTTTCTTGGGACGATCACAGGCACTGCAACAGGAAACAAAAATTCTAAATTAATACATGGTCCAAGTTTTCAAAAAGAAAATAAGAATGGATAAAATCCTTCCAATCAGGGGCGCTTTTGAACAATGGACTATCGATTCTCCCTCATTTGGACCAGCGAAAAAGTGTCGATTCTTTTGGAGGCTCAGTTGAGCCCACCTGAAGATCAATTCTTCCAAACAGGTTTAAACCTAAGATAAATCGATTACATCGGAATCAACAAACTCCCTTTCGGGCGGATTTAATCAAAAAGGGAAGATTACAGCGCCGCGCCTCTCTGCAACCCCGCTTCACCCATCCTCGCACCGATCACACCTATAATATCATGTTCCCTCCACCGAAGTGTGATAGTACCTACGCACTCACACACTCACACCACAACACATTAAGGTAAAAAGATGTGAGATGATATGCGACCGCTACGCGTTGTCGGAACTCAATCGACGACGATTATTTAGCGATTCATAATTAATCGGTCGCTTTGCGTTTGAGTTCGAAAAACCTCCCGCACTTCCTCCCCTCCTCACCCCAAAGCCAAGCCTCCCATCCGACCCCTCCCCTCCCCCCCCCCGATCATGCTACACCACGATTCCCACAGTAAAGCAGACGGGTGGCATGGTGGCGGCGGCGGCGACTAATTAATTCAACGACGACCATATTGATAAATTAGACCAAACGAAAAAGAAGAAGGATAAGACACGGTGGGAAGAGAAGGGGGAAGCGCGGGAGGGGGGGGTATGCATGGATGAAGGAGTGGGAAATCAAATTAAGATAGATAAAGGAACCTTTAAAGCGAGGCGGATGATAAGAGCTTTTGAGAAAGTTCGAAGCCCCCCGGTCAATGATCCGAAATTGCCGCAGGCTATAGGCTATAGGCTGGGCTAGGCTAGGCCAGGCCGCCGATCGGATGTCAATTGTCGTTTCTCATTGTCGCCGGCCGGCCGGCGCGGACGATTTTCAGTTGGCCGCCTTTACTTCGCTCGCTAAGTCGCGCGAGTTTTTCAGTTCGCACTCGGACTTATGATTCGTCTGGCGCGAACACTGAAAAAAAAAAAAAAAACAAAGTTTAAGTAGAACCGAAGCAGCTTTTTAAAATAACTTCGCAGAGCAAAAGTCCTAGCTCTACCGGAGAAAATTGCGGTTGTCCTGAAGCACTACTTCGGTAGAGCGAAGCAAGAAAAGAGGTTGTCACTCTATAGAAGTAGTGCTTTGGTAGACCTGCAACTTTCTCCGGTTTG
Source organism: Trialeurodes vaporariorum (assembly GCA_011764245.1). Lineage (NCBI taxonomy): Eukaryota > Metazoa > Arthropoda > Insecta > Hemiptera > Aleyrodidae > Trialeurodes > Trialeurodes vaporariorum. Next base: position 49,311,911 of record VMOF01000220.1, read on the forward strand.
GCTTGAGCTTTTGCTTGATGCGAAGCTATTTTAAAAAAGCTGCTTCGGCTGTACATAAACTTTGTTTTTTCAGTGAAGCGCTTTATTGGTTGGATTGATTTTCCTGACGATTTTTCAACGTGGCCAGTGGCGGCGCATGCAATCTGGCAATGTTGCATTTCGTATTTTTAAACCCATCAGAAATATGGATTCGAGGGAGTGCATTCCCAATATTTCCAGAGACAAATAGAGATATTACGATAGAATCCATAAGGAAGGTTATAGGCAGGCCGAATTCTTGCGGATTCATCAAAATCGTCGCAGTATGTTGAACGGTGAGCACCGGTGATCGTATACCCTCCGCTTCACTTCCCAGCCACACCCAGCATATCCCCCCTGTATGTACCGAATGTCACCTTTCAACACCCTGCGACGATTTTCGACGATTTTGATTAATCCGCGAGAAACAGGCGTGCCTTCGCTGCTGCCAGATAGTGCTCCATCTCTATTTGTCTCTGAATTTTTCGACCTATTTCGTGACTTCGAATGGACACTACATCGCAGCGTTGCCATATTGCACGCGCTGCCACTGAACGCGGTCCAAATACGAAAACGTAAAGATACGAAGACAATTTATCTTGGAAAAAAATGTAAAAATTTTCATCGGTTGAGAAAAGTGACTTTATATAAAAAAAAAGATACTAGAATTCCATCACCAGTCTAAAAACTGCTTCGCAAACCACATCTTTTCTATTTAATAAATTCCTCCCGCCATTTCTATTTTCAATTGTTCCAACTTTTTTTCTTACCTGGAAGGAGGGATGGGGGGAGAGGGTGATAGACGAAAACTATCTGGCATATCAGGTATCATTCATTGATAGAATGGCCAAGAAATGCAACGAACGCGGAAGAATTAAAATGAAATAAGCTAATTAAGGCGATGAATGGATACACGCGTGTAAAACAATTTACTGACCTTGCCATTGTCTTGTTTAGTATTCCAAACGACTTTGATCACCTTGAAATTTGAACTCCTTTTTTTTTTCTTTTTTTTTTACAATAAAATAAAATCTTATAGATATGCTTACGTAATGTAAAGGATGACAAGATTGTCCATCGATAAAGATAAAATTGATCACAAGAGGCTAAGATAAAAAATGGAATTCTATAAAAGATATAAGAAAAGATAAGTGATGTAAGGCGTAGTTTGGCAACGTTGCAATTTGTCCACTTAAATCCCTGAAAAATATCGAAATATCAATAGCATTGATTATTGTCTTATCGATTGCTCTATCGAGGCAAAATTAAAAGAATCACTTTAATCTTTCCGATTAAAGTCATCATATATCCAGAGTATCGCTGGACAGAAAAAAACCCGCTTAGATTGCGCCAACCAAACATTTTGGAGAAAAATGGCCCAGAGAAAGATTGAGCATATACCACACCTTTTGTGCACCTTACTAAAGTTCAGCCAAAGACTTTTGGCAGTGGCGTAGCGTGTGATTTGGCTACGTTGCGGTTCATCCATTTACACAGATTTACACATTTGAATAAGATCGAAGTATGGGGTATTCGGTGAACACCTGCACATTCGACCTTTTACATGGATTTAAATGAATAGACTACAAACGTTGCCAAATTGCACGCTACGCCACTGACCTTTGTCCTTCTCGTTTTATTTTTTTTTCTTTTTATTTATTTAGTTTTTTTTCTTTTTTTTTTCTGATGTGCGTTGGCCATCGATAAGGAACCTTGCCGTGGGCGATATAAGTGGTGTAGTTTTTGTCCCCCCCCCCCCCCAGAGCTCCTTATAATTTGACCTTTCACACGGGTTTGAAAACCTCACCGGTTGAGAAAAAATTACAGATGTGAATATTTTCGTGCATTACAGTCATACGCTGAACTGAACTGTGTAATCTTTTCTCAATCGGTGGAATCATCGGTGAATTAAAAAATACTTTTAAATATATACGCTAAACGGCGGCTCTGATAGAAGTAACGAATTGTTTAAATTACATAATTCGAATTTTTCCGCGAACAAGATTAAATTAGTCAACGTTGAAATAAAGTTTCCATCTTTTTTTTTTTTTTTTTTTTTTTTCCTAGCGTCTCGTAGTGAAATGATAATTTATATGAAAGATTAAATTCCTGAGCCCTCTAAAAATAGATGAAAAATAAAATAAAGTCACCAGTTGATATCGCAAAGCGATGAGGCTATTGCCTCCGAATACCCTTCGACCGAGTTACACACAAACATTACTCTCTTTGAACCAGACATTGAAGAAAATCAATTCATTGTGTTAGAGGGCATTCACTCTACACGGAATAGCTTTCTATTTCTCTCTATTTATTCGCAGCCGATGGAGGGAAGGGGAGCAAAGAATCGTATCGTCAGCGGATGGTTCGGGAATAAATTCGAACGAAACTGACAGACGAAAGCATGTAAAAGGCGAAAGGAGGAACAAGCCGAGGTTAAATAGTTCATTTCGAAAACGACCTAACTCCAATTTTCTTTCCAATTTTCACTTCTTCACGAAACAGAGTTCGTATGTCTTATGGGATGAACCAATAAATATCCACGAGGAAAATTCCATTTCCACGTGCGGAAGTCCTTCAAGCAGCGACATGTATTTTAGTCGTTAATTTCGAAAACAACCTGACTGTAAGGACGCGAAACATGATTAAAAAAAACTAAACGTGTTGACGAATTATTTTCTTTGTGACAAAAAAAAAAACTAAAAACTAAAATAAACAATCAAGTACTATACAAAGCACTCCTGGGTTTCCGTGGTATGATTTCGATAGTTTCGCTATGCAGGGAGACTATAAAAATAAACTATAGGGAATACCCCACGAATACTTTCTCACATCAAACTTAATCTGCGAAACCCCCAGACCCCCTTCATTACTCTGGAGGAGACCTTAGATCCCCCATAAGGGGTTAATTTTACAGAATAGCCTAGTTACAGAATGTTTTACAAATTTTCATCAAAATTCCAACAGCTCAGCTGATGTGCATGCAGAGAAATCTGCACACGTGCAGAGTTTTAGGAATGATGACCGTACAAAAAATCTGCACGGAGGCGACCAAAATCTGCACAAATTTACGTAAAATGTGTGTTTCTGCAGAATAGGTCAATGATTTTTTACATTGATGTAAGTGCAGAGTTTTCGGAATGAACGTTTCAAAAATCTACTCGAACGCGAAAAAAAAATCTGCACAAATTTACCCCATTTTTTACATAAAATTTGTGTTTGCCCAGAAAAAGTCAATTATTTGTTACATTGCAGTGCACGATTGCGCAGATTTTTCTTCTAGACTGTGCAGAATTTTTGAAAATCCCACCTGACAACCTTAGAGCTAACCATAGGTTTCGTAGGCTTAACTAAAGATATTTTGTTTGGTGAAGCGAAGATTTGGATGGCTCAACTTAAGTCTTTTGCTGGGTCATTATTCTACCAAACGTTTAGTAAGGCTACACTGAGAAGAATTGTCCAGTTAATTCAACCAGGCGTATGTTTAATACTTACTTAACCGGAATGCCATGTTATTTCAATAGGAATTACTGTTGCTTGACCGGAATTCCTGTTGAAATAACACTTGTTAAAATAACAAGAATTCCGGTTGAGTAAGTATTAACAAGACGTCCGGCTACGGCAACAAGAAATTTTTCTCAGTGTACAGTGTTTCCTCCTCCCCCTGTTTTATCCGTGCATTTGCAAAAAATCAAAAAATAAAAAAAAAACTGCGGTGAATGAATGAAAACTATTCGAGTAAGTACGTATACGTCGGTGGAACTCTTTTTCGCCCTCCTTCCACAGTTTCTCGGTGTTTTTCGCTGGAGAAACGATCGAAGAAGACACACCGAAGGTTAATGTCTCCTATCCGCGAATGGATGGTCGAGTCCGAGTGTTTGCCCGCACTCCACCGCAATACGTCTCTCTACGTATAGCGACCCCATGAGTGGAAAGGGAGGGGGGGAGGTATTCGGAGTTAATAGCCCGATCACCTCTGTATCAATGTGTTTTCACTTCCCTATTAATGGCTGGAACTGAATACTTAATCACGTACAAATTATCTATACACAAGAAAAACAGCCGCAATAAAAACTAAGAAGAGAGAAAGAGAAAAAAAAAAAAAAAAAAAAAAAAAAAAAACTGGAGATTTTTCCTCTATACAATCTATGACAACTCGCGGCCGAATTTCGAGAGTTGCGGCGTTGTCAAGCGTCAGGGTTTCACTTTCCTTTCGATTGTTCTACAAAAACATTTTAGTTGATCGGGGGAGTTCTTGAAAAAAAAAAAAAAAAAAAAAAAATAACAAAAAAATAAAGAAAAAAACACGTTGAAATGTTGATAGAGCTGGATTGAAAGGATACGACAGCAGTGGCGGCGCACAATTTGGCAACAATGTTTTACCACCAATTGAATGAATGTGCAACAATCGATTGTTGTTGAAACGCTGCTTCACTTATCGAATCGATTATTTTTCATAGACTCAAATGGAGGAAAAGCGTTGCGGGCAAATTGCTCGAGCCGCCACTGTATGGTAGGTTGTACCTTATATCCACACAATGAATGTAGCAGACAACAGACATCGGTTAATATTTTCAAAAATTTCAAAATAAAGAAAGCCTCTCACAAAATTGTATCTATTGACAGTCGAGTTTTCAATTTGTGCACAAATTTCTCTAGTTTTGCTGGCGGTCTCAAGTAAGGTTTTAAAATTTTCGTGTTAATTTTATCATCGAATTTCATTTTCTTTCATTTTCACATTTCTTTTCGACATGGCACTGTTGAAGGGGAGTCACATAGTAACTTGCCAATCAATGAGCAACTTCCGCTAATCTACTTTCTTGTACAACTCAGTTCAATAGCAGAAGCAATGTAACTTTGGCAGAGCAGATTTGTTAAATACTTAAAATGGTTTCATACAGTCCTCTACGTGGTAAAATATTAAAATGAGAAGACCAACAGGTTTTCAATGTAAACTTAAAGGCCCCTCAAAAATAATGCAACGGGCATCAGTTATAAACGGGTGATTTGATCAAAATCAGTATTTTATAGAACTAGTTTGCTCCTCAGCAAATTCACTTAACGTAGTAACTACTGCAGAGATTCACGTATGCCGAATTTGCAAAAATGAATTAAAGTAAAAAAAAAAAAAAACAAAAAAAAAACAAAAAAAAAACAAAAAAACGACGTCTCGTAAAATTTGGGACACCTTTCCCAAAGAGTCAGGTTGCCTGGTCCGGCAACATACTTCGATGACTAGCTACTAAATTACTTTCGATCGAAATTCGCGGAAGTACGGCCAAAAAAACAGAGAGAAAAGAAGTGGAGTCGCATTACACTGGCAAAAGCGTAGGACATACATTCATACACTAGTAATTGCGATAAGTTGACTTTTGACAAGGGAACGGGGGGGGGGGGCAGGGGGCAATCCAATGACATTCAATCCAAACTCGTCTCTCGACTAAAGAAGAAAAAAAAAACTCATCCGACAAATCAAACATATCCAGCACATCCCGATACACACCGACCATAAACTTCAGTCAGCTCGTAATCATGAGTTAACCTTAAGGTCATTCACCTCAGAGGTCAACGACCCAAAATATTTATAATACACTACACAGTTGAACGCAGGCGGTCTATGCGATTTTGCTCTTTCTCTCCTTCTCCCCCCCCGTCCTTTCTCGCCCCTCTCTCATTCTCTTTCTCCGACGCTCTCTCCCTCTCCCCTTCTTGCTCTTTCTCTCTCTCTTTCTCTCTCTTCACGCAGTATAACACACTCTTTCTTGAGTTAATTTTCATTGTTCACAGTCGTGCAACAAAGCTATTAATGATCCTAATAGCGCTGACCACAATAGAGACCCATTACTTAATTTACTCAACTCATCATCTGCTTATTCCTGTAACGTGAACAAATAGGCTCAACCTTTTCTTTTTTCATTCTTATTTAACCTTAAAATTGAGAGCTTTCTTGAAGTAATACCATTTCTCATCCATCGGTCACACGTAAAAGACCTGGTGAATGACAGAGTAAATATAGGTCTTTGTACATAGGTCGAAGTTGGTTCCACCTCCTTATACCTCATTATTTTCTTCGACAGAGGAATGAGCAGGTTTACAATTTGGAAGAATTTAAACTACGAATTCGAAGAGGGGGCGTTGAGTACATTCAAATCAGGTAATTCGCAACTAAGAAAACACTCTTTAAACAGTTTAAACAAGTTGATTAATTCTTGTCAGCGCGGTGAAGCTTAGAATCTGACAGCGTTGTATTTGGCTCATTAAAACCCACGAGAAATATCGAACTATCTAGGAATCGGCTTTGACCATTGAATTCGACGTTTTCTATATGAGTTCAAATGGACAAAATAACACTTTTCCAGTTAGACCGCTTCGCCACTGACAATTCAGGTCCAGCAAAGCACTGCGTTCAGTATTGTACTAGTGCAGCGTCAAAGCATACTATTTGGCAAGGAGGCACATTGTCCATTTAAACCCATGAAAAAGGTCGAATTCCAGTAAGTTCACCGCACTCCCGATGATTCGATCTTTAGCAAACATTTACATATACAAAATGCAACTTTGCCAAGTTGCACGCTTCGCCATTGGTACTGTTAGTGAATAAAACCAACATAGTAAATATGTACTGTGACCTTCAAAAGAAAGTCCTTTCATCGGAACGGTCCTTGATTAAGACGTCCATTTTTTTTTTCAAAGACTTTCAGATTTTTTAAGGCATACTTTCAAGTGGCAATGCGGTCAGCCGCTGAAACACCTAAAAATTTCAAAAAATTCAAAACTGGTCAAGGAAAGGAAAAATGAAAATTTCTACCAGGATACTTTCTTTTGAAATTCATAGTACTCCCTCTTTCTTCTCTTCTTTCAGCCCATGATTTGTTTTGAAATTCAGGATACTTTCTTTTGAGATTCATAGTACTCCCTCTTTTGTCTCTTCTTTCAGCCCATGATTTGTTTTGAAATTCAGAGGATACTTTCTTTTGAAATTCATAGTACTCCCTTTTTCGTCTCCCCTTTCAGTCCGTGATTTGTTTTGAAATTCTTGGAATCCACCGTAAATGGATATGTTTCAGACCGCGTCGAGGTTCGCACGCCGGATCTAGGATTTTTAGTAAACACAATTTCGTTCCAGGATACATACATCATTCGATATAAATTGTTTACAGAGCGAGACCGGGGGAACAAAAGTAGGTACCTAATTCTTTCCGAGTCCCATTTTCAAAATCTGCACCGAGCACGCATGGTGTGACTCATTATATGATATTATAAATTGGAGAGGTGCCAAATGACTCGGTCAATGAACGCATTCAAACAGAGGTTCCGAGTTCAAATCCCGGGCAGACATTGTTTCGGCTGGAGACAACGGACGTTTGTTCCTTGAGTTATGAGGCGCAAAGTCCGACATAAAATCGAGATCAAAACGTTGTTGCCAACTGTTGGACCCAGAGCTGCCGTTTCGCGTATATACGAGAGGCGTTCAATAAGTAAGTATCCCCCCCTCTAAAATCCACGAAAATGGACCAAATTTAAAAAACTTTAGATGATAATCTTCCTTAGGATATACTGAATCCAGCTATTCAAGAATCAACGCAATCAGATAAAATGCGGCCGCACACGGGCCGCGGATGCGCGTTGCGGCGTGAGCCGCTCCCGCCGGCTCGGCCGAATTTTTAGTAGCGCGCGGCTGGAGAGGCTTCTCTTCAAACGTTCATACATTTAATCAACAACCGGGGAGGGAAAAAAATCATCGGTTAAAAACATGAGTTGGGTTTACCTTATTTCTCCACATATCCACCTTTTCGGTCCAATGTTTCCATATCTCAAGGCGGAACTTGGTGGTGTGCATTTTGAATCTGTGGAGGAGGTCAAAAATGCTTGCAGCACTTTTTTCAAGAATCAGCCCAAGGATTTCTACGCGCGAGGCATCAAAAAGTTGGAGTCTCGATATCAGACCTGTTTGGACTGAAAAGGTGGATATGTGGAGAAATAAGGTAAGCCCTACTCATGTTTTTAACCGATGATTTTTTTCCCACCCCGGTTGTTGATTAAAATGTATGAACGTTTGAAGAGAAGCCTCTCTAGCCGCGCGCTACTAAAAATTCGGCCGAGCCGGCGGGAGCGGCTCACGCCGCAACGCGCATCCGCGGCCCGTGTGCGGCCGCATTTTATCTGATTGCGTTGATTCTTGAATAGCTGGATTCAGTATATCCTAAGGAAGATTTTCATCTAAAGTTTTTTAAATTTGGTCCATTTTTGTGGATTTTAGAGGGGGGGGGATACTTACTTATTGAACGCCCCTCGTATTTAATGGAATTTTTCAATGCACCGATGACTCCACCGGTTGAGAAAAGATTACGTAGTTCAAATCACGAAAATACGACGCATCTGTAATCTTTTCTCAACCGCTGGAGTCGTCGACTAAGGTTTAACTTTAAAAAACTTGCGGATATTTTAAAATTTAAAGGCGATTGCATACCGACTGAGAAAAGATTATAGATCAGACAAGATAAGATTTTAATTGAGAAAATGTACTATCGACGAATTAAAGATTGTCGCGAGTTATTCACGAGCTAAGTTTCGCCTTCAAGGTTCCGGTTCGGCCACTCTTCATACTCTTCACCCCTTGAAGGCGAGAGGCCAGTGCGGGTGGGGCGGGAAAAGCCGTTGCTAATCAGTCCCTTACTCACACCCATGACTGAAAAAGTGTGAAAAACTCGCGACAATCTTTAATTCGTCGATAGTACGTCCTTGCCTTTTACTTTCAACCTGCAAACTAACAATCAACACCTTCTGTTGACCTAAAAAAATGTTATTTTTTTTTTCTTTTTCTTTTTACTAATACCTCATCACTGATAGGTGGACTATTTTTTCCTCTCTTCGCAGTTATAAAGAAAAATTGTCAAGCCTTCGCTTGACTTCCTTTTCGACGGGAAACTTTCTTTAGTATAGTTTATTTATATTTATTCATACATAAATGAAAATAGTTTTTTCCTTTCGTTCAGCCCACTCTTAGCTTTTGGACAGAAAATTTATCTTGGAGGCTGCGTGCGATTAAAAAAAAAAAAAAAAAAAAAAAAATCGGCAGATTTGACAACACTGCGATAGTTGAAAACTCAAGAACATCGCGTCAAGGAAGCGGCTACGGGACGCGCCTTATTTCTTTCTTTTTCTTTTTTAATAATGTAATAAACGTCTAGAGAATCAACCGAAAGTAATGCGTTGAAACTGCGCAAAAAACAGCAAAGACAGTCGGAATAACGCGCGCACAAGTCACTCAATTTGTTTTCTTTCCTCGCTTCAGCTTTCGCATATTGAATGAGACTCCGAAAAATTCCACGATCAATTAATTTGAGAAAAAAAAATTATAAGGTTATCACGCTGTGTTCTTTTCTTAGAGGAAAATAGAAGGGTGGCTTTGCAAATGCTATTTTTAAGAGAGAAAATCTAATTTTATAACTTTAGAAAAATTGTAAAGAAAAGAAAACAGTAAAAAAAAATGGCGAGAGTCGCACCTCGTATGACCCAAAGAGCCTCATTTGGATTTGCGATTCAATGTGTATTGAAGACAACATCAGTAAAGCTCGTTTCAGGAGTGGAAATGGAGCTCATCGATAATAATCTTGGGAACTATCTAAAAGTTATTTCTCCTGTTGGATGATGAAATTGAATGAAAATGAATTTTGGAGCTTTGAATTTTCATAAAAGAACGCACTTGAAAATACAACGTCAAAGTCTCAAGCAAGTTTTGTTTCGATTGGAAGGAATAACAAGCAGGGAAGCTCCGATACATTGCATGTATTGGAAAAGCGTGCCTGTGAATTGTAAACATAAAAATCTGCGCGTAAGTTGTTTCATTTGGTCTTCTGCTCTGCTGGGTTTTGCAGAAATAAGTTTTGCATAAAGGCTTACGCATACATGGTTTAAATATATTTATTATAATGTAGTTCATGGGAGAAGATTTGTCAATTTATTGTATATTATTTAAGGTACAGGAAGTGCTGTTGGAGCTTTGATTAAGAAAATATGACAATGTATATGCATTTGAGACGTATGTTTGAAAAAAATATTTTTGAGTCGTTGTTTTTGCAGTGACACATTACAATTGGTTCAGTGTTTTGTTCATTTGTGGATTACAGCTGTTTGAAATGCATCAGCAATTCTTAAGGAGACATTGTAGTATGTAACTAACATATGAATTGAATAAATAGATTTATAATATACATGAATGATTCAATAATGAAAATTTGGATGAAATCACTGATTATAGAGTATTTGAAGTTTAAATGATTCGATTCTGCGTTGAATGGATGTAAAAAATTCTATTTATAATTTAATGAAATGAGAAAGAAAAGATAGGTAGGCCATGGTTTTGTTGGTGGAATATGGTGATGAAAGGTAAAAGAAGGTAATTAATAAATGTCTACATATTGATAGAGACGAAATAGAGTCATTCCTTTCAATATCTGAATTTTTAGACACAGTATTGGCCGATTTGGATCTGAAAATTAAACAATTACAATTAATGTCAATAAAAGCAATTCCTGCTATGTTTTCATTAAAGGCTTTACTGTACAGAGAAACCTTATGGTGAATACTCAAGATAAAATTAGGCTGAATCATCTACTTGGAAAAAATGCTATGATTAGCATCCAGTAAAAACATTACAGACGTACATACTAATTGAAGTATTAATAATTTATGCATCAACTTTGACAACTATAATTAGTGTAGTCCCCTACTTCATTGCGATGCGTCCCTTCAAGCAAACAGAGTTGCTTACCAGAGTTGCAGAGTTTCTAGCCTTTCATTCGATGACATTCTATCAATGAGAAGCAAAAAAAGTTACGCATATAAAAGCTTCCACCCCTCCCCCCTCTCCATACATGTGCTTATTTTACAAAATTGGCCGTATAGTGATACCTTTGATGATTATATTTAATTTTTGGATTCTCTCAAAGAGAGCAAGTATAGTCTGGACTCAGCGCATGAGATTTCAATTATTTTACTCATCGGACAGTGATTAAATACCAGAGGACCTGAATAGAATAAAAGAAGTCTACTACATTTTATATACAAAGTGAGTCAGAGCATCCGTTGCTGGCATTTTTCTCGAAAATTACTGAAACAAATGATTTGAAACAAAACAATCAGACAGAAAATTGACTCCAAATTTTTCATTTCTGATATTTTCATAAGCTCCTGACAACCTCTTAGGGTGTATTCTGGGGGGTTCAAACACATTTTTCAACTTTTCTCGAAAAAATCCCCAATGCAGATGTAAAAATTCATTTATAATCTAAAAGTAGAGAAAAAAATTCGTTTTATAAGTTTGAAAAATAGGCGCAACGTAGGAATCTGAACAAAAACCTTCTGTGAAGAAAGCTGATTTTATAAGCTTTCAGATGGCGCAAACCGCGATGCCGAAAAACATTTCGTTCAAGAGTTATGACCGCGCAAAGTTTCAAATCTAGGCCAAAAATAGGGTTCCGACTTTCGATTCTACAAAAAAATTTGTTGCTCCACCAATAATCGATGAAATTCATTGAAACTTGGTGGAAGCGGGTTTTTTGGGTCGCTGAATTTATTTTTGACATAAGTTTTTCAAACTTCTCAAATCATATATGGCCGCCATAGTTTTTCGTTCAGATTCCTTCATTGCGCCTATTTTTCAAACTCAAAAAACGGATTTTTGGAAACTTCAAAAGTAAAACAAAATGCAAAAAAAGGGTCAAATATTTTTGAACTAAACACTGTAGCACATCAATCGAAAGATCTTTAAAAAACGCATCTTTTGGTGCAAAGTTCACGTCAATATCTCTTTTCGTTCAAAAGTTATGGAGCATTGGAGGTTTTGACTTTGACCCCCTGCACTCCCGCTCCCAGTTGACCAAATTCAAAAAACTGCAGATATTCTGAAAGATGATGCTTAGCTCTATCATCCCTGAAAGTTTCATCCATTTTTGAGGGGGGGGGGCACTCCTAATGGTAGCTGGATGGACCCCTTTTCATCAAAACAAATACCATTAATTGAGCCTGTCTCGTCCTCTAAAAAAGTAATACAAAAACCATAACTTCGCTTACACTTTCGAACAGGCGTTAATGTTGTAACAATTCCCGAAACTAAAAAATTAAAAGAATACTGATCTAATTTGTTTATTTTAATGAGATCCATTTTCAACCCATAAAAGATTGAATGTTAAAAATTGCGCTAAAAAAAAAAAAAAAAAAAAAAAAAAAAAAAAAAAAAAAAAAAAATCATTTATCAGCTGATCAAATAAAGGCAAAGAAACGTGACTACTTCATTCCGCGCTGTCTAGCGGGTTCTTCTTGAAGCTTTAATTTTGTGAGAAGGTATCCTATAAGTAAAACCATGATCTGTATCGGTTTTATTTCGCGCCTTCTATTCGAAAATATCAGCTGACTCTAGACATTCACAGAGAAAGATTATCAAATTAGTGAACAGGTGAGCCGCAGTGCAGCCAATGCAGCCAAACAATCACCGGCTGCAAAACAATAATAAATAAAAAAAAAAACATCACACAACGACTCGTTATCGGCCGCCCGTACGAAAAAACCCCGAATGTACTTTAAAATCAATTATATATTCAATAAACGTAATAAAATAACCCAAAAACAATGTCCAACATAACAAATTAATCGTAAAAACAAACAAAAATTTATTCATCGTAAAACCAACACAGCAGAGTAAAATTACAACAAAGTTGGCAACATAAAACGCAAAATATTACCTCACCGCACTCCACTTACCCCTCAAAAGTGGTGAGTCCGTCGTTTAATTGGAATTATAAAAAAACTAAAGCATTAAAATGAATCCAACTATTTTTGCTGCAAACTTTAGAAGGTACGATTTCATAATTGTACCATTGCAATCCTCAAAACGCAACAGACACGACAGGAAAAAATCACAAAATTCAAAAACAGCCGATTTTCAACTTTAGGCCACTCAGCATAGGAATACACGTGGAAAGCATAGGCTGCCTTATTACATTGTATACATTGTATTATATTGTTAGCAGCAAAACGATCGGAATAAGCGTGCCATGTTCCATGGGCACGCTTAAAAGCAATCCCGAAATCGGATATCCGAGATTCCGTCATCCGAAAAAGATCGAACAAAATGGTGAAAACACAACACACGAAAACCCATCGATTCAACGTTTCGCATAGGTTCAAATGGATAAAATGCGAAGTTGCCAAACTGCACGCTTCACTATTATATGCTGTTCCAACACTCCCAAAGAATGATTGGACTTGAAAACAGTAGATTTGAATGCAAACATCAGCTTCTTACTACTCCTGACCAATCAGGTTGCTCCATCTAAGGATGGAAAATGATATTTTCATGAAAATCAAAGAAAGTGTCGAATCCAATATTTTCTGGGACAGGCTATACAATAAGGAGAAAAAACTTCGGTTCATATGGAACACCGAGGGTGTTTGGTTCCAGTAACCGAAAGTACCGAACTTCAATTAGGAGTGCTGAAGTGGTTCAGTATAGGAACGAAATGTAAGTCATAGTATTAGTCACAACTACCGAAAGCTTCGGTACTCCTAACTGAAAACTACTGTAACCGAACACCTCGGTGTTCCATATGAGCCGAAGTTCAATTCTTATGACCAATTTTTTTTTTTTTTTTTTTTTTTTTTTTTTTTTTTTTTTTTTTTTTTTTTTTTTATCCGTGTACCTATGTTAGCATGACATTCCGGCTTAAACATGCGTAAGAGCGGGGAGAGGGGGAGGGGGGGAGCTATCGCGAGTATTTCGCAATATTGCAACGATGGTTTTACATGGTCCGACAAAAAAATAAAAAACCGGTCGCGAGCGACTTCGCGTACGGTCATCGATGAGTAAAGCAGGCAGGCAAGCAGGCATGGGGCGCTGCGCTGCAACCGGTTCAGCTTGATGACATCACGAAGCGACCGCGGTGCGCGCGCGCGGAGAGGTGAGCTACAAACGTTGCGAACGTAATAAACACCGCGTGGACGGACGGCTGGGCCAGGCTGGCTGGGCTTCGGGAAGCGATGATTTAAGATCATGGAAGTAGGGAGGAAAGAAAGGTAGGCATAGACAACAGTCACACACCTCGAGCCGACCGTCATGCCCCGCGCCACGCCGCAAAGTGGGAGACGCCGGACATGGTACGTAAACTTTAGATGCTTGTGTCTTCGTAAATGGGGCTGTTGCACACATTTACTATAAGCGATTTAACAGTCGATTCTGGTGTCAAAACCTCCAAAAATAACGATGACAGCACTAAAAACTTCCGAAATCCACTCCTAAACTCGATAAACGTTTTTATTTGCGCGAGCGTAATGGTGGCTGAGGGTAGTAACAACGGAAGATTTCCATCTAACAATACTGTAACTCCATCAAGAAGTGACCAATAAGAGACGACTTTCATTTGACACCGGTGTCACTAGGTGTTGCGGTACCATTCATCGGATGTTGATCAACACTCTGATGACTAATTACTCTGTGAATCATCATTGTCAGCATAGAAAGAGTGACGAGATTAAGATAGGAATCTCCCATTGTTACTGCCCTCGGTCACCATTACGCCCTCGTAAATAAAAACGTTTATTGAGTTTAACCCTTTAAAGACCAGGTTAGTTCAAGAGAATACCACTCCGTTTCTACAAGGAAGGTAGTTAACTGTTCGTACTTGATGGAGTTGGAATTGCCTATATGACGAATTGAAGGCGCCCGACGAGACCTTATCTATTTTATTGTTTTTATCTATATTTGCGTTTTTCCGAAATGAAGATTGAATCAATGTGAAATAGACTAGAAGAGAGGGTCCAAAAAAGTGGATTTCGGCAGTTTTTAGTGCTGTCATTGTTATTTTTCGAGGTTTTTACACCAGAATCGACTGTTAAATCGCTTGTAGCAAAAGTGTGCAACAGCCCCATACGCAATGTGGAAGTTTGAATGTGATGTCATTGATTTTCTCATAAAATTGTCTACAAGAATCACTCCTTACAATGCATAGTACGACCGTAAAAACACCAATAAAAGTGTATTTTAAGTCATGTATTTCATGTCCAACCCCTCCCATTAACTCGTTCCACTGTGCGCCGGGCGCTGCAAAGAGATGAAGTAACAAGTGATCGGATCGGGTGGAGCGCGAGAAAGGGTCTTCAAACGGCGATGAGAAGGGAGGAGGTCGGGTCGGTCCCACAGTGGAGCGAGTCAAAAAAATAATTGGACATAACGCTGCGCCTTTAAATACATACACATCATAGTTAACCCTTTCAAACCTGAAGATACTTCCTGCTGATGAGACGGATTTTTGGCTGTCACAGCTGAATCTGGGCACATTTTTCTCGTATAAAACGATATGCATATCGTGTTTTTTATTTTCTCCATAAGATTTAATATTATTCAGGTGTACATTGAAAAGTAACACAGGTCTGAAAGGGTTAATACGCAACTAAGAAGTTTGAAAGTGGTTTCATTAGCTGTATCGCAAAATTTCCTGTCAGAATCACCCCATAAAGTTCCTTTTTAATTAACTGTGTATGGACCAAGCACGAGTATACTCATTTTTCTCCTCTAGTCTATTTCACATTGCTCCAGTATCATGATTCCGAATTAATGCAATTCTGGATGTCGACACTTGCAAGAAGAGGTTTGTTTAGTCGGGTGCCTGCAGTTATTTGTATAGGCAATTCCAACTCCCCCGAGTACGAACAGTTAACTACCTTTCATTTATCAATTAAAACGTGGCGACCTTTTGAACATAACCTAGTCTGTAAAGGTTTGTTTAGTCGGGCGCCTGCAGTTATTTGTATAGGCAATTCCAACTCCCCCGAGTACGAACAGTTAACTACCTTTCATTTATCAATTAAAAAGTGGCGACCTTTTGAACAAAACCTGGTCTGTAAAGGGTTAGACAGTAAAAACATTCAAACTTGCATTGTTTTAGTCATATTTTTCATGTCCGACTCCTCCCATCGACTCTTCCCACGGTGCGTCGTCGCGACGGCTGTCCGTCCGCGGAGGACCAATATCGCGCGCCGCGCCGCGCTCTCGTAGAGTGAAAGTTGCCGGGGCGAAGAGAATCGGGTTTGGATTTTGCTCCTTCGACGCAGTTTCCTCTTACTTTACTTTCCCCGCCCCTCCCCCTCCCTCCTCCTCCGCTCTGCTCCGCAATCTTGCAGTCTCCAGTCTTCAGTATTCAGACGCCTGCACCGCGCAATATACAAGGCAAGGGCCCCGACGTGACGCGACGCGTTGCGGGACTAAACGAACTTTCACTCTTGGTGGCTTTGGAACGGAACAGAACGTAACAGCGGTAATATCTTCAATAACAACAACAATGGCTGATGCGATTGCAGCCGCGAAGTGCAGTTACGCTGCGTTTACTGTGTATAATGCCATTGGCGGATCCCAGGAATCTGTCCTTCTCTCTCTTCTTCCATTAGAGCGCGTGTGCTAGAAAAGGACAGATTAGGGGCAGTTACTTGATTTTCGCCCCCTCTTCTATCTTTTTCTAATTCATGCCTTTAAATGGGAAAATAGAGATAAAAGCCATTCTTTGGATCCACAAGTGGGTAATCGTATTGCCTCCTGATGGTATCCTCCTCTGCATCCTTTGAAATAGCACGCAGGTCGCAGGGCCCATATTTTTTTTTTTTTTTTTTTTTTTTTTTTTTTTGCAAAGACGGACAGGACAATCCAGTCTACGTACGACCGTGCGTGCGTCCAATCGATGACTTGAAACTAGGCCTGCAACGCTGACCAATCAGAAGCGAGGATTTTGCTACTTTCACGTCAATCGGTGTAGACCATCCGTCCTCCATTCGTGCTGAAAGAAAATGTGGTATCGAAAAATTGGTGGTCCTCGTCCTATTCGCGAATCTTGCGTTCCGTTGAACTGTCACAGTTTTAATGTGGTGAAGTATAGAGAACTGACATTGACTTGAGAATAACCTTTAGCTAAAATTATATTTCTGGCATTGATCAAGCGCCTTTCCCTCTTTTCGCTCATTTGAATGCATGCGTTAGAAAAGGAACGCGATTACCCCTCCTATCCTTTTCTGACGCATGCATTCAAATGAGAGGAGCAGCGCTGCAATTTCGCGGATATTTTAATCGACTCTTATAAAGAGATCCTAGAAAACATATTGGATTCTACCGGATAGAGCAAAGATTACATTAATCGGTTGAGAAGTATAACAATTAGCTCATACATAGAAGTACTCATATCTATAATATTTAAGGGGTCTCTCCACCTGCGAATCTAAAAGCGCGAATAAGCTGATTGAGCCAATAAGCTGCCTTGAAGTCGATAGGTCGAGTCCGATGTATCGACAACGAAGAAGCCCAATGGCTCAAGCAGTCAATTCGCGCTTTTAAATTCGCCGGTGGAGAGACCCCTTTACTTGGAGTTATTTACAATCGCAGTTGAATCACCCATGCGGTTTGTAGAATGCCAATAAATATCCATAAAACACTGGTGGAGAGATTGATTTATTGATTGATTTATTGATTAATTCTTTATTTATTTATTTGTTTATCTATTTAGGCTGGCGCCAATAGGACCAAGGTTCCTTTCTACCTTGACGCCATCTTAAAACTTTACCGAAAATAAATAAATATTTAAATACATACAAAAAGTTAAGAGAGAGAGAGAGAGAGAGAGAGAGAGAGAGAGAGAGAGAGAGAGAGAGAGAGAGGGGGGGGGGGGGGGGAGAGAGGAGAGAGAGAGAGAGAGAGAGAGAGAGGAGGGGGGAGAGAGGAGAGAGAGAGAGGGGGAGAGGGAGGAGAGGGAGAGGAGAGGGGGGGATAGGGAGAGAGAGAGAGAGAGAGAGAGAGAGAGAAAGCGATTTTTATTCAACACTAACAAAAGTAAATAACAATTATAATAAAGAAAGCATACATAGATAATAACAAAATTTGATAGTGTCCAAGAGGCGAAATTAAGACTATGAAGTCTTCTCTTCCAAGGGGGAGGGAGAGAGAGAGAAAGAGAGAGAGAGAGAACAAATTTCAGGACTTGCCTCTTCCCATGCACAGTGAACACCGAAGTCGACGCGACGCGTGCGTGGGGTCGCCTGAAGAATTTTCTGACGTCGCGAACTTTGCGGATAAAGTTATTGGATGGATCGGCCCAACCACAGAGAAATAAGCTCCTTTTCGTCGGCAAATACCTGATTATTCATCGGTCTGAAATTCTAAACAATTAAAATTCACGCTACAACATTAGGCTCACTCCCAACCAGTATACTTCGCTTCCCTCCGCTTCCAACCGCGCCGAAACCGCCGTGTTTCTGATGACGGGCGGCCTTGAGCTACGCGTAAACAAACAGCCTCTGAAACTGACAACAAGGGCAACAACAACATGGACGGCGGTGGCGGCGGACAGTGGCGGTGGTCGGTGGAAGGCGGCGGCGCGGCGGCGTCGCTTTGGTCGCGGAAACAACAACAATATCGAAAATGACAACAACCGATGACAATACGATAACTCCGGCTTAAAAATATATATGTATGTACTAAGTGTATTAAGCATGCTACAAAACTGCGCTACAAAGTTACAACTTTCCGTTCCTCAGGATCTCCCAACTAGCGTCCCTATATGTAGAGAGTTAAGACAAGTGAAACCATGGGCGCCGCCATTGGATGCGATTTTGCACAATTGTTTTTTACATTCCGAAGGCCGTTGTTGTTTTGGTCCACCGCAAATATTACAGTGCCGCAGAGTTTCTGACAGTGTAATCTTTCACTGCTTTTGTTGGTCGACATCTATTGACGCTTTGAAAGATTCTTTTGGGATTTATAGACATTCCTGAGGTGTATCATGATTAAAATTAACAGATTCATCGAAAATTAACTCTTTATCCGTAAAACACCGTTGGTAAACAACTGCGATTGTAAACAAAAGTGCAAAATCGCATCCAATGGCGGCTTCCGTAGAGCCTAAAACTCATCGACCAATCAAAAGTTGACTACCCTCTTGTCTTAACTCTCAACATATAGGGACTCTACTCCCAACGAGCTTAAGCAATACAGCGGCTGATACATGTTGTAAGTCCCATCCCTCGCAGCGTGACAGTATGGGCGAACTGGGACCAATAATTGTTCGGTACAGACGGTCCCCGATCACGTTAGATGATGAGCGTTTACGAGTGGTTTTAAATGGCCATAAGTGCTCACCATTCACCAATGATCTGGTGGCAGGACCGTCTGTACCGAACATTAATTGTTCCCTGATTCTGGTTTGTTTGCCTCATTTTTTGTGGCCTTAAATAAATCAAAAACTGTAATGAATCCAACGGACATTAGTTTCAGACGAAAAAGTGTTTTAGAATGCAGCTATCTGGGAGAGAGGGAAGAGAAAAGATGAATCGGTAAAATTCGAGAGCGGGCGCTGGCCAAAAATCTCCGCTCCCGTATGTGGACGATAATCGCTCACGAACGCTTACAGTTTTTGCTCGCACCGTTTGCAAAGCTCCAGAACTTCCAGAAGGTTCCATATGAACGACTTCGAACACGAACAAAATACGGCTTACGAGGAACTGGCTAAGTGACGTCACGGAGGTTCCTGCAAGCGCGCTATTTCGTTTTTTTTTTTTTTTTTTTTTTTTTAAGCCCCATTTTGGTACCTGGAGTAAAGTTGATTTCTTTCAGATTAGCAAGTGCACAGCCGACAACCGTACTTTCGGTTTTTCGGACTAGCTGCTTAAAGTGAGCCGAGTGCGCAAAAAAAAAAAAAAAAAAAAAAAAAAAAAAAAAAAAAAAAAAAAAAATTGATTGAATTATTCCGGCGCATTATGCAGAGCGGAAATGGGTTAGCAAAAAAGAGGGCACGAGTGGATGGAGCTTCAAAATATATGTAAGGCAAGCGTTTCAAAATTGCTTCCACAGAAGGAGAACGATGACAACGCACCTCTGAAAATCTAGTCATTGATGACGTCACGATTATAAGTATTCTCTCTAAAGGGGTCTCTCCACCTGCGAATTTAAAAGCGCGAATAAGCTGATTGAGCCAATGAGCTGCCTTGAAGTCGATAGGTCGAGTCCGGTGTGTGCTTTTAAATTAGCAGGTGGAGAGACCCCTTTAGACAAACGATGTTTTGGAAGCAGCCTCAACCGAATTTCGGATAAAGGATTTTCATGGATGCAGTTATTCTTTCTCGGTTATTTTCCAAACACTTGTCTTCATTGGCGGCTCGTGCTTTTTAGCAGACAAGTCTTACTGCCCTTTGAACAAGGCAAATGTATCGATTTCTCAGAGATTCAGTAACTCCCCTGAAGCTCGATTCTTTTACGGGGGTTCAAATGGAAAGAATCCATTGTTGCCACATCGCACGAACCGCCACTGCTTGCTTCACTTCGCTATTACACGCGAAATTCTTTTATCATTCGGTAAATTTTGGCACTGACCAATGTATCGAAATATCTTTTGAGAAATCGAAAACGGTCGAGGTTATAAGAATTGAGAGAGGCGAGGAAAAAAAATGAGAGAAATGGATGAATCAAGTTTATGAAAGCACTGGAAAGGAAAACTTTGATCACAAATCCTGCCGCGTTTCTCGAGCGTGAAAAAAGGAGCAAAAAAAAATAAATAATTTGTAAATAAAAGTAATTTACGGGCGGGCGGGTGAGCGGAAGGCGAGGTGAAGCGATTTGAGAAGGAATGAAACTGAAACGGTCAGGAAGAGGAAGCAAACATCAGTTGAATTCGAGGACGTTTACTTGACCTTCCTCACCCCCCGTGGCGCCCTCCTTCCCCCCTCCAGCCGTCCTCTTCAACTGACTGCAACTCATTCAGTAATTTCAATGTCTGAGAAGCGAGCACGAGAGCGAAACCGCGCCGCGCGGCCGCGGCCGCGCTTTGACGGCAAGTTGATTCGAGACACCGCCCGTCACGCTATCTCGCGATGTAAGCTGTAAGGTGCGTCTCGGACCGGACGCGGACAGCGCCATCTGTTGCGGTAGCTTAGAACTAGTTGTTCGGTTCGATGCCGCCTGAGCGAGCTACCGTACAGACTTATATCGAGTTGTGAAGAGAAGAGAAAAGTCTGTAAAGTGCTGTAAAGTGTCAAGCGAATAGCGGGTGTTTTTGTTCATTCCTTTCTTTTACGTAGTAACACAGTTAATTTTCGATGTGGAGGCAGAATCAACCTGAAATCTTTGGATACTGTCTAACTTTCTATGTTAGGAATTTAACTGAATTGACGTGAATCCAAGAGCTTGGATTTGTATTGGCTAAGAAAAATTTCCTGTAGTAACAACTGAAATTCCGGTTAACAAATAATTAAAAGAATATTCTCTTTTTCGTTAGGAATATTTGTTTCTTCCATCCCTTTTTTTTATTATTTATTTATTTAATCAAAAAAAATTTAACGAATCAACTGATTGTGAGCTAAATAAATCATCTTAAAAATTTGATTAGAATCAGAAGTTCAGTAACATATCCGTTGGTCTCAGAATACCTCCCCTCAGAGAAAAAAAATTGTGCTCAACCACCTGAAACAAAGTTGTAACTTTTAGAATGAAATTCTGACCCTTTTCTTAGAAATAATGGCTTTGATTTGTGTTATTGAAAACATAGTAGGTAAGTAAACCTAAGGGGAAAAAACTATCCTCTTCTTAATATGGAATGAAACAGTATCTTACTTTGGTGAGGTAAAAATCTCCTAGTAGGTAACTGTGCACTGGTAGAAGGAGCGCTTTCTATTGGGGTCACCTTCCGTTGTGCCTGAAATAAACCAGAAATTAATTTTGACACAGATACGATTCTAATAAAATCTGCTTCCACTAAGCCATAGTCTTCTACACTTGTCAAATTCTCTGTACAGCAAGGGTACAAGGTCTGACAGATAATAACAACTAGGGTAGAGGGCATTTTGAAGCAAATTTAACGAAAGCCAAAAATTTGGTATCAAGAAAAAATTGAGATGGATGAATCAATGACATAATTACCATTCACAGGTTTTTTACTGATTGGAAAGTGAAACAGACAGCTAGAGGGTGAACCCCTAAAATGTACATGGTCATCAAAGTTGAAAAATTTGCAATTAAAATGAAATCCAAGTCAGCCCAAGAAAATTGTTTAAATCATCCTTCAAGCTGGCATAGTGTACCACCTTCATTTTTATTTATTCATTTCGGAAAGCTATGCTTTAGACCGGCATATTAAGACCCAGTTTAATAGCGTGAAGAATAACAAATGTCTGATGCTTAGTCATAAAGGCAAATCAGTTAAGCTGCTGTGCTTTCAGCAATACTTATTAGAGCTCATTTCAGATGTGTAGGTGCACATAGACCATATTATTTGGTGAATTTCAATTTTCAATTGTTCAAATCTAAACAAAGCTTGCTTCCGACTTTGAACATTTAAGATTAAAGTGTTCCTGAATAAAAAGCCAACGTTCAAGCTCATTTTCGATAATTTTAATTTTGTAACAAGAGAGATAATTTTGACAAATTCCAAAGATTATCAGTCTGGGCGCGCCTACAC